>OY294070.1:9487079-10087079 GCA_958510875.1 Endomychus coccineus
TGACTACAAATTTGCATAGAAAATGACTACAAATTTGCATATAAAATGTTCACTTTTTTATTGCACTGTGCCGCTCGTGCAATAATTAAATTAAATTGTAAGAGTGAATATAATGTGCATGTGGAAATGTTCTTTTGATAATGACTTGGACACGATTTGTCTTACCACTCATCACTGACGCCCCATCGTAACTTTGAGCGACTAGTTTATTGTTATCAGACACAGAAGGAGAATTTAAAATAGTTTGCAATAATTCATTCAGCAAATGTTTTTGCTAACACATCAACATTGTGTGTGTCCATTCGGCTTAAGAAACACCAAAAGCATTCAAAAATTCGTCCATTAAACACGTATCGAAGAATAACAACCATTTGCTGATGATTAGAGGTGTCTGTAGTTTCATCGGCCTCCAAAGCAATGAAATTAGCAGATTTAATTCCTACTTCCTACTTAAATTTGCAACATTGCATCTACCAATTTTTGAGACGCCTTTAAACACTTGTGAACCTGAACCGTTCATATGTATTGCAAGCACAGCACTAATTCAGCTGCAAAGTTGATTAAGCCTACATACATACCTGGATTTTCCGACGTCAATGTCTTATTATGGCTTCGTAACGCCAATTCAAAGGCTCCGCAATATTTTGTACACATAATTAACCGCCGTAAAATATGAAGATTTTTATCCACAACTTCGTTGTACTTGATTTTATGTCGCAAATAGGCACTGTCTAACTGTTCACGTATGTCCACTTTGCATACACTAGAATCCATGCATGCATTCATGTGAGAAACGGAATTTTCGTATTCCTTTGCCCTCTCTGCGATGTGTTTTGAATCATTCAACCCTTGTTTATCCCACGCACTAACCGCTTTCTTAAAAATTAGGCACATAAAACATAAAAGTTTATTTGTTACTAGACATCCACACACCCACTCATATTTTTCATGGATATTCTTGTTGAATAATCTATTGTAAGTTCGGGTTTTACTTGTAGAAGTGTATTTATTTGAAGATCAGGGATAGGCATTCCTTTCTTTTTAATTAAAAGTTTTTCCTCAAATGATAGAGGGTCTTTTGAAAGATTATGCACACAATTAACTTCCATCATAGATAATAGACACACTTCAGACTTCACGTCTTTGAATTGAATTCACACACTGTACACTAAGAAGGCCGGGCGTTTACTGGAGACACGATGCTTTGTGCCCAAAACCGACGGTATAAGCGCATATGGCGCAGATAAGCGTACTCAGCCGAGTCATACTTGAAATAGGTACACTAGAACGTTCACCGGAACATAGTTTTGAGCGCTTATCTTGGTGGTTGGGTGAGTACGTGCCCTTGTGCCCTTTAGTACCACCCACCACTGATAGAATGACTATCAAATTGCTTGAACACTTGAAGGGTTGAGTAAAATGGAGGAATGGTGGGAGTTTCACTATAAAATTTGTTACAACAAAGCGATCTAGGCATTTTATATTAAAGTGGATAACAAATTGAAAAATTTCAGAATAGCGCTTTGACATCATCGTTGGAGCCAAATTTCTTTCCGCCGAGACATTTCTTCAAGCTTGGAAATAGATAAAAATCGCAGGGGGCCAAATCTGGAGAATATGGTGGATGACGAACAAATTCGTAGCACAATTCAGTCAATTTTGCCGTTTTGACTGCGGACCTGTGCGCTGGTGCGTTGTCCTGGTGGAAAAGCACTTTTTTCTTTACCAAATGCGACCGCTTTTCCTCCAAATCGGCGTCTAATCGATCCGACAGCTGGTGATCGTTTTGCCCTTTTCTAGATAATCGATATGGAGGATACCGTGTGGATCCCAAAAAACTGTCGACACGATTTGTTGGCCGATAAACCCACTTTGGCATTTTCGGCTTCGATTCGCCAGGACAAATCCACTGTTTCGATTGTTCTTTAGTCTCTGGTGTGTTGATGTGTTGTGATGAATCCATGTTTCGTCCATGGTTAAAAACAGAGCAAAAAGTCCTTCTTATCGCCCTTGAACATCGCCAAACACTCCTTTGAAGTTGTCACACGGTCACGCTTGTTGCCAACAGAGAGAAATGCACCACTGATCTGGAAGATGGCTTTGTCATATTCAAAAATGTATGTCAAATATTCCGTACCCGTTCGGTTCAGATGCCCATAGCCTCAGCAATTTCGTGGACTTTAACTGGCCGTTCGTTCAATATCATTCCATGGATTTTATCCACGATTTCTGGCGTTGGACGACCAAAACGTTCGGTTATATGGGATTTTCGATTGTGGCGCCATCTGTTCTATTTTTCAGGAACTTTTTACCTTGCCTTTGTAATTAATAAGGCTGCTTTGCTACAGGAGCAATTGCTTCCTCTTGAAATCCCCCCCCCCCTATATCCGGCGCCAGCTACGCTCACTCCGCTTTATTTAAAGAATGAACGTCTCCGTGAAAACATGGTTGGTTCACAAAAACAAGCTTTCCTCGATGGATACTGGAATAGTAGAATATAAGTGTCAAATAGCAATTTTGATAATGTTATGTGAGAAGTTGTGTAATGTGGTTATATTCATTCATACTCTTTCAATTCGCAGGAAGAATGCAGTCGATAGAAGAAGAATGTCTTAAGCAACACAACGTCTACAGACATAAGCATGACGTGCCACCATTGAAGTTAAACAAAACCCTTTCCGCCAATAGTCAAATATGGGCAGACCATCTTATCGAGAACGATATTTTCAAGAAAAGCGGCAACCGTAAATATGGAGAAAGCATATACTCCAAGCAACTGACCTCTCAAGATTTTAGTTTCACCGGTCGGGAGGCCGTAGATTTTTGGTACAACGCCATCAAATTCGACACTTACGGTGCCGAATCCAAAAGATTTGATATCATCCATTTCAAACACGTGATTTACAAGGACTACAAAGAACTCGGTATAGGTTATGCAATGTACAACGATAAGATAGTGTTGGTGGCTCATTATCACCCACAAGTTCAGACGCAGATTATGATTAACCCCATAATGCGATACTTCACAAAAAACGTTGACGTTAATGAGGAAACGTCTCCGCTTCTAGCGATCGCTGATTATTTCGTAGCTGGATTCCTCAAATCTTGCAACAAGTGCAGAGCTCTGCAAGGAAGTCCAATTTTGAACACGAGTCTAAACATGTGTCGACTGGCCGAAACAGTGGTGAAACGTTTAGCCGCTTCTGCAGACATTTCAAGAACAAATTACCTGAAGAATGTATTATATATAACCTCGGAGGCGAATGTTTCTCATCCGGAAGCTGACAAAATAGTCGATGATTTTTACAAGAGTTTCATCGACCAAAAACCGGATAATATAGAAGGGATAATGCACGAAAAATTCAAAGATTTCGTATGTGTAAACAACAAGTTTCTTGGAGTTGGTACTGCAACCATAGATGATAAATTTCACGTAGCGGCCATATTTTCACCTGAAGATGGTTTCGATGTTGAGGCCTTGGAAAAATATCTGAATTGTCTGACTGACAAGAATTGTACATCAGTATCTTCCAAAAGAATGTTATTCAAGAAGGCACACGATAGTGAAGAATCGACATCAGCTTCCATGACATATGAGGTTAGTGAGATACTGAGTGTCTAAGATGACGAAATAAGTAAAAAAATAGAGTACCATTTCATTTTTGAATTCTCTTTTTCTTAACAAATGTTTGTTGTTGCTGTAGTAGCTTTTAATATTGAATAGGGTTAAAAATGCAATTACGGAAAAATAGGACGAGGTTCGTAAAAATTTGATACAGGTTAACGACATCGAAAAAATGGTGTCTTATGATGAGAATAATAAAATCCTGAAATTTCTATTATTAATATTGGGTGAAACCATGTCAAACCTTCAAAAAACTGGTTTTTGCCCTTTTTTAGGTCAGTTTTGGTATTTTATAGTTCTTACACCCTTTAGGTTTACGGCTCAGGTTTGAAATTGGTACCCTTTTATTGTTGGTATTTGAGGAACCTTCAGTACAAATTTCGTGAAATTCAGTTAACCCCCCTCCTGGAATATATATATAAATACGTTTTTTGTAGCAAAACTTCAAATTGAGCTATTTTGGCCAAATTGCAACCAAATTGGATAAAATTTGTGTAAAAACTAGGTCGTAGCAGTCACAATAAGTGTTCCAAATATGGGTGAAAAATATTGGATAGTTTTGCTTAAAATTCAAATTTGGCCAATTTGGCCAATATATATATATTCCAAGAGGGGGGTCAACGGAATGTCACGAAATTTGGACTGAAGGTTCCTCAAATATCAACAATGAAAGGGTACTAATTTAAAATCTTATTCAGAAGTTTAAAGGCACAAAAAGAATGAAACTCCAAAACTGACCTAAGAAAATGGCAAAAAACAGTTTTTTGAAGGTTAGACATGGTTCCACCAAATATTGGTAATAGAAATTTCAGAATCTTATTATTTTTATCATAAGACACCTTTTTTCCAGGTCGCTGACCTCTATCAAATTTTTACGAACCTCCTCCTATTTTTCCGTAGATTGACTCCACTATTGTGTTTTAAAAGTGACAAACTTTCTTGAGAAATCGTCAAATGGTGTGACCTGTTTCAAAATATGTTCGGCTTATTTTCCTTTATATGGCCAAAATGTTCTTTACACCGAGTTAAAACGTTCTTTCTATTTTGACCCACATAGTATTAGTAGACGCGATCGATTTTGCTTTGCAGTACATGAAATGCATTTCTTCCATTTCAGAAAATGTGTTACCTGCCAAAAATTTTGAAACACTTGGGTTTTCAAATAATAATGATCGCATTCACTAAATTTTTGCAAACAAAGTTATGACAAAAATGAAAGTTAAGTCTACGTGATAGCTATTGACAGCCAAATTGAGTTGTCACCTTGAAGTTTCAAAGCCACCTTTGAACTATTAACTATTTTTTTTCTGTTGATTTGATTTATTTATTCTTTCAAATAAGAGACTGCACGTCCATTTTCACATCGATTTTTGTCGAAAATTGATCGATTGACATCATTTTTCAAAGATACCTTTTTGAAGCAAAATTGAACCAAAAAACTATTAAAACGGAAAAAATGATGCGATCAAAAGGCAGAAAATGTATTGCAGGTCCTCCGTAGCGCTGCCCCTGGTGAAAAATGTTCGGAAATTATAAAGTTTGGCATTAAGAATTTTCAGACTCCCTGTATAGAGTTCTACGTACAGCTTCGTAGGCACTTTTTTCTCCGATATGTTGTCTGTCTTCCATTCAGAACACAAATCCTGAAGTTCAATTTGGATGAACTTTCATAAGTTCACGCTTTGAATGTCACAATATGAAAATCCCGATGAATGACAGAATCAAACGTTAGCGTTTTTGTTTCAGGATTTAGTCGAACGCTACACTGGCCAACTAAACACGGTACAAGACATATCGCTCGATTGTATACTGAAAAATGAAACTCAAGCGATTAAAATACTGGCAGCTCGTGACAAGACCATCATCACCAACGAATGTACCGGTAGCGAAGGATGTACGTCCATTTTACACAGAGCTATATCCGATGCAAACGTGAAAAGAAAAACCATAAAAACTCTTCTGGATTTAGGAGCAGATCCTTGCCAAATCTGCATTCATGGCAATGAAGCTATACATGTTGCTGCTAAGCAAACCAGAAGCGATTTATTAGAATTGATCATCAATCATAATGCAGACACTGTGAATAGAATGTCAAAAGGAGACAATCCTTTGCATATATTAATCAAATATGGCAACTACGAGAACAGAGAGGAGTTTATAAATTGTGTCAAGATCCTCGTCCAAGCCAAAGTGGACGTCAATAAGTTGGACAATGAGAATAAGTCTCCCATTTTCAATGCAGCAGAAAGAGCTTACTCGGATGTCATCGAAGAACTTTTTCTAAGCTCTGACACTATCGACATAGATGGAACTGAAAAATGTGGACTAACAGCCAGAGAACTAATAATGCAACAAAAACTTCTGCCCCATAGGAAACTTCCAAACCACGTCCTTTTCAAATATATTGAAAACAATATGCAACATGCTTTCGTCACGTACAACAAGGGTGACATCAGCAAATACAAAAACTTAAAGAACGCATCAGAATCCCACACTTTGCTACAATTGGGTTGCGAGAGAGGCGTCGAAAAAATCGTTTTTCATCTCGTATCGAACGAAGCCGATTTACAAATGGTCACAACCAGAACCAAAGAAACTCCATTGGAACTGGCCGCTCTATACGATCATTACCGAATCGTGGAACTCCTATTGGAACAAAAACGCAAAACGTCCCAGTCTTTCTGTATACCCAGTTCGATAATCACCGAGTTGCTCAAAAAAATCAGAGAAGGCGATACGGAAACCATCTTTTACAAGCTGTTGAATCGCACGGAATCGGATTTGAATTCGGGCAATGACGATCTGCAAACGCCATTGCACATCGCAGTCTACGCAGCTCAACCTGATCATATACTGGCGTTATTGAGACGCGGCGCTTCGTTGGCGTGTAAAGACAAATGGAACAGTATGCCCATAGAGAGGATCGACCCGGAGGTGTTGAGCAAACATCTCGATAATTGCATCGAGTTTTGCCCGCGCAATCGCAATACGATCTTTGTCACATACAAAACGATCCTGTTGCCTCAAACCAAGGGTCAAAGTTACATAGAACTGGAAAACGACGATGCCGATAGGGATTTATTGGATCGAATCGTGGAAACTGATGCCATCACCCACTTGTGTCATTCTAATAATCTGAAGAAGCTCGTCGTGCATCCTGCTATAGCGAATTTCATCCTCTACAAATGGAATAGGATACGCCGCTTCGTTTACGTCAATATCGTATTCTCCTTGCTATTCTGGTTATCGTTGATCTTCCACGTATTAAGTTTGTATTTCTACAATAATTCTTTCCAGGGTGTGATACGTGTAGATTATTATTTCCTCCTCGTAATGTGGAGTTTATTGTTACTGCGAGAACTGTTCCAAATTGTATTGCAACGGCGGAAATATATCAACGATTTCGAGAATTATATTGAAGCCGTTACCATGGTGACTGTTGCTGCAATTTTAATTCAGTGGAATGAAGATATGTATGTTCTGAAGGAATTATGTGCTGTGTCAATATTATCGACATCTTTTAGTCTGTTATTGATGCTTGGAGACATTCCCATCATGTCTACCAAAATCGCTATATTCAGAATAGTGTTTTGGAATTTCTTCATTTTCTTAGGGTCCTATTCTTTACTGATCTTTGCGTTCGCGCTGAATTTCTTCCTGGTGTTCAGCAATCCGGAGGTGACGCTCGATGGGGATACCATTGAAGGTGACTCCTTCAGAACACTAGGCTTGACTGTCTTCAAAACGTTGATAATGTTAACTGGAGAATTCGACGCCGGTTCTTTGGACTTTTCGTCCTTCCCCATCCTCAGCAGACTCATGTTCATGCTCTTCGTGTTGATAATAGCGGTCAATTTGCTGAATCTGTTGAACGGTTTGGCGGTTAGCGATATCCAAAAGATCGAGAACGACGCCGAATGTACCGCGTTGCTGGCCCGAGCTAAGTTCGTGTTTGCCGTGGAAAAGGCCATAATCTATAAGCTGTGCATCATAAGACGCATCATCAGATCTTGCACGAATGCCAAGTATCCGATTTGTGCGATTTTCGAAATAAAAAATCCCGATAAGCTGCACTTGCTCTCGCGGGAGTTCGAAGGAAGAGCGAGAAAAGCGATAGAGAGAAATAGGAGGTATACGAAGAACATGAATCAAATGGAGAGAATTAAATGTATTGAATTGGAGCAGGTTCACACTCACGAAACACTTTGGTATATTAAAAAGTTACTGATGCAGATGCAAGAATCTGACCAGAAACGTAATGAAGTATGTTGACAGCCACTGTATGAAAAATGTGTACACAGTACTAGGCTCAAGTGTTAGCAAGGATAATATAACAATGTAAGTTCTATTATTAAGAAACAATCACGTTTAAACTAAATTATGAATCAAAATGTTCAAAATGCCTGTTCAAATACTATTTCAAGATTATAATGCAAACCCTCAGCTGGAGATGAATCGGAATTTAATAAATTGATTTTTCGTTTATATATTTCCATCCCTTTTAAATTACCTAAACATTTTAGTGGAGTAAGCATGGAAAATGAGCGAAAATTTTTGGGCGGCCTAGGCACATGGAAAAAAAGTTTGTTTTGATGGTAATAACAATACCCTGAAATCGTTATGGTCTTGTTAAACCGAAAGTATCTCTAATTTCCAAAAAGTGGCTTTTTTGTTCTATTTTGGTCATTTTACGAGCTATTCCCTCAGTTTTAATTTTGTTTGAGTACTAGCTAAGATACAAAATTGAAACCCTTTCATTTTCAATGTTCAGAGAACCTCTTGTATAAATTTCGTGATGATCGGTTCATCCCCCCTCTTGTAATATCTATGCCGGGATATCAAAAATTATCTTGGTCAAGGGTGGTTGTGGAATCTGAAACGCGTGTCTAACTTTACGCTTGAAATAATTATGCCACTGTCACACTGACATCATCAATAACCTACAAATTTCATACCTATTTATTTCAGTTGTAAAACAATGATGAACTACAAATTTTGAGATAATTATGTGAACTTTGAACCTTTTCAGAGGTCGTGATAGCCACAATCCGGGTCAAAAACTGTTTTGAAATAGTTAATTTTCCGTAAATTGAATGACATTCACGTGAGAAGCCCGTAGTACGCGAGTTAGAAAAGTGCAAACTGGTTGTACCTAATACGGCTTTACGACGACTTTTCGCGTGCCGTTTTCGCTCCATGTAGTTAGATTTAGTATCGGACCGTGCCCGACGGCCCTTCTTTTTTCGATAAATGTCCATTAAATAGGAAAATTTAATTAAAACAGTTTGAGCTAATCTCAGATCTCAGCTACGCGCGTCTGACGTGCGACGTACCAAAGGGAATTTTCTCGCGACTAAAATATACACGAAGCGGGTAAAAGCTAGCGGCCCATAGCCAAAAAAACACTTTATCACAGCTGGCGCCGGTCGCACGGGGCAAGAAACGGCCCCAAATTAACAAGAACGAGGTGAAATGTATAAACTCTAACTTACGCGCAGCGAGCTCCTCGATGCATATGTCAAAATGATTTCGTTCGTAGCTAATTACATAGGACGTCTGGCGTTCATGCAATTATGTTTTTAGATAATTCGAACCTTCTAATTTCGATAAGCCACGTAAAAATCCCAGAGTCCAAAGCGCTAAAGACTTCTGAGTGTTACAATATTCGTATAAAATTGCGAAATTTCGCACTTTTAGAAACTTCAAATTAATTATGACATAATTATTTCAAACGTAAAGTAAGACACATGTTTTAGATTCCACAACCACCCTTGACCAAGATAATTTTTGATATCCCGGTACATATATGTTTTATTGAGAAAAAAACTAAATTAGGCTATTTTGGACAAATCTAAACCAAATTGAACGAAATTTGGTGTGAAGATAGTCCATATAAGTTACAAGCTACATACCAAATTTCATAACAAAATATGTAACATTTCCACCGGAATTCCACATTTAGTCCCAATTTAGATAATTTTCAAAACGCTGCCAAATTTGCGCCAACGGTCGTAAGATTAAATAATAAAAACCAAATTGTAGGCTTTTTTATTTACTTTGACTTGACTGAACTCAAATGTTACTCAAAAGTAAGGCGAACATTACAGGTTTTCCCCTCGTGTAGTCAAGATACAGAAAAAAAATGGAATGTTATTTTTTATCTACTTCTTCCTTCAGTGCTTCCCGTATTGTACTGATGCTTATTCCTCTGAAGGGTTCGGATTCTGAAAATGGTGTTTCGGCGCCTTTTTTGCGAGTTCGTCAGTTTTTTCCACTTCGGTGTGTTCCGGAATCCATAGGAGGGTAACTGCATCGTTCTTGCTTAATTCGTTTGTTTCTCCAGATCATCTTGGAGCTGAAGGTAACATTAGAAAAATATAAAATAGGAAATATGAAAATTCTGTTTTCCAAAATTACTTGAAAATCAGAAATGATATTGGAAATGTTGCCTAAGAATGGCCTATTGGTTGAGCAACATTTTTCTCATTCAACCAAAACTGGGCATTGTTGAAGACCCAGCTTGTAGTACATGTGGAAAGGCGGATGAAACTGCCTCTCACATCCCAGCAGAATGTCCAGCACTGGCTTCTCTTAGGCTATAACACATCTGCAGCACACATATGCTGCTTGAAGCCATAAGAGATATCAGTTCATGTAAAATCTCAGTTTTCGGCACTGCCGGAGGCCTGCTGGAGTGACCCAATCAAGGGGTCCAAGTGATTCGGACTTGTCAGCCCCAGCTTTGATTGATTGAGTGATTGATCTATCACCATTCCGAAATATCCCCATGATAGACATCCTTATCTTGGACACATCGTATATGGGATTCTACCTAAAAAAATTGAACTTTATGTTATATTATGATTCATCTATTTTCCATTCCTTTCAAAGTGTCGCAATTAATCACAGAAATATCACCTATTGGTGGTAATTAGATACGAATAATTATTACTTCAGATTGTTATCATGAAATATAGTCACGGTTCTATATTTGTTCATAAAAGTGATTTAAACTGGGTATCTGTTATCCCATTCGAACTTCTGATATACTATCGATACTACGGCAAAAGCATGATTCCTCAAGACTCATATCTTTCTCTGATAACATGCCTGAATTTTATCAGCTCACAATATATGAAGGATTACAGTTACCCAGTGTTGATCAATATAGACTTTCAAATTGCAATACCATCAGTTCGCCTATCACAATCTGGAGATACCACAAACCTTGATCGCAGACCCACTTTGTACCTGATCGATGTGGATCAACTCGATCTAGAAGACTTGCTGGGAAACTTACGATACGATACCAGTTTCAATCCGAGAGCGAGATGGATTTTCTTGAGCCAAAAACCGGATTCTGCGATATTTCAGATCATCTCCCACTACCATATATTGGAAGCGATAGTGGTAGAGAAAAATCCCGAAGTGGAGCAGAGAATTTTCTCATACGATCCGTATAAGACCGAGTCTTTCAATGACGTTATCATGGATATGCAACAAGTTGGTACTTGTTTCGGAGGAAATTTATCGTTTGTCTCCGCTCCGTATCTATTCCCCGCTAGAGTACCCAAAAATTGGCACAATACGAGGTTACAAGCGAGTTACAAATGTACAGCACCATTCACCCTTTGTTCTGAAGACACTCTTCAAGGGATCGAATACGAGTTGTTGCGAAACATATTCACTCAATTTGGGATTGAGGTTAACTATACTGAATATACCGATCCCGATGTCAATGGGTATGTTGACATTTCAAAATATATTCGAGGCTTATAGGTGAAAGTGTATTTAGGGAAATAGGTGACACTTACACTTATGCTTATTATTTTCGCCTCTATGTACGTTTCTGTCTCGCGACCATCATCAGATGACGTATCACTGTCTAAAACAGGATTTATTTTAAATAATTGTAGCAAACACAAACCGTCCTTAACGCATTCATTTCAATTAAAAATGGCCACGTCGCCAAAAAGAACAGAAACACGAATAATCGATATTGTAACACATTAATGTTTCGAGTATATGAATATGTATCAAGAAACCACTGCATTGCAATCTACTTCTAATTTTCGAAGTCATGCAATGTGAGAATAAGACTGAAATAAAATTATATAATATGCTAAGTATCCACTTTTAGTCCAGGCTGTGAACCGGGATTTTAGCTATAATAAAAAAAAAACATGTAGGTTCGAATCAAAAAATTTTTTTTGTATTAGCTTTAAGAGGTTCTCAGGATCATTCATACACCTTAAAACCTCTTAGGAACCCCAACCCCACCCATTGGGGGCGAAAATAGTCTGAAATCTCCCTCAAATTTGCAACATGCCAAGTCTTGAATTGTATTTTCTACAAAAAAAGGTATTTTGGCATTTCGAGTACACCCATTAAGTTTTTTGGGTCGCTGAACACGAATCCGTAGCCAGATTTACTTGCAATACATCGTAGGGGTGGTCAAATCGACAAAATTGGCCAATTTCGCACCCCTCATATGTTATTCTGCAATTTACGTGTTTTTGGCATTTCGAATGCATCAAGAAGGTTTTTTGGGTCGCTGAACACGAATCCGGTGACAGATTCACTTGCAATCCATTGTAGGGGTGGTAAAATCGAAAAAATTGGCCAATTTTGAACCCCTAATATGTTATTTTGCAATTTACGTGTTTTAGGCATTTAGATTGCACCATGGAGGTTTTTTGGGTCGCTGAATACGATTCCGAAGCCAGATTTACATGAAATTCATCGTTGGGGTGGTGAAATAGCCAAATTGGTCAATTTTGCACCCCTAATATGTTATTTTGCAGTTTACGTGTTTTAGGCATTTATATTGCACCAAGACGGTTTTTTGGGTCGCTGAATACGATTCCGAAGCCAGATTCACGTAAAATTCATCGTTGGGGTGGTGAAATAGACGAAATTGGTCAATTTTGCACCCCTAATATGCTATTTTGCAATTTACGTGTTTTAGTCATTTAGATTGCACCAAGGGGTTTTTTTGGTCGCTGAATACGATTCCGGAGCCAGATTTACCTAAAATTCATCGTTGGGGTGGTGAAATAGACAAAATTGGTCACCAACACCAAAATATTGGTATCTTGAAATAGAATAAAACGGTTTTCAAAATATATTTTTTATCCACATACATGTGCATGTGTTCAAACGTCGCATTTGTTTATGACGTGGTCCACTGCTTGAAATGAGAGATTTTTTTTTCACCTTCTTATGTCGGACATAATAATCTATTCAGTTTCTTTATAGACGACAAAGAACAACATTCTCTCTTGTAGCTACATTTGTTTCACAGCGTTGTTATTATTTTAGTTGAATATTTGTATTTTATATAGTTCAATTTATATTTCATTTTGTATTTTATGGTTCAAGAACCAACAAGAACGCAGAAGCGTGTGTCAGTGTATGAAAGTTGTTGCATTTAAGTGTTATCAATCAAGTGTTTTTTGAAAATGAAAGTGTAGTTATTAAATATTTGTGTTCTTTTTCAAACAATTACTAATATTCCTATCCTCTTAATTTTGAAAAAGGAGAAAACTCCGAAATAATTTTAAAATGCAAAAATAATAAAAATTTAGAAGCGTGTCAAATTAGCCATTTTTGTAAATTTCACACTCCTACGATGATATTCGAGTGAATCTGGCTTTGGAATCGTATTCAGCGACTCAAAAAACCTCCTTGGTGCACTCGAAATGATAAAAACACGTAAATTGCAAAACAACATATATTAAGGGTGCAAAATTGGCCAATTTTGTCACTTTTACCACCTCAACGAAGGATTGCAAGTAAATCTAGCTTCCGATTCGTGTTCAGCGATCCATAAAACCTCTTTGGTGCACTCGAATTCACAAAAACACGTAAATTGCAGAATAACATATAAGGGGTGCAAAATTGGCCAATTTTGTCGATTTCACCACCCCAAAAATGAATTTTTAATAAATCTGGTTTCGGAATCGTATTCAGCTACCCAAAAAACCTCCTTGGTGCATTCGAAATACCTAAAACACGTAAATTGCAAAACAACATATTAAGGGTGCAAAATTGGGCAATTTTGTCAATTTTACCACCTCAACGGTGGATTGTAAGTAAATCTGGCTTCGGATTCGTGTTCAGCGACCCAAAAATCCTCCTTGGTGCACTCGAATTGACAAAAACACGTAAATTGCAGAATAACATATAAGGGGTGCGAAATTGGCCAGCTTTGTCGATTTGACCACCCCTACGATAGATTGCAAGTAAATCTGGCTACGGATTCGTGTTCAGCGACCCAAAAAACCTCTTAGATACACTCGAAATGCCAAACTTTTCTTGTAGACAATACAATTCAAGACTTGGCATGTTGCAAATGTCGCCCCCAATGGGTGGGGTTGGGGTTCCCAAGAGGTTTTAAGGTGTATGAATGATCCTGAGAACCTCCTGAAGCTAATGCAACAAAAAAATTTCGATTCGAACTTACATGTTTTTTTTTCCGGTTCACAGCCTGGACTATTTCTAGTTTCCCGGATGGTATTGAACCCGGGTTAACGCTAGTGTACATCATCTTTGATAAATAAGAATTGGAATTTATAGTTGATTTTTTTGTGTGTAACTCTGTCAAACGCTGAAGCGAGGAAAATAGTATATTGAGATAGACACAAGAGGCATCTATAGTCTTTTTGAATATTATAATGAAATACATTATTAGATAATAGGACAGTTTGAAGTTTATGAGACGAGAATTATACTTTTGTGCCTGCAAGAAAATTTCATATGACAAATGTAGATCCTGTTTGAGTATGAAAATGTTGCAGGTTCAAGCAGAATGGAAGTTACACCGGTATTTTTGAACTCATCTACCACAACAAGATCGATTTCGTTTTCGGAAATCTATTATGGAATGGCGACAAAGCATCAGATTTCGACGCTTCCGTTACTTATTTCAAAGAGACGTTAAATTGGTACGTACCACGTCCCGAGGAACTACCCAGATGGCGCTACGCCTTAATGATTTTCGACAGAAACACTTGGACTTTCTGCGCACTGTCATTTGTTTCCTTAACTGTCGTATGGTGTGTAGTGGATTATGTGCAGCTGCGTCAACATCCTTTGCGTCTTTTGTGCAACAGAATATTCGACGTTACGAAATTGTTGTTGGACCAAACGCTCACCTTCAAATTGACAGGTGTCTCGAAAATTATCATTTTAACCTCGTGTTTGTCTTTTACTTACACCTTGAGCACCATGTATAAGAGTAAGATTACCTATTTTCTGAGTGGTAACATACAAGAAAAACAACTCAAAAATTTGGACGATGTTATGGAAGCCAACGTGGCGATAGGTGCCACTGATGTGGCCACAGATTTCTACAAGGAGGAACAGAAGTTCTACGAATATTCCATGAAGAATCTGGTGATATGCGATGCCAGTTTTGCATGCTTGAACCGTACCGCTTTCGGAAGAGATTTGGTTACCGCGAGGTTCGAGAAAAAGGTGATTTATTATCAGGATCAATATTATCGGGACGAAAATGGCTACTTGTTGGTTGAAGCTCTCGAAGACGCGATTTTTCGTCTACACGTGAAAACATATTTCCCAAAAGGTCATCCGATTTTCCCCAAATTTGATGAATGCCTCTCTAGGATGATGTCTTCTGGACTTATAGAAACGATTGTAAGCCGTCGTTATAGAAGCAAACCCGAAGAACCTCTCCACTTAGCGATAGTCAAGTTGACTTTGGATCATCTCAAAGCGCCATTCTTCATCATGTTTAATGGTTTTTTAACGAGCATCATATCTTTTTTGATCGAAGTTGTTTATTCCAAAATGAATAATCCCTCCAATGTCATTTTGCAATATATTCCATAAGAAGATAGATACAATGATATATAATCTATTAGCACGCATGTACCAGTTAAATATCAAATCGAATATCTTAAGAGTAGTCCAGTAGTCCAGTAAATGAGCCGGGCTATGTGTAAAATTGGCGTACCTACCTCGGATTTGGAAAATTCTTCTGCATCGGGTTTCTTGGACCCCCAGGAGTATTCATTACACTCAACCCGTTTTTGCAGACGACAAAAAGTGAGGGGCGGTTAAAGAATTGCCCCCAAATTTGAGCTTTCAAAAAAAAATATTTTTTAAATGACAATTTTGCCTTGGAAATCTCTACTCGGGGGATTTCCGAGGTCGCTGATCACGAATCCGCGAGGTCCCGTTTAGGAAATTCAACATGGCGGACCGGAAATTAAGCTATTTCCCATAAAAATTTGTACAATAGACATTTTGCCTCGAATATACGAGGTGTGTTCAGAAAATAACATTTTAGTTTTTTTGAAAAAAACATTTATTTATTCGTCTACATTAATGTTGTCGCCTTCAAAATAGTCCCCATTAGATAGTATGCATTTGAGCCAGAACTTCTTTCAATCCTCGAAACACTTCTCGAGCTCGATCTTTGGGATAGCCTTTAGCTCTTTCAGCGATGCGCTTTTAATGTCATCTATGCTTGTAAAACGGCGGCCCTTTAAAGCTCTCTTTATATGAAAAGCCTGTTATAACACGTTTCAGTAAATGCATCGTCGTTGACTTCATTTAGTGACTCTTGAGTAGCTTCCATTTGCCGCTGTTTTTGTTCAAAATTCAACAATTTTGGAACAAATTTTGCTGCCACGCGTTTCATACCCAAAACATTCGAAAAAATTCATGGCATGAGTCAATCGATATGCCACCATGATCAGCGACTTCTCTGATCATGTTTCAGCGATCGTTCATAACCATTTCTTTCACTTTTTCCACGTTTCCATCTGTTGTGTCATCTTCAACATATTCACGGCCATCTTGTAAACGCTTATACCACTCGTAAGCTCTTGTTTTACTCATAGCAGACTCACCATAGGCCTTTGTTAACATTTCACACACTTTGTTACACTTTATCCAATGTTTTACGCAAAATTTGATACAAGTACCAATACATACGACTGCCATAGATCACAGACAAAGTGAGCAATGAATAAAGCTGCAAATTTTATCATACTTCAGGGACATGTATACCAACATAATAAAATTTTGACAATCGGACTCTCCAAACCCGCGAAATTTAAAAATTCCCGTTATTTTCTGAACACACCTCGTATATACTCGGGTGTTTTCGAGGTCGCTGATCACGAATCCAATGTCTTATTAGGTAAATTCAAAATGGCGGATGTGAAGTAGAGTCATTTTCTCATGAAAATCCTGTTTTATTATAGTTTTTTGCTTAAAATGGCTACTCTGGTGGTTGAATCTGAGATCTAACTTCGTGCATTCAGAATGACGGACCGGAAGTAGAGTCATTTTCTCATGAAAATCCTGTTTTATTCCAGTTTTTTCTGCTGAAAATGGCTAGAGTCATTTTCTCATGAAAATCCTGTTTTATTATAGTTTTTTGCTTAAAATGGCTACTTTGGGTGTTGAATCTGAGATCTAACTTCGTAAATTCAGAATGACGGACCGGAAATAGAGTCATTTTCTCATGAATATCTTGTTTTATTCCAGTTTTTCTGCTGAAAATGGCTAGAGTCATTTTCTCATGAAAATCCTGTTTTATTATAGTTTTTTGCTTAAAATGGCTACTTTGGGGGTTGAATCTGAGATCTAACTTCGTAAATTCAGAATGACGGACCGGAAGTAGAGTCATTTTCTCATGAAAATCCTGTTTTATTCCAGTTTTTTCTGCTGAAAATGGCTAGAGTCATTTTCTCATGAAAATCCTGTTTTATTATAGTTTTTTGCTTAAAATGGCTACTTTGGGGGTTGAATCTGAGATCTAACTTCGTAAATTCAGAATGACGGACCGGAAGTAGAGTCACTTTCTCATGAAAATCCTGTTTTATTCCAGTTTTTTCTGCTGAAAATGGCTAGAGTCATTTTCTCATGAAAATCCTGTTTTATTATAGTTTTTTGCTTAAAATGGCTACTTTGGGTGTTGAATCTGAGATCTAACTTCGTAAATTCAGAATGACGGACCGGAAGTAGAGTCATTTTCTCATGAAAATCCTGTTTTATTCCAGTTTTTTCTGCTGAAAATGGCTAGAGTCATTTTCTCATGAAAATCCTGTTTTATTATAGTTTTTTGCTTAAAATGGCTACTTTGGGTGTTGAATCTGAGATCTAACTTCGTAAATTCAGAATGACGGACCGGAAGTAGAGTCATTTTCTCATGAAAATCCTGTTTTATTCCAGTTTTTTCTGCTGAAAATGGCTAGAGTCATTTTCTCATGAAAATCCTGTTTTATTATAGTTTTTTGCTTAAAATGGCTACTTTGGGGGTTGAATCTGAGATCTAACTTCGTAAATTCAGAATGACGGACCGGAAGTAGAGTCATTTTCTCATGAAAATCCTGTTTTATTCCAGTTTTTTCTGCTGAAAATGGCTAGAGTCATTTTCTCATGAAAATCCTGTTTTATTATAGTTTTTTGCTTAAAATGGCTACTTTGGGGGTTGAATCTGAGATCTAACTTCGTAAATTCAGAATGACGGACCGGAAATAGAGTCATTTTCTCATGAATATCTTGTTTTATTCCAGTTTTTCTGCTGAAAATGGCTAGAGTCATTTTCTCATGAAAATCCTGTTTTATTCCAGTTTTTTCTGCTGAAAATGGCTAGAGTCATTTTCTCATGAAAATCCTGTTTTATTATAGTTTTTTGCTTAAAATGGCTACTTTGGGGGTTGAATCTGAGATCTAACTTCGTAAATTCAGAATGACGGACCGGAAGTAGAGTCACTTTCTCATGAAAATCCTGTTTTATTCCAGTTTTTTCTGCTGAAAATGGCTAGAGTCATTTTCTCATGAAAATCCTGTTTTATTATAGTTTTTTGCTTAAAATGGCTACTTTGGGTGTTGAATCTGAGATCTAACTTCGTAAATTCAGAATGACGGACCGGAAGTAGAGTCATTTTCTCATGAAAATCCTGTTTTATTCCAGTTTTTTCTGCTGAAAATGGCTAGAGTCATTTTCTCATGAAAATCCTGTTTTATTATAGTTTTTTGCTTAAAATGGCTACTTTGGGGGTTGAATCTGAGATCTAACTTCGTAAATTCAGAATGACGGACCGGAAGTAGAGTCATTTTCTCATGAAAATCCTGTTTTATTCCAGTTTTTTCTGCTGAAAATGGCTAGAGTCATTTTCTCATGAAAATCCTGTTTTATTATAGTTTTTTGCTTAAAATGGCTACTTTGGGGGTTGAATCTGAGATCTAACTTCGTAAATTCAGAATGACGGACCGGAAATAGAGTCATTTTCTCATGAATATCTTGTTTTATTCCAGTTTTTCTGCTGAAAATGGCTAGAGTCATTTTCTCATGAAAATCCTGTTTCATTCCAGTTTTTTCTGCTGAAAATGGCTAGAGTCATTTTCTCATGAAAATCCTGTTTTATTATAGTTTTTTGCTTAAAATGGCTACTTTGGGGGTTGAATCTGAGATCTAACTTCGTAAATTCAGAATGACGGACCGGAAGTAGAGTCACTTTCTCATGAAAATCCTGTTTTATTCCAGTTTTTTCTGCTGAAAATGGCTAGAGTCATTTTCTCATGAAAATCCTGTTTTATTATAGTTTTTTGCTTAAAATGGCTACTTTGGGTGTTGAATCTGAGATCTAACTTCGTAAATTCAGAATGACGGACCGGAAGTAGAGTCATTTTCTCATGAAAATCCTGTTTTATTCCAGTTTTTTCTGCTGAAAATGGCTACTTGGGGATTTTCGAGATCACTGATTACGAAGTTGAGGTCCCATTTGGTAAACTCAAAATGGCGAACCGGAAGTAGAGTCATTTTCTCATACACATCGTGGTTTTCGTTTCATTTTTGCTGAAGTTGGAAAATTTGTTTTCACTTCCTACAAGTAGGGTTGTAACGAGACCCAATAAAAATAATAGCCCACTCTATCCTATAGCTCCCGTGTTTTTCAAGTCCGAAACAATTTCAATTCATATGTTTTAATTTATGTTAATTGGAACCCAGAAACTAAGAAAAACAGGATTTTCATGAGAAAATGACCCTACTTCAGGTCTGTTATTTTGAATTCACAAAATTAGACCTCAGATTCGTAATCAACTACCTCGAAAACATTCCAAGTACCCATTTTCAGCCAAAAAACGAAAAAAAAAACAGGATTTTCATTATAAAATGGCTCTACTTCCTGTCCGTCATTTTCAATTCACCAGATTAGAGCTCAGATTCGTGATCAGTGACCTCGAAAATCTCCAGGTATATATTCCCCATACAAAATGTCCATTTTAAATTTTTTATGGAAAATACCTCGACTTTCTGTCCGCCATATTGAATTTCTAAATCGGACTTCGGATTCGTGATCAACGACCTCGAAACTCCCCTAGTACAGATTTTCAAGACAAAATTGTAATTTTAAAAGCAAAATTTTGAAAGCTCCTGGCGTCCAAGGAACACGATGCAAAAAAAAATTTCCAAATCCGAGCTACTCCCCCACTTTTAGACTTTTTTGGCACTTTTTCCCGGCTTATTCACTGGACTAGAGAGCGTTTTTCATGATATTCATATATCCATGATACTGTATTTTCCGTTCAAGAACTTTATGACGCATAAGATATATATAAGTTATTATTATTCATTTTATGTAAGAGTTTGAAGTTATTTGTTAGATAGATAATAAATAATATAGAAGAGATACACTATTTTTGTAAGACATCTTCACTTTTACGATTAAATGAGTTAATTGTTATTGTGACGGAAACAAAATCGTTGATATGCAATTTATTGACTAACCGATAAATACTCTCATAGATACACCAGCTTACTTGGAATAAAACGCAAAAAGTAAAATGGTAAAATATCATTTTCGGTATTATTAGAAACATAGATAGAAAGAGGAAAATCTATTATTCACCCTTTGCACCCTTTCTTATAATTTTTTCAACGCCACTGTATTATAAAGAAAAAGTGCCCTAAAAATATAAAGTACTGAAGACATTTCGGCTACCAAGTAGCCATCATCAGAGTAAACTAAATTATAAATCAAAATGTGCCTTTTTAAATACTAATTGGGGATAATAATGTAGACAATGCGTTACCCTCAGCTGAAGATGAATCAGAATTCAATAAATTGTTTTCTCCGCTGATTTTTCACCACTATTATGGGCAAAATGTTCTTTATAACGAATGAAAATTCTTCTAGTTTGACCGACATAGCATTTTAAACACGATTTTGTAAGTCCCGGATTTGTCGAAATCGGAAACTTTATCAAAGGTGGTGCCTAAACGGTGTTTTAGCTTGTTCTTAAATATATAAGCTGGTTGTATTGTAAAATTAGAAAACAAACTATGGAATTTATTAATTACTGAAGAATGATGAGTGAAACTTCTGAATTTTATTGAGGTGTTTAAAGATAATGACTTTAATTTGGTTAGTTGGATACGTTCCAATTTTCTTTTTCGTTTAGAAATTAAATTATTGATCAAAGATTTCTGGTAACCATTGCCCAACGCAATTTACTGAAGTTTCTCAACTTCGTTGTTATAGTTTTGCTGGTTCAAAGGGACGTTCAATAATTTATGAACTAGACTATTGAACGGAGCTATTTTATATCTAAATGGTATAGCTGAATCCGCTGGGATTTGTTTGAGTGAAACTCGAAAAGACGATAATAGCGGATTTTTGTTTCCTCCAGTGAATTTGTCAAAAAAGAAGAGATCGAGAATGTTACTTTTCTTGCACTAACTATTTTTCATACTTTGACTAAGCGAGGGGGAAACCTATTGTGCCTGAAGAACATCTTGTGAGTCAATAGTGGAACGTTGGGAGAGGAGATAGGCATTCGTATTTTTCTAGAAGGTTTGGGGGTTTTAGGCATAGGGAAAGACTTCACTAACATAGTTTTTGTAAAGCAGTTTTCGCAATGGGCCTAACATGATCGTCCCATGAGGAAAGTAAAAATAGTTCACCAATGCATAAATAAAAGACTTAAAACATCAACAACTATGTCACAAAGTTTGAAGTGTCACGTCATTTCCGATGACCCAGACTGTATAATCTACTACTTTAATTGTCGAGGAATCATTATTTATTTGCTCTGTCATGAATTTTATGTACGATCCTGGCTTTCCAGCATATGACGCAACCTATCATTATAATAATATAACAAACACGTGTACGTTCCTCCACGTAGTATCAATTATCAACCCCAAGTATTAATAAAATATAAATTTGTCTTGAAACTGTGGATCAATATACAATAATTATATTCGTGATTCTATAGTTTCTACGTTTACTACTTTCAAATTTATTCGAATTGAATAGTTAAATTTTATAAATAACATTTACGCTTTAATAACAATATATTGACAATAACTATTTCGCCATCCACGGAATGATGATCATTCATTTTACGTGTAATTTTTTTAATACTATGTAATAAATATACAGGCTGGGGTGAGCGCAGCAAAGCATGTTCATATATAAGTATCTATTTGACCATTCCAAACTACGTCACTATATATATCAATTCTTCATTGATCAAGGTTTTGATGATCCAAAATAGGTACAGTATTCAATTACAAGGGCAAGGTGGAAAGTCCCTGAAAAATAAAGCAGATGGCGCTACAATCTGAAACCACATGTGAAATGTGCCATCTTTAACTGGAACGCATTATATTTCCTAGACTGATATGTCATTCAGCTCTGTTTTGGCACCCATCGAAGACAAGCAACCTTGAAGATGTTTGTAAACATGGAAAGAAGTGAATTTCGCGTCTTGATTAAACATTATGTCTTTTGTGGAAAAAACATTACGCAAACCAAAGCTTACTTATGATCTTACAATTGTCTTTGGCGAATTCGAGCCGTGCACGTTTTCCGCTGCGGTTTTATTAAAAGCTCTTTTTCTTATTATTTGTGTTTATTTCTTCTTTATTGCTCATTTTGGGTGTTAAATACAAGGGCCGTTCTTGGATTCTTGTACTTGGGCTCCAACTGCGGGTCATATGCCGCTGCTCCTCTGATTGTGGGGTTTCTATGCGTTTCCATCTTTTGGTATGTGTTTGTCGCCTGTTTCCCAATTATTTCCTCAATGTTAGGTATTCCTGTATCCCTATGAAGCAGGTCGTTTGTCAGTTTGTCACGTAATATGGTGCATCTAGACAGGATCTGATTACCTTATTCTGTAATATTGGCAAATTCTTTAGTTGCGCGAATAATGCTTTTAACCATATTTCGGCGGCGTATGTTATTGTCGGTCATATCACAGAAGTATAGATCCTCAATTTACTTTTGGTACTTAGTTTGCTTTTCCTATTGTGTAGCGGGTATAAGTGCCCCTTTATCTGATTTGCCTTTTTCTTTATACTCCTTAGGTGGTAAAAATAAAGTTAGATCCCACCAAAAACATTCTGTAAAAAACTAGCCAAGTCTCGATGGAGCTGCTGTTTATCTCTAAAAAGTAATGAAATCTAGACAAAGTCGTGCCAAGTCTAAGGTTCCTTACTGCGATTTCTTTATTATTATAGTTAATGTTGTGTGACTTGGCCGTTGAACATTATTTATACGTTAGTGGGTACAAGTCAATTTTGTTTACACGTAATGTTATCTGTTGTAACTACCTATGTTTGTTAAGCGAGATAATAGCCCATACTGGTATTGGTAATTGGACGCTAGTGTCTCATTTTAGGCTGTTGTTGATTGTGCAACACATGCATTCAGCATTGACAATGCTGACTTCTGCTCTCTTCTTTTTGGAGCGTCAAATCGACCACTGATCTAACATAAAATAGACGTACAGACAGACTTCTATCAATGATTAGAAGTCCGTCTGTACTGGAAATAATTTTTTATACTGTTTGTTTCAGGCTCGCCTACACATAAGTATTATTAAAATACGCAGCTTTATCAAGCCTACAATTGACTGGTTATTGAATCAACGTTTTCCAAGTTACAATTTTCCATCGTCAATGGGTAGCGGTTCTGGCGACAGATTGGTGCAATGGTGTCATGGAGCACCTGGTTTTGTACCCTTGTGTACCCTTCAACGGATAAGTCACACAACATTAACTATAATAATAAAGAAAGCCCAGTAAGGAACCTTAGACTTGGTACGACTTTGCCTAGATTTCATTACTTTTTAGAGATAAACAAGCAGCTCCATCGAGATTTGGCTAGTTTTTTACAGAATGTTTTTGGTGGGATTTCACTTCTTTTTTAGAAACGTGGACATATTGATTTATTTTATTAGATTTTCTTATTTGACACATTTTTTTCTTTTTAGGAGTAGTTTTTTTTATTATAATCTTTCTTTTCTTTTTTTCCGGTTCTGATTCTTGTACAGTAGCAACAGTTTTTCGTATTGCCCATTCGCGTTCATTATTTATTCTTCTAGACGGTTTAGACGGTTTAATTTCTGCGCGGTATTTACGCCTAAGTCGGTTGTATTCGGTGATCTCTGAAGCTTGAGCTTTTATACTCTTGAGTTTATATACTAGTTTTTATACTGTTGGATCGATCAGACGCCAATTTGAAGCGAAAGTGGCTGCATTAGGCAAAGAAAAAAAGTCCTCTTCCACCAGGACAACGCACCGACCCACAGGTCCGCAGTCGCAATGGCAAAATTGCATGAATTGCACTGCAAATTGGTTCGTCATATTGTCCAGATTTGGCCCCCGCGATTTTTACTTATCTCCAAACTTGAACAAATGACTCGGCGGAAAGAGATTTGGCTCCAACGGATTGCCGAAATCGTATTATTCTATCGAAAAATTGGAAAAACGTTGGATGAAGTGTGTTGAGCAACAAGGAGATTATGCTGAGAAATAAAATAGGTTTTAACTAAAGAAATCATTTCTTGTTTCAGTTTTCAGGAACTTTTCACCTTGCCCTCGTATAGTATTATAGTGTATCCACAGTGTGAACTCTTTCATAGTTAACTTGCTCTTTAATTTAATCCAGATGTCAGGATCCTAGTTAATCAGACCACACTGGGCCCGAGGTCGTTGTCTCGACTTACCCACCCCTCTTTTCGGCACTGGATGATTGGACCATCTGTCGTTACCTTGTAGAGCATTCTTAGTAACGAGTGAAATACAAACACAAAACAATTAAATAACTTTAAGCAATCATTTATTCACGATGACGAAGTAATAAATAGTCGTGGGTATAAGGAAAGGCAGTTATTCTTATTCTTACAATGGTTATATCAATGGATAGATGGAGAGGCAAAGTGGCTGTAGTTACTGGAGCTAGTGCTGGGATAGGTGCTGCTATCACTGAAAGACTAGTAGAAGAAGGCATGCAGGTAATTATCATTCATACAGTTTACAAAAATGGTAGCAATTTAAAACGGCCCATTGGAAGAAATAGGATTCAAAATTGCAGAAAAGCGTCTGCCGAAGCGATTCACTCAAATACCAGGAAAAAAAATTCTAATCACTCCAATAGATCGACCGCGGTCACTCGATTGGGCAAAAATGTTGTTCAACAGCAAGAGCTCATGAAAATGACAATGCCAAGTCCATAAAACCATGCTTAAATATTGACGAAAAACATAATAATCAATTTATTAACAGCATGTATCAACTGAAAAGAATCGTGCCAAATATAAAAAAGTAACAAAGTTGGTGCCAAGACAGATCCCTGTGGAACACCAGCGTTGATATCCATTGTATCAAAGAATACTCTATCAACCTACCCCTTCAAAATCTTCCCGAATTATGAGTAAAAAAGAGTATCATCTTGATCTCTATGAAGAGTATTCTGTGACAAGCATAGATAACTCTACTACCGGTAGTAGAGTTATCTATGGTGACAAGTGTCAGTTGACTGTTGACTTGTAAACACAATTTTATACGAAAGTTTTAACGTTCAGATCTCGATAGCGCTTCCGGCTCCGGGATTTTCAGGTGGCCTATCGAAATAAGAAGGTTCGAATTGTATAAAAACACAATTGGATGAACGCCAGACGTCTTATGTAATTAGCTACGAACATAATAATTTTGACATATCCTCGAGGAGCTCGCTGCGCGTAAGTTAGAGTTTATACATTTTACCTCTATTTTGTTAATTTGGGGCCGTTTCGAACCCCGTGCGGCCGGCGCCAGTTGTAATAAAGTATTTTGGGCTATGGGACGCTAGCTTTTACCCGCTTTCGGTATATTAAAGTAGCTATAAAATTCCCTTTCGTACGTCGCACGTCAGATGCTAGTAGGTGACAGCTGAGAATACTTCAAACTGTTTTAATTAAATTTTCCCAATTAATCGACATTTTGGGGCCCGAGACTGTGCTATTTAGTTGGCCCCGTTCATAAACTAACGACATGGAGCGAAAACCTCATGCGAAAAGTCCTCGTTCTACGAACCGTAAATTTGTACTTTTCTAAAAACGTCATTCGATTCATCAAAAATTAACCAATTCAAAACAGTTTTCGACCCAGTTTGGGGCTATCACGACCTTTTTAAAGGTTCAAAGTTAATATTTCGATAACATTTCGACAATTTTAAGCTCGACCGAGCTACATGGTAGGCGGAGTGGTGGGTCTTAGGATATTTCGTTACGGTATTCGTTTTTCGTTTTTTTAGATTTTCGTTACGGTATTTGTCTTTTGTTTTTTTTTCTTGATTCGATCACCGCGCTCAAAGCCCGCGATAAAAGCTATATGCAATAGCTTGAGAACTCAATAGTAAGCGACAAAGTTGAGGCTGCAAATAATATGACGGAAATTTCCCAAGGAGGCTTTGATGCCAGACTAGACACAATGCTGATTGCTTCCTCCATCACTTCAGATATCACAGTCGATAGTGCAATGGGTCTATAATTATTAGGAATGGTCTTCTTTCCTTGAGAACGACAGTTGTAATTCCGTCCCATAGACTTTTTCGTATTGAGATTAAGCAGAATGAGCTGACGAAAGGCAATTTCAGGCATATGGTTATCGATGGCAGCAATATTAGCAATTAGCAATCTTGGAGCTAACGATACCACTAGAAATATATTTCTGCCATACATGTTTTACGTAGGCAAGCAATGTGTAGGTTACATAAATTCTATGCCTAGATATTTCTATCTAGGAATTCAATAAATAACTCATTGAATTTATGAGTGTTACGTACTTATAGCGTGATATGATAACAGATTTTTTTTATTATCCGTTGTTCTTACGAAACTTTGGTCTAATTCAATTCAACCACAATCATTGAATAGATGAAACAATGGAAACTCGCCTGATAAAAAAAATGTGCAACTCATTGCTGTTTAAATGGAAAAAATATAATTTATAATTATATCAATACACAATATCAAAATTTAAAGCATCAGTGAAACGTTCGAAGTAAAAGTCTAGTAATCACTTGGATCCAGAACAAGTTAATAAAAAGTTCAAGCTCATTCAATACCTAGAGAGTTAGCATTGGCTATCTCCAAAGCATTTGATCGACTCAGGTACCAAAGCCTTCTTGGGAAACCGTCATACGCTTACCGCCTCGCTGTTTATCGAGTTTTCTCTTATCTTGTCGAATCTCATGCCCAATGGCCCAGGTGATCCAAGCAATCCAAGAATGCTCCGGCCTTTCCTTGTCAAGTAGCCAAGTACTCAGAAACACTATAAAATACATGGTATTGCAAAAGTTTATGAGCTCCCTTCTTAAATTTTTTCAAGTTAACATTATCTTTGAGCGACTGCGGAAGTTTGTTGAACATTTTTATATCCATATATCGTGGACTTCCTTCATACAGAGACATCTTATGCTGAAGTATCAACAGGTCTGCTCTGCTTCTAGTAGGATGAGTATGATTGAAATTATTGTGGGCAAAAGTACCAACATTTATTTTGACATATACCAAAAGTTACTTTATAGATATACATGGAAGGGGTAGTAATTGCAATTGTCGGAATATGTTTCTACATTAGGTTCTTCTATTTACCCCTACCATACTTCTTATTGCAAGCCTCTGCATTATGAGGACTTGGTCCGATTTAGATGCAGATCCCCAGAATATAATGTCATAAGAACATCTTGAATAGAACTGTACATAATAATAGGATAGGAGTATCTACTTGTAAGACTTTGCAATCTCCTCAAAGCATAGCATATGGTTGATAATTTTCTACATAACGTGTCAATGTGAGCATCCCAGTTCGAAGCGTTATATATACATAACCTCAGAAAACTTACAGTCTGAACTTGCCTCACAGAATGTCCGACAATTTTGAAGAGGCAACTCTCATTGTAGTTTATTGTGCGAGATGTAAAATAGATGAAAATTACGTACGGCATTCAGACTATTTTGGGTATTTTTCACCAGCACGCGTGTGTCAGATGCGGTGTGGTTAATATTAAATTATCATCTGCAAACATCGTTAGAATCCTTTGCTTCAGTACCATTGGCAAATCACTGACAAACAACAAGAAAAGGAGGTGTCCGAGTACATACCCTTGAGGTACTCCATTAACAACATCCAATCGGTTAGATTCTATACCATAAGTATCAACAACCTGATAACGATCAGACAAATATGATTAAATCCACTGATACAACTTCCCCCTAAAACCATATCCAGACAATTTAGCAGGGAGTAGATTGTGATCAACAAGGTCAAATGCATTGCTTAGATCCAGCTCCACACTCCACAGCTTAATGTGCACCCATTCTATAATTGTTCTTTTCATTCCAGTCACTCTACGTCATTCGTGTCTATTTTCCTTTGCACTCTCAATTCTAAGGTTGACATGGATGTTAATATTTGTTGAGTCATGTCACAACAATATATTGAACGACTTTAGCGGACATTAAGGCAAATGCACTCTATTCTGTGAATAAGATACATTAAATAGGTAGTGGGCTTACAAAAGTAGGCGCTAAAGAATCCCCAATATGTCCTGAGAGATAGATAACTCAGATTTACTCCCGATTGGCCAATGTAGTGTTTGTATTTTCAGGCCTAAATGTTTTTTTTTCATACAAAACCCCTCCCTAAGTGTATACCAAGGCATTTCGCATCATCAAATGTGATTTATTCAATTTGTCACGGAAGCCTTTCAAGTTTTCATAGAAATGCCAGTGCAAGATTAAATGAGGGACTATTTTTCAGGTGGTTGGTTTGGCAAGAAGGTTGGATCGATTGGAAGAAATGTCCGTCAAACTATCGGACAAAGATGGGAAACTTTATCCCGTCAAAGCTGATGTAACCAATTCTCAAGATATCCTTGATGCGTTCGAATGGATCAGAGAGAACTTAGGCCCGGTCCATGTCCTGGTTAATAACGCAGGAATCGGCTTGAATAACTCCCTCATAGACGGTGACATCGAAAAGTGGCGGAAGGTTTTGGAAACCAACGTTCTTGGTCTTTGTGTTGCGACCAGAGAAGCCTTGAATAGCATGAGGACAAACGATGTAAATGGTCACGTGATTCACATCAACAGCGTCGGTGGACACAAGATATTGCCCATTAAGAATTTTAGTATGTACTGTCCGTCAAAATTTGCTGTCAGCGCTTTGACTGAGGTTATGAGAGTTGAGTTGATCCATGCAGGAAGCAAAATTAAAGTAACGGTGAGTGTTTCATCTTGGAAACAAAATTAAAGATATAACCTATTATTGAAAGATCTCGATTTTGTTCATCGACCTCTTCGATGATGATGATCGTTCACCATCATGTGAAAATCGATTTTAACTTTTCATCTTAATTGTTGGCCTTTGGAATCCTTCCGTTAGGATTCAAAGCACTGGCGTTTTTGTCGGTTTGTATTAGGACATTTTGCTTTTTTTTCTATACTTTAATCACACGAGAGGAGAACCTGTAATGTTGGAAGAACACCCTCTGAGCCAGCGGTGAAATGATTGTAGAGGAGATAGGCATTCGAATTTCTCTTTGAAAGTTTGGATGTTATAGACTTGAGGAAAGACCTCATTATCTAGGCCAAAAGTTCCACCACTTCGCCGTTCGATAGCAAAATGAAGGATTATCAAATCCTCATTCCAAAATCGTAGCCAAATCTCCATTAATTGTGTCAACCTGACTCTGTCTCGCTTCTCTGGCTCTAGATGAGAAAGCGGTATGAAGAGTATCATCATCTGCAAAGCTGTCACAGGTAGTTACTCCCATTGATATGGAGCAAAATCAAACTTAATGCCAAGACATATCCCTGTGGAACACCAGCTTTAATGGCCATTGTATCGGAGGATACTCCATCCACCACCACATTTTGTGATAGTAAGCGACAAAGTTGAGGTGGCCAATCATATGGCGGAAGTTTTCCAAGAAGGTCTTGGTGCCATCTCGGTCAAATGCTTTGCAGATATCCAATGCTACACCTAGAGATTCCCCATATTTTTCAATAGATTTCTGCCATACAGGTGTTACGTAGGCAAACAGGTTTCTGAGTTTGGTCCTCTCTAGTTATTGGATGAGCTTGATGTTCACTGTCACTTTACACATCACAGATGATGGAAGGGTCTTCTTTCCTTTGGAATTGGTTGGACTCTAAGGGTCTTCCAGATGGAAGGAAACAAACCAAGTTTGAATGAAAGTGTAGACAACCTGCGGAAAAATGAATTTAATACTGGCCCCATAGGCTTTTTGTTTTTTTGTTGTGGTGTAGTAACCAGTGTGCCATCATCTTTGATACGATTTGAGGGAATGAACTGGAAGTGAAATTCTTACCAATTGATTTGGCGAGAGTCCAAAACGAAGGCTATTATATCTTTCGATATAATAACTTGAAGGCGTTGCGAATCATACGACTCCAGCAACTGCTCATGCAAAGTTTCCGATGTACCAATCTTAGGTACGTTTTTCATAAAAGAAAGTCCTAGAAAGTCCTATGTTAGATGACCTACTATTCAAACACGTTCTTCTGCATCAGCATTCCTAGTGGTAAACTTTCTGTCACAATTGGTTCTTTTTGACGAAAATGTGCCCTTTTTGGCATTAACGTAATGGATCAAATACATTTTTGAAGGGAGCTTAACGATTCCGCAAGCTTTTTGGTAAAGTCGGAGCATCACGACTACAACCATTTGCTGTACGATACATTAAATGCATATGGACAATTTCAGAAAATGTGTACTACCTTTTTGGATCAAAATTAACACAATAACTATGGATATTGGTAAAATAAAAAAAAAATTAGTCTAAATGTAGGCTAACGAAACACAATTTGCTATCGATGGCCATCGGTATTAGGAGCGTCCTTCCCTTGTGGGTCCAAAGTGGAATTTGCGGCAAACATTCCAGCAAAAACGTTGGCTCTTCCTTTGCGGTATAGTAGCCAGTGTGTCATCTTTGGTTAGGTGAGGCAATAAACTGGAAGCGAAATTTCTGCCAGTTGCTTAGGCGTAAGTCTAGAACAAACCAGAGCCATTCGAGCATTCAATAAGCTTTGATCTTATTTTGTCATTTCCAAGTGTTTATTGTGTCATTGTAGATATTTCTTGGGTCAACATATTGTTTTGAAATGACCACCCTAGAACAGATTTCATTGAACCATGATTCACCAAATGACGGTGAATTGTTGGTATGGAGTGATTATCAAGCTTGCACCACATTCCATCGAAAACTCATGGTTCTGGATTCCCCTCTGGGTGGCAGAAGATATCATTTCTGTAATAGAGAGAGATACCTCCTTTGAATCTGAAAGTACCTCTCGCCCAGGAATTCGAATAGAGAGGTATTTTTCTTCCGGAGTATTTTACATGAAACCCCTGGAATGAATAAAATGACAGGAAATGGATATGAGGGTGAGACCGGAATCATCTACCAAACACTGAAACATGGGGTTGCCCTATGGCGATGTGGTGGTGTTCTACAGTGCAATGAGGGGAACATCTTTAACCTACGGTTATCCTTTTAGACTCCTTTTACGACAGGCAGAATTTACCATGGAGAAATTCTTAGTCCGTTCCCATACGAACTATGTGAATTCCGGCGGAACACTTCGAACGTAGTAAAAGCAAAAATCGTGATAAATATCAAAAAATAATTGACGAATAATATTCAGCGTATTTCGATTTTCAAATTATTCATTTCGGTACAATTTGAATATAACTTTTCAGAGCATCAGTCCAGGATTTGTCCGAACCGAATTTGTCGAGGCCAATGACGTGATATTTGAAGGCGTTTCGAAAGAAGACTTAGAAAAGATCGGGCAGAGTGCTGAGGATATTGCAGAACATGTCGTATACGTTTTATCTACCCCACCACATGTTCAGGTTTGTATTTGTACGTTGAAAATCACAAGAAATCCATTAGGTAGGATAATGTTGCTTATATTACCCAACTAATAATTTAATATTTCATAACGCACTTTTGGGATTACGTATTGGAAGACCTGGAGCTAGCGGAAAGCATTTAAAACATTATTTTAAGATAGGAAGGGACAAATTTTTGAAAATCGATCACAAAAAATGCCAGAAAGTCCATTTTTTTAAATGGACTTTTTTTCTCCTTATAGTCTTATTCAGAACTAAAAACTAGGATAACTTTCTATAAAGTTCACTATATCAAAATCTCTTATTTTTTATTTTATTGCAAATTAGCTTTAAGCAAATTCACTCATTGATTATAATATTGCTATTACACCCTTCACCCAAATTCCAATTTCACAAAACTAATAATCAAAAGATATATTCTTCCAAATGGGTAAAATACACATTGAAAAATCAGTGTAATTCTACATGCCACCATGCTGGTTATATATTAAATTGGACTACACATTGTTGCCAGTTTGAGCTTTGCTCCTGGCTAGTGTTCAAAGTCTGCTATGACTTAGCATTTAAGACGGTACCGACGATGTAAAATAAGTTAAATATTATGGCTAGCTAACCAAACATCTTCTTTACAGATACACGAATTGACTGTACGATTTGTAGGAGAGATAATCTAATCGCAACACAAATCAGCACGCTCATGGACTTGGACGATATAGATTTTTCACACACGAAACTGGAAGAAGAGATAACAAATTTGGCACGATATTTATACAGCAACAATATTCCTAATTCATGTATATCTGATTTCACCGCTATTAAATTATTACAATAAACATTATTCTGTATCAGTCAGTCTAGAAAATACTAATTTCCATAGAAGCATAAAGATATTGAAATTGATAAATATATAACAAAAACTGATGATGATATAAATTAATGAAATGTTCCAACAAATATTTCCACTCAAAGTTTCTTGGGTTCATCTCTGTGGTATTTCCTGGTGACCAATTATTAAACATGGTCACCCATAAAACGATTCGGGATTCAAATTCTTATTGATCTCCTATGAATTCAATAATATATAAATATGTACCAAACTCTATTGATCTGATAGTATGCAATCGAATATATAGCTTCTTTTGAGAATCCATATCTATTATCAATATATAAATTAGTAATGATTCTTGACCCAGGCAGGAATTATATAATTAACTCCCTTAGACGTTGTTTCTTTATTTACAAATACACCAGTCATTCTGGCATTGATTAGCATCAATAAACGTTGGGTAGAGATTGAAAACCACACAGTTCTAGATCAATCTGAATTCATAAATGCAGTAATAGTCTAGGAGCCAGAGCGATACTGATGGTCTGAACATTATCCCGATGGCACTATGGTTTATCGTTAGAGGACGGTTCAATGACCAATTCATCTCACAGACCGAATTTTTCCCGGCTGCTAGATCTCGAGATACAGCATCTAATTTTTTTATTTTTTGACTGGAGATTAACCCTTTCCAAGTTGCGGTTACTTGAAAAGCATGTCATTCTTATACACATCCACCATGTGGACAGGCCGACCAGTTAAAATTGGACCGAAAATGGACTGCTAGTTAACCCTCCCAAACCCAGTGGAAAATGTTCATTGGCGTTGGAAATTGTTATTATACCCTATACCATCAAAAGTTATCGGTCCATTTCCGAGTAATTGGCCATTATTTGGACTAAACATGTTTCTTTTTTTCTTTTTGTGGCTAAGACTTGCGGGTTACAAGATAACATGATGGCACCATGTTAAATAACTTTATCGGAGGTCGAATAAAGATTGAAAATTATTGTCATCACTCCTTGCCTATTTAAACCCCCCAAAATCGCCTAAAACCACCCCCAAAAAAATATAAATAATATGGATATTATGACCACTTTCATCATAAATTAGTAAATCTTTGAGATTCTGGCTGGGTTTAAAACCGGAACCGCAGTTTTTTTGTTTTTGTTTGTTTTGGGGGGTGGTTTTAGGGGGTTTTGGAGGGTTTGAATAGGCAAAGAGTGATGACAATAATTTTAAATCTTTATTTGACCTTCAATAAAGTTATTTAACATGGTGCCATCATGTTACGTTGTAACCCGCAAGTTTTAGCCACAAAATGAAAAAAGAAACATTTTTGGTCCAAATAATGGTCAATTACTCGGAAATGGACCGATAACTTTTGATAGCATAGGGTATGTTAACAATTGCCAACACCAATGAACAATTTCCACCAGGTTTGGGAGGGTTAACTAGCAGTTCATTATAGGTCCAATTTTAACTGGTCGGCCTGATAAACGGGCACGATAAAAAATGATGGCACATGGTGGAAGTGTATGAGAATGGCATGCTTTTCAAGTAACCGCAAAAAAAATGCGGATGCTGTATCTCGAGATCTAGCAGCCGGGGAAAATTCGGTCTGTGAGATGAATTGGTCATTGAACCATCCTCTAACGGTAAACCATAGTGCCATCATATCAGACCATAAATATCGCTCTGCCTCATAGACTATAAAGTTTTGCTTAGATTCTAAACTTTACAGCATGAGAACTTGTCAGTGAAGAGCTTTCGTTTGAGGATGAGAGACAGAATATTTTCTGAGGGCAGAGAGTGTGTTCTCATTTCTCATCGACAGACTGGATCGTTATTTTTTTTTGCTTGCTTGTAGCAGTTTAATTTAGGCTTAGATTTAGAATTTGTATTTAATTTTTTTTCTTGTGTGTTTTGTATAGAGTGGGTTTACCTTCTTTTTCACCTGTGCATAGCGTGGTGTAATTTTGCTCATCTGGGGGGTCAAGTTGAGTAGCTTATGCTAGATCTTCGCCTCCCATTAGACTTTTTTTTTCTTAATAAAGTTATATTTTTATTATTATTATTATTATTAGTTAAATGAGGATAATCATATATTCATTTATTTCTAATTATTTTACCTATAAATATGTGGCTTAACGTATTTGGATTTTACAAATTTTATAGCATAGCACATGTATCGAATTGTATCACGAGTTCGGTACCTCTTGCGTATTATTATATTCATTCAATATAACGTATAATTTTGGCTATGTCGGTACCGTGTTGCCATTACTCTATCAGGAACTGTCAACAATTCTTAATTATGAAAGCTGAGAATTTTGCATATTACGTCATGATATCATAAATGATAATGTTATCAGTGGCGGCTCCTCGAAGGAGGCTAAGGAGGCTCAGCCTCCTCACAAATCTATCTTAATGATCATTCTCCATTTATTTCCTGTTTCTATGATAATTTTTAAAATTTTACAATTAATTCCCCGTTCTCAGTAGTTATTTTTAATCTGGCAACAGTGTCATGAGGCTAGACTCTCTATATATCTCAAACGCTGAGCATGTGCTGTTCAACGCAGTTTCCGTTTTTCCGACCAGTCCGATCGCCAACTGGGTGAATCAGCGAAAATGGCAACACCCTCTGGAGCTTAGCCTGCGGCAGCCGCTCGCAATCTATGAAATACGACACGTGCGTTCTGCCGACTGCTGAGTAGGTCAGTCAGTGCTTGTTTATGTGTTGTCACGCCTCGCGAAGTAAGGTTAGATTGTTGTCTGTTGTAAATTTAAAATGAGTGTTAGTGAGTTAGTTGCTGCCTTTCAGAAAATCTATTTAGTGGATTAACATATGATAAAAGTGTTTCTTTTAAATAAACGGCCTTTACCGGATTTGAAAGGATTAGTAATGTCAGGTAACTATCGAAATGGATCATATACAAGACGAAGTTTAAAAAAAAATCATCGATTTCCCTGTAATGCTCCAACTCGATGGAATTTTACATCACGTGCACTATTTACCATTCATAAAAATAAAGACAAATTAATTGAAACATTTGATTTTGTATTAAACAGTGTTGACTTTTCAACAGATCAGGTTTCATTAAATGCTGCTGTTGGTTTAAAATCTTATTCAGAAAATGAAGAATTTTTGTTTTTTCTTGATAATTTTAAATTAATATTTGAACAAACTGATCTTATTTTTCAAATTTTACAACATAAATTCACTGATATAATTTATTCAAGAGATCGTTTGAAACATCTCATTGGAAAAATTTCAAGTTTCCGTTATACAGAATTTCATTTTAATATTTTATGTGAAAATTTTGCTTTTTGACTTGATGAATAGAAGATTTTTCGAATCTTTTTCAAAAGAGTTCCCCAATACACTTTAAGATAACTTAGTTCTAAAATATAAATTTTTTGATAAAATAACACGGCACAATGAATTATGCGTTATATACTCGGATAAAGATATTTTAGGCCAGTACGACAGTCACGCCGATATGATAAAATATATGATAGACAACGATTTGCAACAAGTTTTACCTCAGTTATATAAACTACTTTGTTTGACAGTCACCATTCCTGTCACGTCGGCATCGGTGGAGAGATCATTTTCTACTCTCAAACGAATTAAAACTTACATGCCAAATACAATGGGCCAAAATCGTTTATACAATGTTAGTTTAATATCTATTGAAAAAGATTTCGTAAAACATTAAGTGGAAATGATACATTTTTTGATAATATTATCGATCATTTTTCGCAAACTAAAGACCGTAGAATTCCGTTAATATATGAAAAAAAGTTAATAAAATTAATAAAAAAAAACAAAATATGAAAAAATCCAAAAAAAATAAAAGACAAAAAACGAACAAAAAAATTTTTTACCTCCACGTTGGTTCTTGCTGGGTAACAATTAATTTTGTCACTGAAGTAGCTGGTACGGTCGCTGTGCAAAGGTTAAATTAATTGGCTGAATAGAGTATATTTTTACAAAAACGTTTTATGTGCAGCCTCTTCTCTCAAAAATTCACGAGCCGCCACTGAATGTTATCGCGTCAATCCATCAATGAGATTATTGATTGATAAAGATTCTCATTGTCTGATAAATTATTCTACTCGTAGATACGAAATTTCACTTACAGTAGAAAACGAGGAACGTTCGTTAGTTTAGTGTGTCAACCATAACTTTGAACATGTCTACTATATCGATGGATAGATGGAGAGGCAAAGTAGCCGTTGTCACCGGAGCCAGTGCTGGCATAGGTGCGGCTGTAGCAGAAAGACTTGTACACGAAGGACTGAAGGTACTGATTTTGTCTGGTATTCACATAATAGCTTTATTGATCATGGTCCATCCTTTTCTAAATCATATATAAACGCTGAAAAACAAATTTAATAGTAAAACCAATTCTGAAAATGCCACTACATGATGTAACAATTTTTTTTGCACTCCCAGGACTAAAAGTGCCACTTTAGTCTCCATTTTCAGGGACTGAAGTATCACTTTCGCTCTCTATATGAATTTAATTCCTAGGAAGCAAAATTCACACTTCAGCAGAAAATTTTCCGTTAACTCATCAATCCACTGTTATTTCAAACAAATGAAAGTAATACAAAAAGGAATGTCACTGTTTTAAAATAAATATGACGGTTACCAATCCCTGTCAATTGTCTGACCTTGAAAATTATTGGCTTCCGGATGAACTCTGAAAAGGATTTGGCGATGGATGTCAAACTAGTGTTCCGCAAGTGCAGATTACTGGTCACGAAGCCTTGTTCAGCGGTTATGTTCTTTCACACGAGTAGCTACTGTACGACCTGTTTCACCAATGTAGACTTTACCGCGTGAACAGGGAATGCTATAAGCACCTTCTGAATGAAGGGGAGCAAGGAGATCTTTGACGAGTAAAAATATGCTTCTTAAGAATTTTGGAAATTCGACCTGTTACATTTTCATTATATGGAAGATAGGCAGTTGATAAACGAGATGGACGGCTTGTGGCTCAGGTTAATTTGAAATTTTAGGCGAAGTGGCTTATGGCTTCATGGCTTTTTGGATGTTTTAATGGGAGAAATTATTTGATAATAAGACAGATGAAAGACGTTTTAATTCTGATTTTAAGAATTGGGGTTGGGACAAGTTGAGAGCTTTGTGGACCAAGAAGCTTATGACAGATTGATTTTGGGCTGGGTGGTTTCGATGCACAGAATGTCCCAAAGTACCGTCAGTCTGTCGACCGACTAATACATCTAGAAACGGGAGTGAACCTTTCGATTCAACTTCAATGATGAAAAGGATATTGGGATGTAATGAATTTAAATGATTTAGAAGGGGAACAAGATATTCGTAACTATGTTGCCAAATAACAAGAGTGTCGTCGACATATCTAAACCAACATTTCGGGTTGAGAACAGATGAGTCAATAGCATCTTGCTCAAAAGTGTCCATGAAGATAATAGCTATGACCGGAGAAATTGGGGAACCCGTGGTAGCATCCGAGGATTGCTCGTGAAACTTACAATCATACGGAAAATATGTGGGAGATAGACAAACATCAATTAACGGTATTAACTCCATTAAAATGTTTTTGGCAGGTAGCAGTTAAGAAATTATGGAAAGGGTATCTGGAATGGGAACATTGGTAAAGACTGATTCGATGACGAGCACATCGCTTGAGTCAACTTTTAGCGTTTGGAGTATTTCAACGAAATGAAAGGAATTTCGGATAAAACTGTTGGAATTACCTAGAAGAGGTTTGAAAATAGATGACAGACATCGAGAGAGTTTATAAGTAGGGGATCCGATAGTGCTGATAATTGGTCTCAGGGGAACTGAGTGTTCATGAATTTTAGACAAACCGTATAAACGGGGGCTTCTTGAAGAATGGGGGATAAGAAATTTCTTATCTGGATCAGGAAGGGAAGAATGACGGATTCATGACAATAGTGAAATTTCCTGTACTCTCTCAAACTTATTGAAGGTAATTCCAACAGTTTTATCCTAAATTCCTTTCATTTCGTTGAAAAACTCCAAACGCATAAAGTGCAGACTTAGGTGATTTGCTCGTTAGCTTCGACGTCGAATCACTCTTTACCAATGTTCCTATTCTACCCTTTCCATAATTTCTCAACTGTTACCTGCCAAAAATAATCCAATGGACTTAATACCGTTGATTGATTTTTGTCTATTTTGCACATACAGGGTGTCCTCGAACTGCGTGGCCAAAATAAAACCGAAGATTCTTTGATTCGAAAAAAAGTTGATATGCCTTTTTACTTTTGCCTCAAGTGTCTTGTTTACCCGGTAGAGGGCTTCAAAACTGCAAAAATAATTTTGTTTTTTCGGTATAACCTGAGAACGTGATGAAGAACTTTTACAATATTTAGCAGGTGAGTTACTGTCAATAATGGCCATTTTTGAGAGTGGAGCACAGAGCCTTAGAGACCATAGAAATGGCTCAAACTTGAGGATGTAACGGGAAAAGTGTCCAGAACTTTTTTGTGGTCAATGTAATTCACTCGATATTTTTTAATGTAGATAGCTTATCTAATTTGAAAACTTTTCTTACTCTTAAAAAATTTCAATAAAATCAACGGATTAGCTTGAAAAAATTAATTTTCGAGTCTCTGCAATTTTGGCTTACTAATTTTACTTGATTAAAATACCTTAGTTGCCTTTGCTTTTCTAATGTCATTTTGGCATTTGAAGAATTTATTCTCAAAACTGTCAGTTTTTACTTTGCTTTCCGTAAAAATTTTATAAAATTATATGGCTCAAAATTTCACTAACACTGAAATGGTTGATATGTTATTGATTTATGGACTTTGTCGTTGCAATGGCCGGAGAAGGGAAAGATATCCGCATCGCAGAATTCCAAATCGGCAAACCTTCGCGAAACTGGCAAATTTGAAGCAAATCGCAGAGAAACTGGACGCAAACGGACAAGAAGGACGTTAGAGCTCGAAGAAGCGATACTGGAAGCGGTTGAAACTGAACCTGGGATAAGCACACTACGTTTGGGACTTCGTATTGGAGCCTCAAAATCATTAGTTCATAATGTACTGAAAGAAGAACTGTTGTATCCCAATCATATTAAAACAGTTCAAGACTTATTGCCCATGGATCCAGGTCATCGGCTAGATTTCTGTCGGCTTATTGTCCAAAGACAAAACGCAAACTCCAATTTTTGTAGAAGAATTCTGTTCACGGACGAAGATACTTTCACGAGATGTGGTCGTTTTAACCTCCATAATGAACATTTCTATGCTGATGAAAATCCTCAAGAAACGGAAGTTACATATTTTCAGAATCAAACTAAAATCAATGTTTGAGTTGGAATTGTGGATAACTTTATTATTGGCCCTACCGTTATACCCGATCGATTGAACGGGGAGAACTACTTGAACTTTTTGGAACAAAGGCTACTTGAACTGTTGGAAGACTTGCCCTTACACATTCGTCGTGGCCTGGTTTATCCATGATGGTGCACCTCCTCATTAGCTGTGAGGCGACATTTGAATGCGGAATATCCAGATCGCTGGATAGGTAGAGGACACGATGCACAAGTGAACTGGCCGGCCCGCTCCCCTGATTTGACGCCCTGCGACTTCTTTCTATGGGGCGCTTTGAAGTCGAAAGTTTATGCAGCTACAGGAAACACACGAGAGGAATTGTTGCAACGAATTAATCATGAAGCGGATTTATTGAAGAATGATCCTGAAGTACTAGCCAGAGTTCAATCCAATTTCTTGAAACGAATTAATTTGTGTATTCAGGAAAATGGGCAACATTTCGAACAATTGATGCCTTAGCGATTTCCCAAAAAGTTTTGTTGTTTCTTTTAATTTAGCATTTGTTTTTCCTAAATAATCACATCGTTTCCCCATTTCTATTGTTTTTATTATTCGTGTTTTACCGAGATATTTCAGTGTTAGTGAAATTTTGAGCCATAATTTTATAAAATTTTTACGGAAAGCAAAGTAAAAACTGACAGTTTTGAGAATAAATTCTCCAAAATGCCAAAATGACATTAGAAAAGCAAAGGCAACTGAGGTATTTTAATCAAGTAAAATTAGTGAGCCAAAATTGCAGAGACTCGAAAATTATTTTTTTCAAGCTAATTTTCTAAGAGTAAGAAAAGTTTTCAAATTAGATAAGCTATCTACATAAAAAATATAGAGTGAATTACATTGACCTCAAAAAAGTTCTGGACACTTTTCTCGTTACATCCTCAAGTTTGAGCCATTTCTATGGTCTCTAAGGCTCTATGCTCCACTCTCAAAAACGGCTATTATTGACAGTAACTCACCTGCCAAATATTGTAAAAGTTCTTCATCACGTTCTCAAGTTATATCGAAAAAACAAAATTATTTTTGCAACTTTGAAGCCCTCTACCGGCTAAACAAGACACTTGAGGCAAAAGTAAAAAGGCTCATCAAACTTTTTTCGAATCAAAGAATCTTCGGTTTTATTTTAGCCACGCAGTTCGAGGACAGCCTGTATTTTCTGTACGACGGCAAGTTTCACGAGTCCTCGGGAGCTGCCCATAGATTTCCCACTTTCTCCGGTCACCTGTAATATGATATAACCTCATAACCACAAATGATGCGTTCACAACAAATCAGGTTTGATTATCTTGAAGTCTTTAATAAGTTGCGAAGGATGGAACTCGAATGTTGAATTCCTCCCTCGAACATTGGGGCTTATTGATTCGGGTACGCGTAATTTGGTTGACTTTGACATTTTCACCCACCAAAATTGGACAAATACTAAGACATTACTCGTTTTTAGGTAGTGGGAATAGCCAGAAGGGTCGAACGCATCGTAGATTTGTCGAGTAGGTTGGGCCGTAAAGAAGGAGAACTTTTCGCCGTCAAAGCTGACATGACCAATAGCGAAGATGTGATAAAAGCTTTTGCTTGGATCAAAAAGAGGCTGGGTCCCGTTCACATTTTGATAAATAATGCCGGTCTTGCCTTAACTACCAGTTTGATATCAGGTGACATAGAAAAATGGAAAACCGTTATCGATACCAACGTTTTGGGTCTTTGTGTTGCCACCAGGGAAGCTGTTGATAGTATGATAGCGAATCAGGTGGATGGTCATATTATCCACATTAACAGTGTAGCAGGACACAAAGTGTTCCCTGCTCCGGATATGAACGTTTATTTTGCTTCGAAATTCGCAGTGAGAGCTCTTGCGGAAACACTGAAGAACGAACTTGGTGCAATGGGCAGCAAAACCAAAATCACGGTAAGTCATATTGTAAATTTATTTTCGGAAAAAATTGTTTTGACTTAATGACTTCAGTAAAAGTACCCATTGTAATCTACTAGTTATTTATTTATTATGTTATAAAAGCAATTTGATCCGGTCAAAAGTTTGAAAAACATGTAAAATTGTATAGACCCCACGAAAATGAATTTTTTTTTTGCATCGTGTTCAGGATGGCTCACACATCATCAGTCAGAAAAGAAGGGCTCTTGATTATTACTATTAATGAACAATGAAAAAGTATTTTCGTTTGACCAATGGAATGTCTTTTATTACAAATGAAATATCTCGGGCTTTCTTGATCCAAAGTTTGTGAACTTTGGTATTAGGGGTAATTTGGTCCGCTGAACCCGAATCTGGAGTTGGAAAATGCAAAATCCGGCCCATTTGCTGGATAATCCGGAAAATTTTACAAAATCTTAACAACAAACCAAATTTTTTCTCGGACTGTGGTATTAAAATAATAATGTCTCGGTATAATAAATACTGAGAGATGGAAAATTCTGAAAATATGGTGAAAAAAAATTGGGTCGTTTTCCTTGATATTCTTTGTCTCGGTCGTCGTCCAACGTGTCAAATTATATGTTTTTGATCTGTATTTACAGGCCACCCACTCCGACGAATTCTCTACAAAATGATGTAATGATATTAAACTTAATCAAAGACTTCTCTATCAAGTACCGGGATATCAAAAATTATCTTGGTCAAGGGTGGTTGTGAAATCTAAAACGTGTGTCTTACTTTACGTTTGAAATAATTATGTCACTGTCACAGTGACATCATCAATAACCTACAAATTTCATACCTATTTATTTCAGTTGTAAAACAATAATGAACTACAAATTATGAAATAATTATGTGAACTTTGAACCTTTTCAGAGGTCGTGATAGTCACAATCCGGGTCAAAAACTGTTTTGAAATAGTTAATTTTCCGTAAATCGAATGACGTTCACGTGAGAAGCCAGTAGCACGCAAGTTAGGAAAGTGCAAATACGGCTTTACGACGACTTTTCGCGTGCCGTTTTCGCTCCATGTAGTTAGATTTAGTATCGGACCGTGCCCGACGGCCCTTCTTTTTTCGATAAATGTCCATTAAATAGGAAAATTTAGTTAAAACAGTTTGAGCTATTCTCAGATCTCAGCTACACGCGTCTAACGTGTGAAGTACCAAAGTGAATTTTCTCGCGACTAAAATATACACGAAGCGGGTAAAAGCTAGCGGCCCATAGCCAAAAACACTTTATTACAACTGGCGCCGGTCGCACGGGGCAAGAAACGGCCCCAAATTAACAAGACCGTGGTAAAATGTATAAACTCTAACTTACGCGCAGCGAGCTCCTCGATGCATATGTCAAAATGATTTCGTTCGTAGCTAATTACATAGGACGTCTGGCGTTCATGCAATTATGTTTTTAGATAATTCGAACCTTCTAATTTCGATAGGCCACGTGAAAATCCCGGAGTCCAAAGCGCTAAAGACTTCTGAGTGTTACAATATTCGTATAAAATTGCAAAATTTCGCACTTTTAGAAAGTTCAAATAAATTATGACATAATTATTTCAAACGTAAAGTAAGACACACGTTTTAGATTCCACAACCACCCTTGACCAAGATAATTTTTGATATCCCGGTATAAACATATTACAATTAGGGGCGATTTTAATCTTCCTGAGCTTTCATTGCTGTCTCTTCGAAATAATCACAATTGCTATTATGGCATTTGTCGATATGAGGATTAGTACCAAACTGTCACAGGTAGTTACAGAATTAACTCGTTATCGTGCCAAGGATTTTGTCCTTGCCTACTAGACTTAATCATAGCTTCCCATATCAACCTATTATTTTCACCTACTTCCCACCCACCGAGTGGAAAATTGGACTATACGAGGGCAAGGTAGAAATCCCAGAAGAGAAAACAGATGGCGCCACAATCGAAAATCCCATGTGACATTTACTGATATGTCATTCATTTATGTGACAGTTTTTTGGGATGCACACGGTATCGTCCATATCGATTACATTTGGATCGATTCGACGCCGATTTGAAGGGAAACCGATCGGATCTGGCAAAGAAAAAAATGCTCCTCACCAGAACAACTCACTGGCGCACAGATCCGCAGTCGTAACGGTATGAATTTCGCTACGAATTGGTTCGTCATCCACCATATTCTCCAGATTTGGCCTCCCTGCAATTTTTCATCTATTTCCAAACTTGAAGAAATGGCTCGGCGAAAATAGATTTTGCTCCAACGATGAGGTCATCGCTGAAAGATTGCCGAAATCGTATTATTTGGGAGGGATCGATTAGAAAATAGTTGAACAAAGTGTGTCGAGTTGTCAAGGAGATTATGTAGAGAAACAAAATAAGTTTTGGCCAAATAAATCATTTCTTGTTCAATTTAATTTTTAATGCTGCTTGAAAAAATACAATTAAAAATTAATTGTGTTTAAAATTATTACTTGCAGAATAAATAAATTAAAGGTGACCTTTTTCCGGAACTATTCTAAAATTTTTCAACGGAGTAGAGTTCCAAAACACATTTAACCACATACGTTCGTTATCCCATACTGGGATATGATTCCCAACATTACCGAGAGGAGGATTCAATAGTCCTTCACGGAAGCGATAGCAACCCCGCATCTAACATAACACAATCAACTGATATACGTTTCTTTTCCAGAATTTGAGTCCTGGACACGTTCGTACCGAGTTCCAGGACGTATTCGGTATCAGCCCAGAAATGGTCGAAACTTTGAAAGATAAGGGACAGAGTGCCGAAGATATAGCGGACCATGTAGTCTACATCTTATCGTGTCCAGAACATGTCCAGGTTTGTACCAATTTTAATTCTAGGAAGCAGTTTTAATAGCAAACAGGGTTGCATCAAGCCTCCCTTCAATCAATCAATCAATCAAAGCGGGGGCGGACAAGTCCTGAGAACTCAAACCACTTGATTGGGTCCATTGTGCACCCCTTGAAACAATAGTCAGCCCTGTAAGCCTAAGACAACTCCGAAGGGTAGAATTCTGCATAGATTATAGTCTCTTATGACCTGCCGAAGTGTTGTAAGTCAGTGTTGAACATAGTACTAGGTAACGAGAGGCAGTTTGATCAGCCTCTCCGTATCTATTACAACCTAGGTCATCAATACAGACCACATATGGCAGAAATCACATTATTAAGTAAAATAATTTTTCTCGTAACGCAATATTTACTATTCTGATTTGAGAAAGGAATAGAGCTGTTACTCTTGTCAAAATGTATTACTCTCCTTAAAAATAACTTCCCCATTTTCGTTATACATTCTCGCACACATGAAAGACCTCGTTAAAACGATTTCTATCCGGAATCGCAAGCATCCACTTTTTCCGCATTTCCGCATCTTTCGGCACTTTAAAAACAGAAGCTTGTTTTACACTTTTGTACCCCGTTTTACATTTCGGCACAATGCACGGTTTCGTAATTTTTTTCTGAAAACGCCGGTATTTCTTGTGTTTACAAGTCAACAATGACAGATTCCAGAGAACACGGTCGTATACGTGCCAGAGATCTTTCCTCGACTCATGCGCCACCCATTTGGTACTACGCAACAGTTGACGCTTAGCGAACTCACTTCTCACATAAGAAACAGCCTCGAGTTCTCAGACCTATATATACGACCGTGTCACATGTGAAATACATTATGCCAATGGGAAAATCAGAGTTTGAAATTGAAACATTTTCCAAAGGAATGCAATTTCCTGTAAAGGATTGTTTTAGCTCCATGTACGTAACAAAATCAGCAACAATATTGAATTTATTAAACTTAACATGTTTCGTGCACAGCACCATCATCAGAAGTATTTCTAATACTGTTGCTGTTTTGTGGATACTATTTCGTGATGTATTTTTACTTCTAAATACTTAACAACATTCGTTACTCATTTTTTATTTTTTTGCTTACATTTTAATTAGGTAATAACATTTTGCTTAATAGTCACTCCTCACAATTATGTTTCTTTCCAGATCCATGAACTGACTGTGAGCTCTGTGGATTAACCATTTTAGAGAGTATAGAAGATGAGAAGATACAATATCTTGTTGCAGAAGAATACCTCTTTTACATGTTGTGCAGTATAATATTAAAGAGAAGAATTCCGATACATTAAAATAAAGCATAATAAGAACAATGTCACGTGAATTTATTTCTCCCCTTGTCGAAATTTTGTTCTATTTAATAGTGTTTACTTAACAATTAACAGTTTTAAAAATACCAATTCTGAAAGATATGAGGATATTACTTCTAATATTATCAAAGCTTGCAGACAGGAATTGGTTATACTGTTGGTAGACATAATAAAGAATTCGTTTGTACAAGTACAAATTCCAAAACTATAGACCCATCCCATGACAATCCTTGGTTTCAGTTCTAAAGTAATTGAAAAACTAATGGTGAATAGACTAAATGCCTCTATGAAAAAAATTAATTCATTGATAAAAACCAACATGGATTCACAAAAACAAATCTAGAGGTACTTCAATAACCGAGTTGCTGTTCCAGACATAGGAAACAACTGCTTGCGACTTGGATAGATCTGAGTAAATCTTTTGACTTACACGATCACAGGATATTGCTCACACCTGGAAAGCAGGAGCAGTCTTCTATTGTGCGGAGCCTGAAACCGCATCCAGGCCCGCCCCCAGGTGTTGGATAGGGGAATGCTCACGGCACTGTTGCCAGCAAGGTTGAGGGTAGGAGTGAAACTAAAAATAGCTCCGTGGATTAACAGGCACCCAGACGCCAGATAGATTATGGGCTCCAAATCATGTGTTCCTGGGAAGAAGCTGATGGATAATTTACTAAGACACATAGTTCATAAATATGGTCATCAACCATATTATGGTAAATGCACCGAAATTCGGTATTTGCATTTGTTCTCTGTTGACAACAAGCGCGACCGTGTTACAACTTCAAAGGAGTGTTTGTCGAGGTTCAAGTACGATAACTTTTCGCGTTGCCCTCGTATAAAAATACAATTACTTACATAAAATGTGAAATGTGGAGATTATTCGTTATCTCAGTAATCTCTTTCTTATTAAGTTCGTTCCATAAATACTAATACAAGGAGTGTGAAGGTCATTCATCCCAAGATTCCCAGCTGCTGCTGACATTTTACTGTATCAAAATGGTTATATCAATGGATAGATGGAGAGGCAAAGTTGCTGTAGTTACTGGTGCTAGTGCTGGGATAGGAGCTGCTATAGCAGAGAGACTTGTAGAAGAAGGTCTTCAGGTAGACACATTTCAATAATTTTCTCCTTAGATCAATGAAACTAATTGACATTTATGATATACTGGGTTCCCCATAATTGACTACCCATTTTATATTATTAATAAATTCCCTACGAGATTACTAAATAGGTTGTTCTCTGTGGGATTATCTTCTGTAGTCTTTGGGATTTAAGTAAATTATTAATCAAGTAGGCGCCTGTCACAAATAAATTTTAAATTAATAATTTCGTGGACGCCATTTTTCTACGAGAAGTTTGTTAGTTTTCATCAATAATTATTTAATTTTTTTGCTTTGAGACATTATTTCAACATCCGTTTGAACTTTCATGGATTACTCAGTCCAACAACGTGTGTTTTGTGTAGAAACTTACATAAGAAGAAATTCGATAGAAGAAGTTAGGCGTGCATTCCGGCGTCAGTGTAATAACAACAAAAGGGGTCACGCGCCAAATCGTAAAACTGTCAAGTTATGGGTTCGTCATTGGCGTGAAAATGGTTCTGCTACCACCACTGCCTGGTGGACGTCGAAGAACAGTTCGTACACCAGAAAATATTGAACGAGTTAGAAATGCGTTTACGAGAAGTCCTAAAAGGTCTGCTAATGGACAAACCCTTATCCTAGGAATATCGAAGGGAAGCTTAGATCGAATTCTTCAAAGGGACTTAAAATTTCATCCCTATAAATACCAAATGGCACAGCACCTCAGCAATCAAGATAAAGAAGCAAGGTTAGCATTTTGTCAAGAATTTTTGGATTTACATCAAGGAGCAATTCACTGTCTCCTAAAGACCGACGAAGCAAATTTTTATTTCAACGGCATGGCCAATAAAAAGAATTTTAGATACTGGTCAAATTAAAATCCTCGTGAAATCTTTACACAGAACCTCCATAATCCAAAAGTTGTTGTGTGGTGTGGAGTAGGATCTTTTGGTATTATTGGCCCTTATTCTTTTGAGGATGAAAATAACCGCGCTATAACAGTAACATCCGAGCGCTACGTTAATATGATAGAGACATTTCTCATTCAAGAATTGAATAGACGAGGATTACTAAACAATGCCTTTGATAGAGAAAGTCTAGAATCTTGTACCATAGCAATAAGTTTGTTTTGTTTACTCATCAATTCTGTCATCCAATTTGAATCACATTTTTTTTAAATGCTCCAGAATTCGGGAAATATTGCTGAGAAGGCAAAAGAAATTGTATTTACTTCCCCTGAAATTTCGCACCATGTATCATAAAGATGACCTGCTAGTTTTTGATATTGATAGCTTTATTGTGTATATGTATTTTATCTGTAGGTACTCTTATATTTAGTAAATTTGTAAAATATTATCTACCGAATCATTCAAAATAGTCTGCAATGGTTGCTATGACGACTTTTCAGGAATAGAAATGAAGCATTTTACGTACTAAAATGAGTCCGTAAAACATCTATTTTTGGAAGCGTATACAAAAAAGACTTGTTGTATCATGGTCATACATTTTAAACACATATGTTTAACATTGTAATTTGCGCAAAGGGATTTCGGTTTTCCTCGTCCTCTAGATATGTTAAGCCTCCTGATATTGCTGCCATCGATAGCCATATGGGCAACAATTAGGCGCATTCTGATTAATCTCAATGAGTGCCTGTATCAACAACAAGCGCGAAAACTGCGAAGGAAAGTTTGGCGCTGTTCAAGCCGATAAGAAGGACTTTCTGCCCCGTTTCGTAGCCTTGGACGGAACATGGATTCATCACAACACACCAGAGATGAAAGAACAGTCGAAACAGTGGAGTTGTCCTGGCGGATCGAAACCGAAGAAAGTCAAAGTGGGTTTATCGGCCAACAAAGTCATTGCGACAGTTTCTTGAGATGCACATGGTATCGTTCATATCGATTACCTTGAAAAGGCCAAAACGGTCACCGACGTATATTATGCAGAGCTGTTGGATCGATCAGACGCCAATTTGAAGCGAAAGCGGCTGCATTTGGCAAAGAAAAAGAGTCCTCTTCCACCAGGACAACGCACCGACCCACAGGTCCGCAGTCGCAATGGCAAAATTGCATGAATTGCACTGCAAATTGGTTCGTAATATTGTCCAGATTTGGCCCCCGCGATTTTTACTTATCTCCAAACTTGAACAAATGACTCGGCGGAAAGAGATTTGGCTCCAACGGATTGCCGAAATCGTATTATTCTATCGAAAAATTGGAAAAACGTTGGATGAAGTGTGTTGAGCAACAAGGAGATTATGCTGAGAAATAAAATAGGTTTTAACTAAAGAAATCATTTCTTGTTTCAGTTTTCAGAAACTTTTCACCTTGCCCTCGTATAGTATTATAGTGTATCCACAGTGTGAACTCTTTCATAGTTAACTTGCTCTTTAATTTAATCCAGATGTCAGGATCCTAGTTAATCAGACCACACTGGGCCCGAGGTCGTTGTCTCGACTTACCCACCCCTCTTTTCGGCACTGGATGATTGGACCATCTGTCGTTACCTTGTAGAGCATTCTTAGTAACGAGTGAAATACAAACACAAAACAATTAAATAACTTTAAGCAATCATTTATTCACGATGACGAAGTAATAAATAGTCGTGGGTATAAGGAAAGGCAGTTATTCTTATTCTTACAATGGTTATATCAATGGATAGATGGAGAGGCAAAGTGGCTGTAGTTACTGGAGCTAGTGCTGGGATAGGTGCTGCTATCACTGAAAGACTAGTAGAAGAAGGCATGCAGGTAATTATCATTCATACAGTTTACAAAAATGGTAGCAATTTAAAACGGCCCATTGGAAGAAATAGGATTCAAAATTGCAGAAAAGCGTCTGCCGAAGCGATTCACTCAAATACCAGGAAAAAAATTTCTAATCACTCCAGTAGATCGACCGCGGTCACTCGATTGGCCAAAAATGTTGTTCAACAGCAAGAGCTCATGAAAATGACAATGCCAAGTCCATAAAACCATGCTTAAATATTGACGAAAAACATAATAATCAATTTATTAACAGCATGTATCAACTGAAAAGAATCGTGCCAAATATAAAAAAGTAACAAAGTTGGTGCCAAGACAGATCCCTGTGGAACACCAGCGTTGAAATCCATTGTATCAAAGAATACTCTATCAACCTACCCCTTCAAAATCTTCACGAATTATGAGTAAAAAAGAGTATCATCTTGATCTCTATGAAGAGTATTCTGTGACAAGCATAGATAACTCTACTACCGGTAGTAGAGTTATCTATGGTGACAAGTGTCAGTTGACTGTTGACTTGTAAACACAATTTTATACGAAAGTTTTAACGTTCAGATCTCGACAGCGCTTCCGGCTCCGGGATTTTCAGGTGGCCTATCGAAATTAGAAGGTTCGAATTGTATAAAAACACAATTGGATGAACGCCAGACGTCTTATGTAATTAGCTACGAACATAATAATTTTGACATATCCTCGAGGAGCTCGCTGCGCGTAAGTTAGAGTTTATACATTTTACCTCTATTTTGTTAATTTGGGGCCGTTTCGAACCCCGTGCGGCCGGCGCCAGTTGTAATAAAGTATTTTGGGCTATGGGACGCTAGCTTTTACCCGCTTTCGGTATATTAAAGTAGCTAGAAAATTCCCTTTCGTACGTCGCACGTCAGATGCTAGTATGTGACAGCTGAGAATACTTCAAACTGTTTTAATTAAATTTTCCCATTTAATCGACATTTTGGGGCCCGAGACTGTGCTATTTAGTTGGCCCCGTTCATAAACTAACGACATGGAGCGAAAACCTCATGCGAAAAGTCCTCGTTCTACGAACCGTAAATTTGTACTTTTCTAAAAACGTCATTCGATTCATCAAAAATTAACCAATTCAAAACAGTTTTCGACCCAGTTTGGGGCTATCACGACCTTTTTAAAGGTTCAAAGTTAATATTTCGATAACATTTCGACAATTTTAAGCTCGACCGAGCTACATGGTAGGCGGAGTGGTGGGTCTTAGGATATTTCGTTACGGTATTCGTTTTTCGTTTTTTTAGATTTTCGTTACGGTATTTGTCTTTTGTTTTTTTTTCTTGATTCGATCACCGCGCTCAAAGCCCGCGATAAAAGCTATATGCAATAGCTTGAGAACTCAATAGTACTTTTACAGCGACAAAGTTGAGGCTGCAAATAATATGACGGAAATTTCCCAAGGAGGCTTTGATGCCAGACTAGACACAATGCTGATTGCTTCCTCCATCACTTCAGATATCACAGTCGATACTGCAATGGGTCTATAATTATTAGGAATGGTCTTCTTTCCTTGAGAACGACAGTTGTAATTCCGTCCCATAGACTTTTTCGTATTGAGATTAAGCAGAATGAGCTGACGAAAGGCAATTTCAGGCATATGGTTATCGATGGCAGCAATATTAGCAATTAGCAATCTTGGAGCTAACGATACCACTAGAAATATATTTCTGCCATACATGTTTTACGTAGGCAAGCAATGTGTAGGTTACATAAATTCTATGCCTAGATATTTCTATCTAAGAATTCAATAAATAACTCATTGAATTTATGAGTGTTACGTACTTATAGCGTGATATGATAACAGATTTTTTTTATTATCCGTTGTTCTTACGAAACTTTGGTCTAATTCAATTCAACCACAATCATTGAATAGATGAAACAATGGAAACTCGCCTGATAAAAAAAATGTGCAACTCATTGCTGTTTAAATGGAAAAAATATAATTTATAATTATATCAATACACAATATCAAAATTTAAAGCATCAGTGAAACGTTCGAAGTAAAAGTCTAGTAATCACTTGGATCCAGAACAAGTTAATAAAAAGTTCAAGCTCATTCAATACCTAGAGAGTTAGCATTGGCTATCTCCAAAGCATTTGATCGACTCAGGTACCAAAGCCTTCTTGGGAAACCGTCATACGCTTACCGCCTCGCTGTTTATCGAGTTTTCTCTTATCTTGTCGAATCTCATGCCCAATGGCCCAGGTGATCCAAGCAATCCAAGAATGCTCCGGCCTTTCCTTGTCAAGTAGCCAAGTACTCAGAAACACTATAAAATACATGGTATTGCAAAAGTTTATGAGCTCCCTTCTTAAATTTTTTCAAGTTAACATTATCTTTGAGCGACTGCGGAAGTTTGTTGAACATTTTTATTTCCATATATCGTGGACTTCCTTCATACAGAGACATCTTATGCTGAAGTATCAACAGGTCTGCTCTGCTTCTAGTAGGATGAGTATGATTGAAATTATTGTGGGCAAAAGTACCAACATTTATTTTGACATATACCAAAAGTTACTTTATAGATATACATGGAAGGGGTAGTAATTGCAATTGTCGGAATATGTTTCTACATTAGGTTCTTCTATTTACCCCTACCATACTTCTTATTGCAAGCCTCTGCATTATGAGGACTTGGTCCGATTTAGATGCAGATCCCCAGAATATAATGTCATAAGAACATCTTGAATAGAACTGTACATAATAATAGGATAGGAGTATCTACTTGTAAGACTTTGCAACCTCCTCAAAGCATAGCATATGGTTGATAATTTTCTACATAACGTGTCAATGTGAGCATCCCAGTTCGAAGCGTTATATATACATAACCTCAGAAAAATTACAGTCTGAACTTGCCTCACAGAATGTCCGACAATTTTGAAGAGGCAACTCTCATTGTAGTTTATTGTGCGAGATGTAAAATAGATGAAAATTACGTACGGCATTCAGACTATTTTGGGTATTTTTCACCAGCACGCGTGTGTCAGATGCGGTGTGCTTAATAATAAATTATCATCTGCAAACATTGTTAGAATCCCTTGCTTCAGTACCATTGGCAAATCATTGACAAACAACAAGAAAAGGAGGAGTCCGAGTACAGACCCTTCAGGTACACCATTTACAACCTCCAATCGGTTAGATTCTATACCATCAGTATCAACAACCTGATAACGATCAGACAAATATGATTAAATCCACTGATACAACTTCCCCCTAAAACCATATCCAGACAATTTAGCAGGGAGTAGATTGTGATTAACAAGGTCACAACTTAGATCCAGCTCCACACTCCACAGCTTAATGTGCACCCATTCTATAATGGTTCTTTTCATTCCAGTCACTCTACGTCATTCGTGTCTATTTTCCTTTGCACTCTCAATTCTAAGGTTGACATGGATGTTAATATTTGTTGAGTCATGTCACAACAATATATTGAACGACTTTAGCGGACATTAAGGCAAATGCACTCTATTCTGTGAATAAGATACATTAAATAGGTAGTGGGCTTACAAAACTAGGCGCTAAAGAATCCCCAATATGTCCTGAGAGATAGATAACTCAGATTTACTCCCGATTGGCCAATGTAGTGTTTGTATTTTCAGGCCTAAATGTTTTTTTTTCATACAAAACCCCTCCCTAAGTGTATACCAAGGCATTTCGCATCATCAAATGTGATTTATTCAATTTGTCACGAAAGCCTTTCAAGTTTTCATAGAAATGCCAGTGCAAGATTAAATGAGGGACTATTTTTCAGGTGGTTGGTTTGGCAAGAAGGTTGGATCGATTGGAAGAAATGTCCGTCAAACTATCGGACAAAGATGGGAAACTTTATCCCGTCAAAGCTGATGTAACCAATTCTCAAGATATCCTCGATGCGTTCGAATGGATCAGAGAGAACTTGGGCCCGGTCCATGTCCTGGTTAATAACGCAGGAATCGGTTTGAATAACTCCCTCATAGACGGTGACATCGAAAAGTGGCGGAAGGTTTTGGAAACCAACGTTCTTGGTCTTTGTGTTGCGACCAGAGAAGCCTTGAATAGCATGAGGACAAACGATGTAAATGGTCACGTGATTCACATCAACAGCGTCGGTGGACACAAGATATTGCCCATTAAGAATTTTAGTATGTACTGTCCGTCAAAATTTGCTGTCAGCGCTTTGACTGAGGTTATGAGAGTTGAGTTGATCAATGCAGGAAGCAAAATTAAAGTAACGGTGAATGTTTCATCTTGGAAACAAAATTAAAGATATAACCTATTATTGAAAGATCTCGATTTTGTTCATCGACCTCTTCGATGATGATGATCGTTCACCATCATGTGAAAATCGATTTTAACGTTTCATCTTAATTGTTGGCCTTTGGAATCCTTCCGTTAGGACTCAAAGCACTGGCGTTTTTGTCGGTTTGTATTAGGACATTTCGCTTTTTTTCTATACTTTAATCACACGAGAGGAGAACCAGTAATGTCGGAAGAACACCCTCTGAGCCAGCGGTGAAATGATTGTAGAGGAGATAGGCATTCGAATTTTCCTTTGAAAGTTTGCATGTTATAGCCTTGAGGAAAGACCTCATTATCTAGGCCAAAAGTTCCACCACTTCGCCGTTCGATAGCAAAATGAAGGATTATCAAATCCTCATTCCAAAATCGTAGCCAAATCTTCATTAATTGTGTCAACCTGACTCTGTCTCGCTTCTCTGGCTCTAGATGAGAAAGCGGTATGAAGAGTATCATCATCTGCAAAGCTGTCACAGGTAGTCACTCCCATTGATATGGAGCAAAATCAAACTTAATGTCAAGACATATCCCTGTGGAACACCAGCTTTAATGGCCATTGTATCGGAGGATACTCCATCCACCACCACATTTTGTGATAGTAAGCGACAAAGTTGAGGTGGCCAACCATATGGCGGAAGTTTTCCAAGAAGGTCTTGGTGCCATCTCGGTCAAATGCTTTGCAGATATCCAATGCTACACCTAGAGATTCCCCATATTTTTCAATAGATTTCTGCCATACAGGTGTTACGTAGGCAAACAGGTTTCTGAGTTTGGTCCTCTCTAGTTATTGGAAGAACTTGATGTTCACTGTCACTTTAGACATCACAGATGATGGAAGGGTCTTCTTTCCTTTGGAATTGGTTGGACTCTAAGTGTCTTCCAGATGGAAGGAAACAAACCAAGTTTGAATGAAAGTGTAGACAACCTGCGGAAAAATGAATTTAATACTGGCCCCATAGGCTTTTGTTTTTTTGTTGTGGTGTAGTAACCAGTGTGCCATCATCTTTGATATGATTTGAGGGAATTAACTGGAAGTGAAATTCCTACCAATTGATTTGGCGAAAGTCCAAAACGGAGGCTATTATATCTTTCGATATAATAACTTGAAGGCGTTGCGAATTATACGACTTCAGCAACTGCTCATGCAAAGTTTCCGATGTACCAATCTTAGGTACGTTTTTCATAAAAGAAAGTCCTAGAAAGTCCTAGGTTAGATGACCTACTATTCAAACACGTTCTTCTGCATCAGCATTCCTAGTGGTAAACTTTCTGTCACAATTGGTTCTTTTTGACGAAAATGTGCCCTTTTTGGCATTAACGTAATGGATCAAATACATTTTTGAAGGGAGCTTAACGATTCCGCAAGCTTTTTGGTAAAGTCGGAGCATCACGACTACAACCATTTGCTGTACGATACATTAAATGCATATGGACAATTTCAGAAAATGTGTACTACCTTTTTGGATCAAAATTAACACAATAACTATGGATATTGGTAAAATAAAAAAAATTAGTCTAAATGTAGGCTAACGAAACACAATTTGCTATCGATGGCCGTCGGTATTAGGAGCGTCCTTCCCTTGTGGGTCCAAAGTGGAATTTGCGGCAAACATTCCAGCAAAAACGTTGGCTCTTCCTTTGCGGTATAGTAGCCAGTATGTCATCTTTGGTTAGGTGAGGCAATAAACTGGAAGCGAAATTTCTGCCAGTTGCTTAGGCGTAAGTCTAGAACAAACCAGAGCCATTCGAGCATTCAATAAGCTTTGATCTTATTTTGTCATTTCCAAGTGTTTATTGTGTCATTGTAGATATTTCTTGGGTCAACATATTGTTTTGAAATGACCACCCTAGAACAGATTTCATTGAACCATGATTCACCAAATGACGGTGAATTGTTGGTATGGAGTGATTATCAAGCTTGCACCACATTCCATCGAAAACTCATGGTTCTGGATTCCCCTCTGGGTGGCAGAAGATATCATTTCTGTAATAGAGAGAGATACCTCCTTTGAATCTGAAAGTACCTCTCGCCCAGGAATTCGAATAGAGAGGTATTTTTCTTCCGGAGTATTTTACATGAAACCCCTGGAATGAATAAAATGACAGGAAATGGATATGAGGGTGAGACCGGAATCATCCACCAAACACTGAAACATGGGGTTGCCCTATGGCGATGTGGTGGTGTTCTACAGTGCAATGAGGGGAACATCTTTAACCTACGGTTATCCTTTTAGTCTCCTTTCACGACAGGTCGAATTTACCATTGGGAAATTCTTAGTCCTTCCCCATACGGATTGTGTGAATTCTGGTGGAACACATCAAACGTAGTAAAAGCCAAAATCGTGATAAATAGCACAAAATAATTGACGATCAGTATTCAGTGTATTTCAACTTTCGAATTATTCTTTTCGGTACAATTCGAATATACCTTTTCAGAGCATCAGTCCAGGATTTGTCCGAACCGAATTTGTCGAGGCCAATGACGTGATATTTGAAGGCGTTTCGAAAGAAGATTTAGAAAAGATCGGGCAGAGTGCTGAGGATATTGCAGAACATGTCGTATACGTTTTATCCACCCCACCACATGTTCAGGTTTGTATTTGTACGTTGAAAACCACAAGAAATCTATTAGGTAGGATAATGTTGTTTACATTACCCAACTAATAATTTAATATTTCATAACGCACTTTTGGGATTTCGTATTGGAAGACCTGGAGCTAGCGAGAAGCATTTAAAATATTTTTTAAGATAGTTAGGGACTCGTACAAATTTTTGAAAATCGATCACAAAAAATGCCAGAAACTTCATTTTGTTAAATGGACTTTTTTTCTCCTTGTAGTCTTATTCAGAACTAAAAAATAGGGCAACTTTCTATAAAGTTCGCTATATCAAAATCTCTTATTTTTTATTTTATTGCAAATTAATCGTTCACACTAGCTTTAAGCAAATTCACTAATTAATTATAATATTGCTATTACACCCTTCACCCAAATTCCAATTTCACAAAACTGTTATCGCCTTAGATATATTCTTCCAAATTGGTAAAATACACATTGAAAAATCAGTGTAATTCTACATGCCACCATGCTGGTTATATATTAAATTGGACTACACATTGTTGCCAGTTTGAACTTTGCTCCTGGCTAGTGTTTAAAGTCTGCTATGACTTAGCATTTAAGGCGGAACCGACGATATAAAATAAGCTAAATATTATTGCTAGCTAACCAAACATCTTCTTTACAGATACACGAATTGACTGTACGCTTTGTAGGAGAAAAGCAACAATATTCCTAATTCATGTATATCTGATTTCAACGCTATTAAATTATTACAAAAAACTTTATTCTACATCAGTCAGTCTAAAAAATACTAATTTCCATAGAAACATAAAGATATTGAAATTGATGAATAAATAATAAAAACTTGATGATATAGATTAATGAAATGTTTCAACAAATATTTCTACTCACAAGTTTCTTGGGTTCATCTCTGTGGTATTTCCTGGTGACCAATTGTCAAATATGGTTACCAACAAAACGTTTGATAGATTTAAATGGCACCCGATTCGGGATTCAAATTCTTTTTGATCCCCTATGAATTCAATTATATACAAATATGTACCAGATTCTATTGATCTCATAGCATGCAATCGAATATATAGCTCCTTTTGATGATCCATATCTATTATCAATATATAAATTAGTAATTTGACCCAGGCAGGAATTATATAATTAACTTCCTTAGACGTTGTTTCTTTATTCACAAATATACCAGTCATTTTGGCGTTGATTATAATCAAGAAACGTTGGGCAGAGATTAAAAACCATACACCTCTAGATCAATCTGATTTCATAAATGCAGTAATAGTCTAGGAGCCAGAGCGATATTGATGGTCTGAACATTAACCCGATGGCACTATGGTTTATCGTTAGAGGACGCTTCAATGACCAATTGATCTCACAGACCTAATTTTTTCCCGGCTGCTGGATCTCGAGATACAGCATCTGCCTTTTTTCTTTTCACTGGAGGTTAACCCTTTCCAAGTTGCGGTTACTTGAAAAGCATGTCATTCTTATACAATTCCACCATATGCCATGATTTTTTATCGTGAATAACTTTATTGGAGATCAAATAAAGATTTAAAATTATTGCCATCACTCCTTGCCTATTTAAACCCCCCAAAATCCCCTAAAACCACCCCCAAAAAAATATGAATAATATGGATAATATGACCAATTTTATCATAAATTAGTAAATTTTTGAGATTCTGGCTGGGTTTAAAACCGGAACGACAGTTTTTTTGTTTTTATTTTGTTTTGGGGGGTGGTTTTAGGGGGTTTTGGAGGGTTTGAATGGGCAAAGGGTGATGGCAATAATTTTAAATCTTTATTTGACCTCCAATAAAGTTATGTAAGATGGTGCCATCATGTTATCTTGTAACCCGCAAGTTACAAAATGAAAAAAGAAACATTTTTGGTCCAAATAATGGTCAATTACTCGGAAATGGACCGATAACTTTTGATGGCATAGGGTGAATTAACAATTGCCAACACCAATGAACAATTTCCACCAGGTTTGGGAGGGTTAACTAGCAGTTCATTATAGGTCCAATTTTAACTGTTCGGCCTGATAAACGGGCACGATAAAAAATGATGGCACATTGCGGAAGTGTATAAGAAAGGCATGCTTTTCAAGTAACCGCAAAAAAAATGCGGATGCTGTATCTCGAGATCTAGCAGCCGGGGAAAATTCGGTCTGTGAGATGAATTGGTCATTGAACCATCCTCTAACGCTAAACCATAGTGCCATCGGGTTAATGTTCAGACCATCAATATCGCTCTGGCTCCTAGACTATAGTTTTGTTTAGATTCTAAACTTTACAGCATGAGAACTTGTCAGTGAAGAGCTTTCGCCTTTCGTGTGAGGCTGAGAGACAGAATATTTTCTGAGAGCTGAGAGTGTGTTCTCATTTCTCATCGACAGACTGGATCGTTAATTTTTTTCTTGCTTTTATCAGTTTAATTTAGGCTTAGATTTAGAATTTGTATTTAATTTTTTTTCCTTGTTTGTTTTGTATAGAGTGAGTTTACCTTCGTTTTCACCTGTGTATAGCGTGGTGTAATTCTGCTCGCCTGGGGGGTCGAGTTGAGTAGCTTATGCTAGATCTTCGTCTTTTCTTAATAAAGTTTTATTATTTAGTCCAGTCAATAAAGCGGGGAACCAAAGTTTCCACAGTTTCCCGAAATTGGAAACATCATTATTCAACTTCAGGTGCGAGTTCAATTCGACAACGCTGAAAAAAGCAGTAAAAAGTCTGAAAATTTACCAAATTTTCCGAATTTCCGCTCCCCGTCTGAATTTTCCGGAAAACTAATGGCAGATTCGTTATCAGCGACCACGAAAACCTACTGGGGGCATTTTCAGTCCTTAATTTTCACTTTTGCTATATTTTGCAATTTATTTAAAAATGGGGTGTGAAAAAGGGGTTAATTTTGAGTTTTGAGGGTGTTGGGGGGGGGGGGCTAGTCACTTCTCACTTCGCTTGCTAGTCACGAATGACCCAGAGGACTCATAGAAGGTAATGCAAAAAAAATTTTCGATCGATCTTCCTATAAGAAACTTCTTTGGTTGGTCGATTTCCCCGCTTTATTGACTGGACTAATTACTTAAATGAGGATATTTATATATTCATTTATTTATAATTCTTTTATTATCTATAAATATATGGCTTAATGTATTTGGATTTTACAAATTTTATAGCATAAGTGAGATTATTATTATGAACATGTATCGAATTGTATCACGAGTTCGGTACCTCTTGCGCATTAGCGCACGCATGATCCTCATCTAGCATTCCTCTGAACAACTTCCACGTTTGTTATGTTATGTAATGTTACAATTATACTATTTACTCCTGTAATATTCATTCAATGTAACGTATAGTTTTGTCTACGTCGATATCGTGTTGTCATTACCCTAATAGGAACTGTCAACAATTCTTGATTACGAAAACTGAGCATTTTGCATGTTACGTCATAATATCATAAATGATAATGTTATCACCTCAATACATCAAAGAGATTATTGATTGGAATTGTAAAGATTCCCATTGCCTGATAAATTATTCTACTCGTAGATACGAAATTTCACTTACAGTAGAAAACGAGGAACGTTCGTTAGTTTAGTGTGTCAACCATAACTTTGAACATGTCTACTATATCGATGGATAGATGGAGAGGCAAAGTGGCTGTTGTCACCGGAGCCAGTGCAGGTATAGGGGCAGCTGTAGCAGAAAGACTTGTACACGAAGGGTTGAAGGTACTAATTTTGTCTGGTATTCACATAATACTATATTACGTTACTAGTGTGAAAAGTGACCCATTCCACATGAGTGGGAGAATGTTGCGACAATCCCACGAGTGTGAAATGGCACTTTCCAGTTCCACACAAGTAATGTACAGTATTTTACCTACTACCAATATGTAATGTCAAACATTACGACACTGATATGAGTTTCGTAATGAGGTACTTTACCGCACTAGTGCTTTAATAAGTTGTGAAGGATGGAACTCGAATGTTGAATTCCCCCTCGAACATTGGAGCTTATTGATTCGGGTACGCGTAATTTGGTTGACTTTGACATTTTTACCCACCAAAATTGGACAAATACTAAGACATTACTCTTTTTTAGGTAGTGGGAATAGCCAGAAGGGTCGAACGCATCGTAGATTTGTCGAGTAGGTTGGGCCGTAAAGAAGGAGAACTTTTCGCCGTCAAAGCTGACATGACCAATAGCGAAGATGTGATAAAAGCTTTTGCTTGGATCAAAAAGAGGCTGGGTCCCGTTCACATTTTGATAAATAATGCCGGTCTTGCCTTAACTACCAGTTTGATGTCAGGTGACATAGAAAAATGGAAAACCGTTATCGATACCAACATTTTGGGTCTTTGTGTTGCCACCAGGGAAGCTGTTGATAGTATGATAGCGAATCAGGTGGATGGTCATATTATCCACATTAACAGTTTAGGAGGACACAAAGTGTTCCCTATTCCGGATATGAACGTTTATTTTGCTTCGAAATTCGCAGTGAGAGCTCTTGCGGAAACACTGAAGAACGAACTTGGTGCAATGGGCAGCAAAACCAAAATCACGGTAAGTCATATTGTAAATTTATTTTCGGAAAAAATTGTTTTGACTTAATGACTTCAGTAAAAGTACCCATTGTAATCTACTAGTTATTTATTTATTATGTTATAAAAGCAATTTGATCCGGTCAAAAGTTTGAAAAACATGTAAAATTTTATTGACCCCACGAAAATGAATTTTTTTTTTGCATCGTGTTCAGGATGGCTCACACATCATCAGTCAGAAAAGAAGGGCTCTTGATTATTACTATTAATGAACAATGAAAAAGTATTTTCGTTTGGAATGTATTTTATTACAAATGAAATATCTCGGGCTTTCTTGATCCAAAGTTTGTGAACTTTGGTATTAGGGGGTTTTGATCCGCTGAACCCGAATCTGGAGTTGGAAAATGTAAAATCCGGCCCATTTGCTGGATAATCCGGAAAATTTTACAAAATCTTAACAACAAACCAAATTTTTTCTCGGACTGTGGTATTAAAATAATAATGTCTCGGTATAATAAATACTGAGAGATGGAAAATTCTGAAAATACGGTGGAAAAAAAATTGGGTCGTTTTCCTTGATATTCTTGTCTCGGTCGTCGTCCAACGTGTCAAATTATATGTTTTTGATCTGTATTTACAGGCCACCCACTCCGACGAATTCTCTACAAAATGATGTAATGATATTTAACTTATTCAAAGACTTCTCTATCAAGTACCGGGATATCAAAAATTATCTTGGTCAAGGGTGGTTGTGAAATCTAAAACGTGTGTCTTACTTTACGTTTGAAATAATTATGTCACTGTCACAGTGACATCATCAATAACCTACAAATTTCATACCTATTTATTTCAGTTGTAAAACAATAATGAACTACAAATTATGAAATAATTATGTGAACTTTGAACCTTTTTAGACGTCGTGATAGCCACAATCATTTTGAAATAGTTAATTTTCCGTAAATCGAATGACGTTCACGTGAGAAGCCAGTAGCACGCGAGTTAGAAAAGTACCAACTGGTTGTACCTAGTACGGCTTTACGACGACTTTTCGCGTGCCGTTTTCGCTCCATGTAGTTTGATTTAGTATCGGACCGTGCTCGACGGCCCTTGTTTTTTCGATAAATGTCCATTAAATAGGAAAATTTAGTTAAAACAGTTTGAGCTATTCTCAGATCTCAGCTACGCGCGTCTAACGTGTGACGTACCAAAGGGAATTTTCTCGCGACTAAAATATACACGAAGCGGGTAAAAGCTAGCGGCCCATAGCCAAAAACGCTTTATTACAACTGGCGCCGGTCGTACGGGGCAAGAAACGGCCCCAAATTAACAAGGCCGAGGTAAAATGTACAAACTCTAACTTACGCGCAGCGAGCTCCTCGAGGCATATGTGAAAATGATTTGGTTCGTAGCTAATTACATAGGACGTCTGGCGTTCGTGCAATTATGTTTTTAGATAATTCGAACCTTCTAATTTCGATAGGCCACGTGAAAATCCCGGAGTCCAAAGCGCTAAAGACTTCTGAGTGTTACAATATTCGTATAAAATTGCGAAATTTCGCACTTTTAGAAACTTCTAATTAATTATGACATAATTATTTCAAACGTAAAGTAAGACACACGTTTTAGATTCCACAACCACCCTTGACCAAGATAATTTTTGATATCCCGGTATAAACATATTACAATTAGGGGCGATTTTAATGTTCCTGAGCTTTCATTGCTGTCTCTTCGAAATAATCACAATTGCTATTATGGCATTTGTCGATATGAGGATTAGTACCAAACTGTCACAGGTAGTTACAGAATTAACTCGTTATCGTGCCAAGGATTTTGTCCTTGCCTACTAGACTTAATCATAGCTTCCCATATCAACCTATTATTTTCACCTACTTCCCACCCACCGAGTGGAAAATTGGACTATACGAGGGCAAGGTAGAAATCCCAGAAAGAAAACAGATGGCGCCACAATCGAAAATCCCATGTGACATTTACTGATATGTCATTCATTTATGTGACAGTTTTTTGGGATGCACACGGTATCGTCCATATCGATTACATTTGGATCGATTCGACGCCGATTTGAAGGGAAACCGATCGGATCTGGCAAAGAATAAAATTCTCCTCACCAGGACAACTCACTGGCGCACAGATCCGCAGTCGTAACGGTATGAATTTCGCTACGAATTGGTTCGTCATCCACCATATTCTCCAGATTTGGCCTCCCTGCAATTTTTCATCTATTTCCAAACTTGAAGAAATGGCTCGGCGAAAATAGATTTTGCTCCAACGATGAGGTCATCGCTGAAAGATTGCCGAAATCGTATTATTTGGAAGGGATCGATTAGAAAATAGTTGAACAAAGTGTGTCGAGTTGTCAAGGAGATTATGTTGAGAAACAAAATAAGTTTTGGCCAAATAAATCATTTCATGTTCAATTTAATTTTTAATGCTGCTTGAAAAAATACAATTAAAAATAAATTGAGTTTAAAATTATTACTTGCAGAATAAATAAATTAAAGGTGACCTTTTTCCGGAACTATTCTAAAATTTTTCAACGGAGTAGGGTTCCAAAACACATTTAACCACATACGTTCGTTATCCCATACTGGGATATGATTCCCAACATTACCGAGAGGAGGATTCAATAGTCCTTTACGAAAGCGATAGCAACCCCACCCCTAAGCGTATCTAACATAACACAATCAACTGATATACGTATCTTTTCCAGAATTTGAGTCCTGGATACGTTCGTACCGAGTTCCAGGACGTATTCGATATCGGCCCAGAAATGCTCGAAACTTTGAAAGATAAGGGACAGAGTGCCGAAGATCTAGCGGAACATGTAGTCTACATCTTATCGTGTCCAGAACATGTCCAGGTTTGTACCAATTTTAATTCTAGGATGCAGTTTTAATAACAAACAGGGTTGCATCAAGCCCCCCTTCAATCAATCAATCAATCAAAGCGGGGGCGGACAAGTCCTGAGAACTCAAACCACTTGATTGGGTCCATTGTGCACCCCTTGAAACAATAGTCAACCCTGTAAGCCTAAGACAACTCCGAAGGCTAGAATTCTGCATAGATTATAGTCTCTTATGACCTGCCGAAGTGTTGTAAGTCAGTGTTGAACATAGTATCAGGTAACGAGAGGCAGTTTGATCAGCCTCTCCGTATCTATTACAACCTAGGTCATCAATACAGACCACATATGGCAAAAATCACATTATTAAGTAAAATAATTTTTCTCGTAACGCAATATTTACTATTCTGATTTGAGAAAGGAATAGAGCTGTTACTCTTGTCAAAATGTATTACTCACCTTAAAAATAACTTCCCCATTTTCGTTATACATTCTCGCACACATGAAAGACCTCGTTAAAACGATTTCTATCCGGAATCGCAAGCATCCACTTTTTCCGCATTTCCGCATCTTTCGGCACTTTAAAAACAGAAGCTTGTTTTACACTTTTGTACCCCGTTTTACATTTCGGCACAATGCACGGTTTCGTAATTTTTTTCTGAAAACGCCGGTATTTCTTGTGTTTACAAGTCAACAATGACAGATTCCAGAGAAAACGGTGGTATACGTGCCAGAGATCTTTCCTCGACTCATGCGCCACCCTTTTGGTACTATGCGACAGTTGACGCTTAGCGAACTCACTTCTCACATAAGAAACAGCCTCGAGTTCCCAGACCTATATATACGACCGTGTCACATGTGAAATACATTATGCCATTGGGAAAATCAGAGTTTGAAATTGAAACATTTTCCAAAGGAATGCAATTTCCTGTAAAGGATTGTTTTAGCTCCATGTACGTAACAAAATCAGCAACAATATTGAATTTATTAAACTTAACATGTTTCGTGCACAGCACCATCATCAGAAGTATTTCTAATACTGTTGCTGTTTAGTGGATACTATTTCGTGATGTATTTTTACTTCTAGATACTTAACAACATTCGTTACTCATTTTTTATTTTTTTGCTTACATTTTAATTAGGTAATAACATTTTGCTTAATAGTCACTCCTCACAATTATGTTTCTTTCCAGATCCATGAACTGACTGTGAGCTCTGTGGGTGAACCATTTTAGAGAGTATAGAAGATGAGAAGATACAATATCTTGTTGCAGAAGAATACCTCTTTTACATGTTGTGCAGTATAATATTAAAGAGAAGAATTCCGATACATTAAAATAAAGCATAATAAGAACAATGTCACGTGAATTTATTCCTCCCCTTGTCGAAATTTTGTTCTATTTAATAGTGTTTACTTAACAATTAACAGTTTTAAAAATACCAATTTTGAAGGATATGAGGATATTACTTCTAATATTATCAAAGCTTGCAGACAGGAATTGGTTATACTGTTGGTAGACATAATAAAGAATTCGTTTGTACAAGTACAAATTCCAAAACTATAGACCCATCCCATGACAATCCTTGGCTTCAGTCCTAAAGTAATTGAAAAACTAATGGTGAATAGACTAAATGCCTCTATGAAAAAAATTAATTTATTGATAAAAACCAATATGGATTCACAAAAACAAATCTAGAGGTACTTCAATAACCGAGTTGCTGTTCCAGACATAGGAAACAACTGCTTGCGACTTTGATAGATCTGAGTAAAGCTTTTGAGTTAGACGATCACAGGATATTGCTCACACCTGGAAAGCAGGAGCCGTCTTCTCTTGTGCGGAGCCTGAAACCGAATCCAGGCCCGTCCCCAGGTGTTGGATGGGGGAATGCTCACGGCACTGTTGCAAGCAAGGTTGAGGGTAGGAGTAAAACTAAAAATAGCTCCGTGGATTAACAGGCACCCAGACGCTGGATAGATTATGGGCTCCAAATCATGTGTTCCTGGGAAGAAGGTGATGGATAATTTACTAAGACACATAGTTCATAAATATGGTCATCAACCATATTATGGTAAATAATACCGAAATTCGGTATTTGCATTTGTTCTCTGTTGACAACAAGCGCGACCGTGTTACAACTTCAAAGGAGTGTTTGTCGAGGTTCAAGTACGATAACTTTTCGCGTTGCCCTCGTATAAAAATACAATTACTTACATAAAATGTGAAATGTGGAGATTATTCGTTATCTCAGTAATCTCTTTCTTATTAAGTTCGTTCCATAAATACTAATACAAGGAGTGTGAAGGTCATTCATCCCAAGATTCCCAACTGCTGCTGACATTTTACTGTATCAAAATGGTTATATCAATGGATAGATGGAGAGGCAAAGTTGCTGTAGTTACTGGTGCTAGTGCTGGGATAGGAGCTGCTATAGCAGAGAGACTTGTAGAAGAAGGTCTTCAGGTAGACACATTTCAATAATTTTCTCCTTAGATCAATGAAACTAATTGACATTTATGATATACTGGGTTCCCCATAATTGACTACCCATTTTATATTATTAATAAATTCCCTACGAGATTACTAAATAGGTTGTTCTCTGTGGGATTATCTTCTGTAGTCTTTGGGATTTAAGTAAATTATTAATCAAGTAGGCGCCTGTCACAAATAAATTTTAAATTAATAATTTCGTGGACGCCATTTTTCTACGAGAAGTTTGTTAGTTTTCATCAATAATTATTTAATTTTTTTGCTTTGAGACATTATTTCAACATCCGTTTGAACTTTCATGGATTACTCAGTCCAACAACGTGTGTTTTGTGTAGAAACTTACATAAGAAGAAATTCGATAGAAGAAGTTAGGCGTGCATTCCGGCGTCAGTGTAATAATAACAAAAGGGGTCACGCGCCAAATCGTAAAACTGTCAAGTTATGGGTTCGTCATTGGCGTGAAAATGGTTCTGCTACCACCACTGCCTGGTGGACGTCGAAGAACAGTTCGTACACCAGAAAATATTGAACGAGTTAGAAATGCGTTTACGAGAAGTCCTAAAAGGTCTGCTAATGGACAAACCCTTATCCTAGGAATATCGAAGGGAAGCTTAGATCGAATTCTTCAAAGGGACTTAAAATTTCATCCCTATAAATACCAAATGGCACAGCACCTCAGCAATCAAGATAAAGAAGCAAGGTTAGCATTTTGTCAAGAATTTTTGGATTTACATCAAGGAGCAATTCACTGTCTCCTAAAGACCGACGAAGCAAATTTTTATTTCAACGGCATGGCCAATAAAAAGAATTTTAGATACTGGTCAAATTAAAATTCTCGTGAAATCTTTACACAGAACCTCCATAATCCAAAAGTTGTTGTGTGGTGTGGAGTAGGATCTTTTGGTATTATTGGCCCTTATTCTTTTGAGGATGAAAATAACCGCGCTATAACAGTAACATCCGAGCGCTACGTTAATATGATAGAGACATTTCTCATTCAAGAATTGAATAGACGAGGATTACTAAACAATGCCTTACTATTCCAACAAGATGGAGCAACAGCTCATACCGCCAAAAACTCAATGAGGGTCCTGCGAGAAATGTTTAATGGCCGACTCATTTCTCGATTCGGAGATTTGCCTTGGCCTTCGAGGTCTCCCGACTTAACGGCACCCGATTTTTTCCTGTGGGAATATTTAAAAGCCAAAGTGTTTGCGAGTCGTCCAGGTACAATCGAGGAACTGAAAGTCAAAATTCGTGAAGAAGTTGAAGGAATAGACGAAGGTTTGCTACGCCGTGTAATGAACCACTTTTTATCTAATATTGAAAAATGTGTTGGAGTTGGTGGAAGTCATTTAGAAGACGTGTGTTTTAAAAGTTAGAATTAAATTAGCCAAATATTTATAAGTTATCATAAATCCCAAAGAATTAGCTGTAATTTAGTGAAATAAAATAATTGTTTTGTTAACTAAAAAAATTTTAATTCATAGTTCATTTGCATATAATTTTAGGAGAATGATAATGATCACTGTCATGTTAAAAACACTTTGTTTACCCCAACATTAATTTGACCTGCATCACCATCATAGTTAATAGTATCCCCTGCATTCTTAGGTTGTTGGCTTGTCTAGAAGAGTTGAGCGTGTTCAAAAATTGGCCAAAACGTTGTCCCAAAAGAAAGGCAAGCTCTATGCTGTTCAAACAGATATTCAGAAGCCAGATGACATAATCAATGCTTTCAAATGGATCAAAGATAATGTTGGACCAGTTCATATCTTGATTAACAATGCTGGTGTTGGCTCGAATACCACGCTAATCGATGGCGACATCGAGAGATGGAAGATGATTCTAGACACCAACGTTCTTGGATTATGCGTGTCTACAAGAGAAGGCTTCAGCAGCATGACAGAAAATAATATAGATGGACATATCATACATATCAATAGCGAATGCGGGCATAAAGTACCAACATATCCGAACACTAGCGTATACAGCGCTTCGAAATTTGCAGTGACGGCGTTGACAGAAACTCTCAGAGGTGAACTGAAAGCCATGGGAAATAAAACAAAGATCACGGTAATCTATTTATTCCAATTCACATCGTAATTATAAAGAAACCAAATAAGGGCTGAATTGATTATATAAATTGCTTTTTGGTAACGATTCTCGACTCAATTATGAATTATACAGGGTGTTTGTTTCAGTTTCCTTGTTCATAACTTCGGTAATCGATGAAACTTCTAAAAATAATAGGGGTTTTTCATATAAAATTTTTCTCTAAGTCACTTCGCTTCCGAGTTACAAGGTGTTGAAGTTTTGAAAAATTATGACATTTTCTTCATTATCTTCTCAACAAATGAAGATTTGTTATCTCGTTTGAATTGAACAATACAATTGAAATTAGGTATTTCATTCGGATTATCATGCGCCATGCAAGATTCGGTAAGAAGTAACACATTTGTTTGTCTCGTAACTGAATCTTGCAAATCGTATTTGTGACTATTTAGACTTTGGCAATTGAAAGTCATTATTGAAATGCCATTTCTATTACTAATGAAATCTAAGACACTTTGAGCTGTCGTCTGAACACTATTTAAAGGCAGTCTTTTGAATTCTTCCAACAAAGATGCAGTCGATGCAGCTTGCCTTCGATTATGATAAAACTTGAATGTAGAATTATCGTTTTTTGTCGTGATATACAATTTTCAATATTAGTCACACGAGAGAGCGCAATATAAACGAGTTCCTGTTATTTTTCGTTACGGAATTTCTTGATACGGTCGCCGCACTCAAAGCCCCCGATAAAAGCTATATGCAATATATGCAATAGCTTAATAGAAACAGGTACTCTCAGGTCTCTGCTACGCGCGTCTAACGTATAAACTCTAACTGACGCGTAGCGAGCTCCTAGAGGCATATATATAACATTCGTATAAAATAGCGAAATTTCTCACTTTTAGAAACTTCAAATTTATTGATTAATTTGACACATGTTAGGTGTTTAGGTCTTACATTATTTTTCGTTACGGAATTTCTTGATTCGGTCGCCGCGCTCAAAGCCCGCGATAAAAGCTACATGCAATAGCTTAAAAATTGAAAATAGTTCGTATAATTACACGATTACAAAAATGTTGAAATTTCAACTAAAAACCAATTATCATAATTGCTCTATGCTGTAGATGATTCACATAAGACGTAGCTCTAAATCTGTAAATCATAGAACAGGAGTTCAATCATTGAGTCAAATTTATACAAATTTGTACGAAACACAGTTAGAATATAGCCTTGAATATGATCTGATATTTATAGAGTATTAGCCCAGGTTTGGTCCATACTGAATTCCTTGAAAAATGTGACCTAAATTGGACTCCCGAATTCATAGATTCATTGAAGAATTTAGGACAAACAGCTGAAGATATAGCAGATCATATTATTTACGCTTTGTCAACTCCACCTCATGTCCAGGTAAGTACGACCGTAAATAAACATTCCCTTAAATGTTCAATCAAAATTATACCACAAAAGTATGAAATGAAAATGTTATGTCATTTACGGATCACAAATCTCAGGTTGCATTTCATATTTCCAATAAAAAGCTCCTAATATGGGGTATATTTGAACATTGAAATTGAATGAATTGAATATACTAGGAAAAAAGTTGCCTTTATTAAATTTCCAGAACATGATTTTTATTCTAAGTTACTGGAAAGCTACTTTCAAATCTCAAATTTGTTATTAAAATAAATTTCTAATGAGAGATACGTATCAAAATTATTATCTAAAGTGTCAACGTATTTATCTGTAAACGTATTGATTTTATATTTTATGCCAATTATGTCGTGTATCAATAAAAGTCAGATATCGTCAAGAGAGCATTAAGTAAGTATTTCAATTATCTACACATTATGAAACTTCGGAATTACAGTTTCCGATATTTAAGACCTAGTTTAGAAACTATAGACATAATAATTCATGCCCAAAATCTATTTTCAAGATTCATGAGTTGTGGGTGCAAGGAGTGGGAGAGTAAATCAGTTTTGCCAACACAAGATGTAGTTCTACTGATGGATACAAACAAGATGTACAGAAATATATAAGCTGATTCAGGACCAACAAAAATTTGTCGAATTCTCATATCTCATGAATAAATCACATATATTCTATAATATAATGTAAACTGGATATATTTATAGTTGATATTGAGAATAAACAAATACATATGATTCAATTGATTGAATTAGTTCGTTATTAATAGACACTAATATCTTGTACAAGATGTATAAGATACATAAATATGCCGCCATTTTGCATACAATTGACATTGACGTTTGAGGTTAGGTATATCTAATGTAGAGAGGAAAGTAGGCATGTCGATTCTCTTTACAAAAAATCGATCTCGGATTCGATTCGAATCGAGCATACTAGAATCGATTCTTGTTCAAATCGAGCATTAAAAGATCGATTTTCGATTAATCGCGCCAATTTCAAACATATAGATACAGGACATTATTGATGACTATATATCGCAAATACAAGTAATTGGATAGAAGTTATTAAATTAATAAACATAATATCACGCCTATATTCCTCCGGAAGAATAGGTAGAGGTGGGGATCGAACCCAGGATCTTTTGCTCAGCAGCAGTAGTGCTTGCAACCACTAAACTAATGTGGCAGTTTAAATTTCTAGTCTCACCTAAGTAAGTCAGTCAATAAATTAATCAAATTTTAAGTTTATAAAATAACAATACTTTATCAAAAATGCAAACTGCAACGCACGTTTCTCGATAAATCAATTTCAATCTAATAACTTACTATTTTTCAAATTAAAATGAATGCTATATGAACACGATCACGATACTATTTATTCCATTACTATAAATTTTTACAGTAAAAATAATATTTATCCACAGTATATTTTTGATAAATAAACTCACTCACAAGAATAAGTTAGTTAGAATAGTTAGGTTAGGTTTGCGTGTTTGACGTTTAGAGACGCGCCCGGAAAAATAAAACGTTTTTTGTTAACGTTGCGATTTGTTAACGCAAGTAACGCCACCTTTGGAAGCGTTCATAAAAATGTACTCTATGATGCGTTCAAATTATCGACCAAGTACTACCAGTTGCTTTTGCGTCCGATAACAGCAAAAAATTAATTGATCGGTCCGATTCTGGAAGTTTATGGATCGATTCATTGAATCGATGTAGGGTTCAAAATCGATCTGAAAAATCGATTGTATCATTCAAAATAATCGATTTTTCGATTAATCGATTTTAAATCGACATGCCTAGAGGAAAGTAGTCATGGGGCACTAGAATCATTGATAAGCGGCTGCGGATTATAGTCGGATAGGACACCATGGTAATCGTAATTTAACGAGTTTTCATGCAAAATCTTGAAAAAAATTAAGTGTATGAAGTTGAGGCATTTTTACTCTACGCCCTCTAGATATCCGTGATATAAATTAATAGTTAAGGAATCATCATAAGCTAAACTATGTCAAAGTGGGGAAAAAGTTATATACGGATTTTTGTCCTCAAAATCAAGACTCCTTAGTCTCGAATTTTTTTTAATGCATGCTCTTCGAGTTACAGCCCTTTTAAAAATCTACTGTGGACAGGGAATCTTGAATAAGATGTGCCGTAAGAATATTTTAAAATGATTTGTTAAAAAATTAATATTTTTGGTTTATGCTCTTTTTTAAATTATTTTACAAGAAGTAAGAAGGAAAGTCAATTTGAATTATTCCTATGGTATTAAATGTGTATTTTTGACAAGCGACAATCATTTGAAAATATGATATTTGTTTTTTAATTTAGTTTTGTAACCCCAATGTTTTCGCTCTGAAGAGCTATAACTAGGAGGGGTGCATTTTCCCGAAGCAATTGATCAATCCTTAATTTTAAATGAGCCTTATTAGGACATAGATATGAAGTAAAAACTCAGCCCGGATGTACCAGGGTGAAGAGTTAAACAAAACTATTATTATTTAATTATTCAAGGAATTCTGAATTTTATGTATTCAGCAATATGATTTGATTCTAAATGAACTTCAAGTTAGAATCCGTTTTCGAAGCCATAAAAGATTTATTTCATTTATCAGAGGTCTGTATGTTTATCTGTGGTATGCAGCCATTATTACATTACCTCGTTTTACTAGTTGCATTTGAAGTATGCAACTAGCATCATAATAGTATTATACGAAACTACAGACTAAGTTTGTGAGAACCGTTACTTATATTTCTGTTTGTCGAACATTTGGATCCACGAATAACGTAGAATTTTATTTCTACAAATATTATTTGAAATGATAGAAGTTTCCAGTTTTGCAACTAGTAGAAAAATGTAACGTAATAGCGACTGCATATTCTTTTGCACTGAGCGTTTCCGTCCTTTGAGCCTTACACACAGACGCTACTACGTCCAATATACACATGAATTTTCAAGTTTGCTATCAGGATAGCATAAGAGCGAAGCGGTATATTTCATTTATCAGACGTCGGTATATTTATTTGTGGTATGCAGCCATTATTACACTACCTTGTTTTACTAGTTGCACTTGAGGTATGCAATTCATAATACACTATATTGTTTTGCTAGCTGCATTTGTAACTAGCATCGGACTATATTGATCTGTTAGTATTGTATGAATCTACAGACGAAGTTTGTTCCATAATTAGACCTCATGTCGCTTTTTGCTTAAGTCGACTTCACGTTTAAGAATGTTTGTTCTGGTTGCCAGTACTGAAATTCAAACATTTGCAAGTCGCGATAGTATAAACAGCAATTTATGACATCCGATAGAAGTTTTGCCAAAGAATAATAGTGGTTACATTCGTTTATAAAATTACCAGATTTTCGATAATAACAAAATTGTAATGCTTCTCGACCGAGATATGAATTAATGTAAATTCTCCGAAAATAGGACACATTAACACATATTTTCTCATCTTTACGTACATTTCGGTCTCACAACCGTCATCAGAAAACGTTTGAATACTAATTCACATCAGTGTACAAACGCCATCTGAAAAAAATGTATTAAACACATGAATTAATGTGATATTCCCCGAGAATTGACATATAAGTAATAACCAGATGTTACTTATGGTTGAAACAACCCTTTCACGAATAAATATAACAGTCAGGTAGTAGTCACACCCCTGAAACCTACACAACGCGTTGTTAACGTTTTTTTCGCCCAATGAGCATATTCGTTCTCTAAGCGTTTGAGCCTAACTTATAAACAGATGACGGCTGCTACGTCCATTATACATGAAATTTCAAGTTTGCTGTCAGACTAGCATAAGAGCGAAGAGGTATACGTCATTTCTCATATTTCGCGTCAGTATGTTTATTTAGCTTATGCAGCTATTATTACATTGCCTTGTTTTACTAGTTGCATGATGTAAAAACTATATTGATCTGTTCATTGCAGAATTGGTGTGTATTGTATGTAACTACAGACGAAGTTTGTGAAAACCATTGCTTATGTTTGCGTTTGTCCAACGATTGGATGGACTAATCATGTAGAATTCTACTTCTACAATTATTACCTAGAATCTTGATCAGTACGTTCAAACAGTTGGTCATTCATTCGGACGTTTTTCCAATTCTGCAACTAGTAGAACAAGGTAAGTAATAGCGGCTGCATATCCCAAATAAATATAGCGGATTTTCTTAATCACCATAACGAGTAATGAATTATTGATCAAATATCATGAAATCCACAACTCCAATTTCGTTTTTTGTAAGTCACAATGCGTTTTGGCTGATTCTATAAGTGCCATAACATGAATAACGCGATGTGAAGATTCCAAAGAGATCACAACGCGTTTGTGGACGTTTTTTTCGCTCAATGAGCATATTCGTTCTTTGAGCCTTACTTACAGACGCTACTACGTCCATTATATACATAAATTCTCATGTTAGCTATCAGGATAGCATAAGAACGTAGAGATATATTTCATTTATCAGACATCTGACGTATGTTTCATTGCGATAGTTTTACTAGTTGCATTCGAGGTTTGCAACTAATATCAGACTCTATTGGTATGAGAGCTGAAGAATTGATGAGTATTGTATGGAACGACAGGGGTTTGTGGGAACCAAATTTTATGTTTCCGTTTGGATTGACGAATCTAACAGAATTTCACTTCTGCGACTACCTATTTTCTAAAATCATGATCAGCACGTTCAAACAGTCATTGACATTGACGTAAGTCTTTACGTTTGCAACTAGTAAAACAGCATAATGTAATAGCAGTTGCCTGTCCTAAATAAACAACCGCCTTTTCCATCACTACAACGAGTAGTGTACAACGACGCGAATTTCGTTTTGTAGTCTTTTTATGAGTTCCATAACACGTACAACGTGATGTGGATGATTCAAAGAAACCAACCACAACGCATTGTGCACTGAAAGAAATTTTGTTGCGTCATCTAGCGTCGAAAAGTCGACCTATAAATTCGCATATTTCGACCAGAATTTACAGAAACCTTTCGAAATCTATACTTCATATTTATAGCTTTCTCAATACTTTATAATAATGTACATGATGTTGGTTTCGTATTCATCTACAAAAGTATGGATCTGATCGTTGTGATTTTTGTGTCAACTTATAGTTAAATGTGTAGTATTTTGTATGAATACAATAATAACATGATTACGGTCATATTTCACGTAAATTATACCAGTTGAAGTACCTAATTGACCTGACGAAAATAGCAAGTTTTCATTCATTTATTTCGACGTAAATTAATCAATCATATTGAAAATTACTTTATACAATTCTGCATACCTTCAGCTTTAATTTGATATGAAACTTGTCTACATTGTGTGCTTAATTTTTGTTGTCAATACGAAATAAAACGACAATGTTTTACATCTAATGTATATGCGAACCGCAGTCTTAACATATTACAGACGCTACTACGTCAAATATACAAATGAATCCACAAGTTTGATACCCTGGATCCAGGATAGCATAAGAGCGAATAGGATATTTCGTTCGTTAGGCGTTGGTATGTTTCTGTGGGGTATGCAGCCGCTATTACATTATCTTATATTAATAGTTGCATTCAAGTTACGCAATTAATATCAGGCTGTGTTGTTCTTCTAGTTCCATAACACGTATAACGTGATGTGGATGTAGATGATTCAAAGAGACTACAACATGTTGTGTACGTTTTTTTCGTTACATGATGTATTCGTTCTTTCAGCTTAACATATTACAGACGCTACTACGTCCAATATACAAATGAATCCTCAAGTTTGGTATCAGGATAACATAAGAGCGAATGGATATACATATTTCGTTTATTAGACGTTGGTATGTTTCTGTCGGGTATGCAGCCGCTATTACATTACCTTATTTTACTAGTTGCTTTTAAGTTATGCAACTAATATAACGCTGTGCTGCTTTGATAGTTGCATTTGATGTATGTAACTAATATCACAATACATTGATCTGTTAGCTGTTCAGAATTTTGGTCCACAACACATATTATGCGAATCCAGGCTATGCTCAAATTATTCGATACAGGATAAGTTTTGGGAAGATGTATTCCTCCTTTGTTTAGGTCATTGCATATTCAACGATAATTCGGAGATTGAACGGATTTTATTGAAGTTTTTCCCGGAATACTTCAGATCATATATCATTTATATTTCAGTACATCTCTATGACGAAGTCTGATAATTGGAAGATCGAGAAAAAAAACAGATTATCGATCTGACAAAATCAACGTTCCAATGTTCCAAATAAATAGAACTGAGGATAAGAATAACATTTTGCACTTCGAACTTTGTGATTTGAAATTTTAGCGTTCCGTCAATCAATTACGTATTAATTTCGGAACCTCACACTAAATTGGAGAACCCTATTTCGAAAATTGTTTTTCGCAATTTGAAATCGTTACAAATGCGCATCAATCTATTGACTTAATGGACATGGATAACATAAACGGATTCTATATAAAATTCTCGGGAAATAGGTCAGATGCAGATGGAAAAACGAAACTTCGTTGCACCAACATGTTATAAAAAAGTGTTATAACAGCCTTACAGATCGCGCGGTTGAATTGTCTCAAGGACAGATATTCAGACACTAAGTCCGATTTATGTGTTTCTTCACAACTGACTTTATGAGTCCTGTGGTTATCCAAGGCTTTCCCTTTACCATGCAGGAGCGTACAATTTTGGTCTTTGAATTACTCTTTACATAAGCATTTATCTTATTTAGAAAATTACTCTAGATGAGAAAGCTGTATGAAATGTGCCACCATCTACAAAGCTGTGGACGGAACAGTTGGACTCTAGGAAGGAAACAGACTAAGTTTGTATTTAAGGGTAAACAACCTGTAGAAAACTGGTGTTAATTCTGGCGCACATTCCTTGGGACCGACAGGTGAAATTCCATCTGGCCCCATAGTATTTTTGGTACTGAAATCAAGCAGAATGCGATAAACTTACAAATGAGACTCTTTGAAAAGAACCTATTTTATAATTCTCACTTCGGCTTTAGCAAACGCCGTATCGTCAGTTGTTAGACTATCTTGAGGTTTCGACTGTGTCTCCCATGAAATTCTGCCGTAGAAACTGGAATACTAATGAAGTGACCTACACAACTGGACTTTTAAAATCATACCTTGGTAAAAGGAGTCAATACGTAAAGTCAAATGTTCAGATTATTGAGCGTGGCGTTCCTCAGGGCCCAATTCTAGGACCACTCCCTTTTATTATTTATATCAATAACTGAGTGACAGGATTAGGTTTCAAATAAAACTGCTAAATAATATTTCTAGTGTTTTAATCAATTGAAATCCACAATAACTGATCAGTTCGCCTTGGTTCAAGCTTCCCTGCACTCTTCCTCCCAAGCATCAGGCGAAGAGGCAGATTGTTCCAGAATCTTCACGAATTCCTCGTAACCACAATCGTAGTCGCAGTTCGGAAGGACCAATGGGTTCAGTTCGGTTGCTTTTTTATAATTGATATTCACGAACATCGAACCGTTTACATTTCGTAATAGTTCGAGAATCACCGTTGCAGCATAAGGTGGCGCTTTTTGATCGTACACGTTCAAATTGCTCAGCAAATGGGCCACGGTGATATCGTGTGCGGAAAGCATCAGGAATTTCGGTTCTTTTTTGTTATTTCCGGCGGCCGCTGCTGCGAAATGCTCTATAATCCGATGCACAACTGGACCAGATTGTAACCTGGCCAAATCCTTGGTATAGCCCTGCGAAGAGAAAGTTAGATCGTTCAACGGTTCCAGCTTGTCAGGGTATACCCCAAGAGTCCATTTTGGTAACGTGAAATTGTTCATATCCTCGATATGCAAAACATCGTAAACGGGGCTAACGTTTAGGAAAGTAGTGATGTTCCAGCCGGTGTTGTTACTCAAATATTGGTATAAATCTTGGTTTTTCTTGTCAATGGTGCTAAATTCGTCGTTTGTCAGAAGTTCGGTGTAAAGTCGGTCGTATTTGGGACAAGGCACGCCCATATAAAGGAAAGCATCTTGAGATTTCGGAATGGTGTGGACTGGAATGGGTTGCCAGGGAATGTTCTCTTCCCAAACTTGATCGTCTTTGGGTGGATAGAGTCCCGCTAAATTTGACAGTGCAGACATTAAAGTACGATCAACATCTGTTGCTTGGACATAGATGTCACGTTCGCTATATTTATTGGGTAAAAATGATGACCACCTTTGTCGAAACCATTGTCCAAGGGCGTAATGTTGTTGCTTGCCTCTCTGGAAAATGTATAGCAAGGCATTAGTATCAAATCCACATGGTTAGGAACCAACGTGAAGAAATCGATTGCTATTTTAATAAAGTACTAAAATCTGAATAAAGCACAACATCATACACAATCAATTAACAAATGAGGTAACTTGTTGGCACTTACAGCTGTCAATTGTCCAAAATCAACTGGCCAAAGACTTTCATCCCCATATGGATCTTTTGGGTATGTTCTCTCCGGTGTTCGGTCGCCATGTCTGAATAACTATAAATAAAACAGTGAAACTCAAAATCAAGCGTTTTGTATACATTATCACATTCAAGGTCTTAGAAAGGGTGGCTTTGAAATGCACAAAACCCCGCGCCGACATTTGAGCATAACCAATATATGAACAATTTATGAGATAGATGTTTTATATGTAATATATTATACCTTAAGATCTATTATCTTAGTCCTATTACAATATTTTATTTAAATGATGGCGTCGTCAGGACGATATTAAGCTAATCTAATTGCTCATTTCTTTTCGTAGGTTTGATATCACAATTTGGAGTCAAACAGATCAACGTTGAAATTTTTAAGGTCGAAACGGCTGAGTCAAACCGCCCCATTCCGTTTCTCTGATATATCAAAGAATTCAGGAACTTTTGTTAATAGATACAATTTACGAGGATCTTTACAGAAAGAACAGGATTAGGTAATCAAAATGTTACATTCACCGAATCATTTTTGAGTTATTGGGATCCAAAATGGAATGAACACTTTTAGTTGCAGCCTTCACAAGAGATCATCATGTCAAAAATAGTCTAGATCGATTAAAAAATGTTCAATACTGATATATCTGCCGAAATTTTTTTTTGGGTAGACCACATTAATTTAGTGACTGAGATGCTTTCATATAAATTGACCCTTTTTGACAATTAACGATGTAAAAATTTATATTGATGCTCAATACTTACTTAGGATGGTTTTGGTGGTTACTTGTTGAAAATTCATATTTAGTTTTAATAAAAAATACTCTTGTAATAAATATGCTTAATTATGAGGTACATGTACAGTAGGATAATACCGGGATATCAGAAATTACCTTGGTCAAGGGTGGTTGTGGTATCTAAAACGTGTGTCTTACTTTACGTTTGAAATAATTATGTCACTGTCACACTGACATCATCAATAACCTACAAATTTCATACCTATTTATTTCAGTTGTAAAACAATAATGAACTACAAATTATGAAATAATTATGTGAACTTTGAACCTTTTCAGAGGTCGTGATAGCCACAATCCGGGTTAAAAACTGTTTTAAAATAGTTAATCTTCCAATAAATCGAATGACGTTCACGTGAGAAGCCCGTAGCACGCGAGTTAGAAAAGTGCAAACTGGTTGTACCTAATACGGCTTTACGACGACTTTTCGCGTGCCGTTTTCGCTCCATGTAGTTAGATTTAATATCGGACCGTGCCCGACGGCCCTTCTTTTTTCGATAAATGTCCATTAAATAGGAAAATTTGATTAAAACAGTTTGAGTTATTCCCAGATCTCAGCTACGCGCGTCTAACGTGCGACGTACCAAGGGGAATTTCCTCGCGACTAAAATATACACGAAGCGGGTAAAAGCTAGCGGCCCATAGACAAAATAACTTATCACTACTGGCGCCGGTCGCACGGGGCAAGAAACGGCCCCAAATTAACAAGACCGAGGTAAAATGTATAAACTCTAACTTACGTGTAGCGAGCTCCTCCAGGCATATGTCAAAATGATTTCGTTCATGCAATTATGTTTTTAGATTATTCGAACCTTCTAAGTTCGACAGCCCACGAAAGAGTCCAAAGCGCTAAAGACTTCTGAGTGTTACAATATTCGTATAAAATTGCGAAATTTCGTACTTTTAGAAACTTCAAATTAATTATGACATAATTATTTCAAACGTGAAGTAAGATACACGTTTTAGATTCCACAACCACCCTTAACCAAGATGATTTTTGATATCCCGGTAGTTATTTACAATTAAATTTAATAATGGAGAATTGGTAAAGTCTTTCTGATCACTTAAAAACTTTCCTGTATCTTTAAACTCATTAATATCAATTTCCTCTAACTTGTTTAATACTTTACTTTTAACTGACTTGTGGAGAATCTCAAAATCATCTTTGAAATCCACAAACACCCTATTATGAAAAGATTCATTTAATGGCATGGGTATGTTGACGATATATTAACACGCTTTAATGGAACACAAAGACAATTTCTTTCATTCAACATTTCAATAATCTATACCCCAAAATTAAATTCACGGTTGAAGTAGAAGTCAATCAGACTATTAATTTTTTGGATTTAACCATAACTTAATTAAATAGTAAACATTCTTGTTCAATATATCATAAGTCACATACGGACATTATTATCCAAAAAAATTCAAACCACCTCATACAACATGAACTGGTTCTTCAAAGCATGATACATAAACTTGTTACTATCCCCTTCAGAATATTAAATTATCATAAGGAATTTTCAATTATAAAACAGATAGCAACTAATAACGGCTATAACGGGAAAATTGTGATTTATTTACTTAAGAAAAAAGATTATAATGGATCAATAAAGTTAGTTTACCCTAGTACAGTTAAGACTTAAAAAACACATTGTTACCACATCTTTTAGAACAAATAATACGGTAAGCAAATATATTAAAAACATCAAAGATAAGAGTAAGGAAATCAAGAAGCAGGAGTATACAAGGTAGAGTGTGAAGATTGTTATAAATTCTATATAGGCCAGACGAGAAGATCTTTCAAAACTACAATTTAAGTACATTTTAATTTGAAAAAAGGAGATTCAAAAGTTATAAGCCATATTAAAGGAACTGATCATCATTTCGAAGATAATTTTGAAATTTTCCACAAGTCTGTTGAAAGTAAAGTAAATTAATAAGTTTAAAAATACAGGAAACTTTTTTTAATTTAATTATTTAAAGAATAAACAATAGTTTGTGAAAACCATTGTTTGATAAAGCCATCGTGTGGTGAAACATGTCACGTTTTGTTTAATGAAAATATGAAAATTTATTACAAATGTATTTTTTATTTAAACTATATAACTACTGGACGTCTACTGTTCAAGAGATACAAAAGTATACGTTAATTAATTGTGAAAAAATAGGATAAAAAAACCCACAGTTTTCCACGTGACATAGTCAAGCCCGTGAAACTAAGAATATATCTTCATAAAGTTATATTCCACAGTTGGATAAATGAGAACAGAATTATAAATAATTAACCCTATGCAACTTTCCGAATATTTTGTTAATTTTCAAAATAAATTAAATAAATTATTGAAGCTTTCAACTTACCACAACTACGGAAATGCATTCATCTTCAGGTTGTCCATTAGCAGTTATTAAAAATGTTATCAACAACAAAAATGTTCCGCAAAGCATGTTAAGGTGTCTCGTCATGGTGATTTCAATTAAACATAAATCTATTCTTTTATATTTTATTATAATCCATGTTATCGCAGTTTTATTTGTCAACAGCTTCAAAATGAGATACCTTCAATTTGCTTTTGTATACTTTAGCATTATACTGATTTACATATGAAACAACAAAATTTATGCCGTCGCTGTAATATATACAGGATGTTCCAGAAATTGTTGCGAAAAATGAAATTGGGAATTCTAGAGTTCATTCTAGGGGGAGCTTTCCATATAAAATTTTCCTTTCAGACCATAGCCTAACAAGTTAAAGGCCCTTGAAAATTAGAAGTTAAAATGCCTTGTTCCACAATTGTTCAAATTTAAAATATGTGTTTAATAATAGTACATATTTACAAAATGCTACAGTTCTGGCTTATTGCAGTTTTTACATCTTTCTACATCTATTACCGGAAGATTTAAATTCTTGAAAAAAGTGAGGGAAGTCACCTGATAAATTAATCACAGTTCATTGTTTTTGGTCTCCTCTCTTATATCCAAGTTGGATGCCATTATGTGGTGAAACAATTATTAAATATATAAATCTGTGATTTTCCGTATTCTTTACATTTTGCTATTCCTCAAACTTTAATATTTTCAAATTGTTATAATTCAAGGGCAGCAATTTCCGATTTAACGTTCAAATTGACATCCCGCGTCCTGGACCTTCAATTTCATTCAAATTTTTAATGATATTAATATTGTCAGTTTTAGTTTTCTTCCTGTTGAATGTATAATTCGAAGGACAAAGAATGATAACCGACATGGGTGCCCAGAAAGTTATGGGGTCTTCCAGGGGTGGAGGGGTCACTTCAATTGTGATTTGCCGAGTGAATATTTTTTTTACACTTTAACTACACGAGAGGGAACCCTATAATAGGCATAGGGAAATACCTCACTAGGTAAAGAGTTCCACAACTTCGCTGTTCGATAGAATAATGAAGTCTGGTAGACAGAAGTTCTGCAGGTGACAAGATTGACAATGAAGGGGTGATTAGTTTGAGCTCATTTGGCCGCCTATCTGGAATCTCTTTTAGTGGAAACACAGATGAGATTTCTGATGAACACCGATCATGGAAATAGCGATAGAAACTCTATTAGATTATCTACCATACATCTTGGAGTTTGAATAGACACAAAAGGGTCCTATAAGGTCCATTTAAACAAAACCATCGAGAAAACAGATAAGATGGTAAAGACGTTAAGCAATCTCATGCAAAATATAGGCGGCCCATATATACAGCACTATATGCTATTCCGGTATGGTCAACAGTACTTAGGTTCAATTTTTATAGAAACAAATTGAACTCACTAGGGAGGAAACTTAACCTGAGAACTTGTAGTGCATATCGCACTACATCTAGCGAAGAGGTAGAAGTGCTTGCGGACTTTCCTCCACTACATTTAATAGCACAGGAACGCAGAGAAACTTACGAGGGAGTGACCAAAATACAGGCCAGGATCAATTTATTACATAGCTGGCAGAAAAGATGGAACACCACAACAAAAGCATCACATACAAAAAACCTAATCCCAAACATCGGAAAATGGATTAAGAGAAAACATGGTCAAGTGAACTTCTATATAACCCATGTCCATAAGACACGGGTGCTTCTGGAATTATCTACACAGATTCAAACTGGCAAACGACAACAGATGTCTGTATTGTGACAACAATATATAGTATGCCCGAGATGGGATAACGAAAGAAAAAGAATCGATAAATTCAAAGCTGAAGCAACAGATCTAAAAACAGTGGTAGAGAAAATGATCGAAGAAGAACAATCATGTATCAAATACCTTATGAAAACTATAATCTTCAGTAAAGAAAAAGAGGAACAGGAAGGAGTTCCTGTCCTCTAAACCAAATATAGAGAAAAAACTAAAAAAAACCTGTGGCACTCGGGGACTGCCGCGGTGAAGCTATTGCATAGCATTTTTTCTCAACTTATGCAATTATAATTATTTATTTATTTTTAATTTATGCAGTATTTTTTTTCTTTGATTTTAATTGTCGGGAGAGGTGAAAGACGACGAGCAGTAAGATAAACAATGGATAAGAGGCTGTCCCGGCAAAGATCGAGAGCACGGAGATAAGCAAGAGGGACAAGGCACGAGGGATACGACGGGTGGTCGTAACATATTAATATGAATAGTTAAATACGTAAGAGTTAGTTGATGTTGGGATTCAGGAGAATAAATATGCTTTTAAGTTCTTAGTTAGTTTTGGTTCTTTATTTTAAGTAATCATATTCGGACCACACCTGACAGTTCAGAAGTGGGATAAAAACAAAAAAAAATTGTGCCGTGTTCTAATTTTAAAGTGAAAAACAATATGGAAAATTCTGGGACGTTAACACCGTCGTATCCTAGTTCGAATACACCCCCATTAACTATGGAAGCGAAGATACAATACCTTTTGGAGGAACTTCAAGAATTAAAAAAGGGAACATCAGTGACTCAATTTTCCATAGAAAATATACCAAATTTTGACCCGGAACACAAAGATATATCGATAAATAAATGGATAAGGCTCATAGAAGAAAAAGCTTATTTCGAAAAAATGGAAGATGTAGGAATTTTTAGTTCAGCCAAAGGTAAATTGAAAGGTAGGGCCCAAAAATGGTACTTGAATTACACTGGTTCACATAACTGGGGTGAGTTTAAAAAATGTCTTATTTCTACCTTTGATATTGACATAGCTTCTATCGGACTTGTATTTAAAGATGCAGCAAATTACACATCAGAAAAATGCGAAAAGTTGATAGATTATTATAACAATAAGTTAAATAAAATGAATAAGTTAAATTGGGAGATAAACGAAGATGCTGCCGTCAATATTATTATACATGGGTTCCATGATACTAAGATTAAACAGGATGCATTACTTAACCATTATAAAACCTTCGATAAGTTATTGACATTTATCAGAGCTTGTGACGATCGTAAGGAAATGTACAAAAATAGTACAGGAATGAATAAATTCAAGATACAATGTTTTTATTGCAATCAAATAGGCCATAAGAAATATAATTGCCCGCAAAAACGTAATAATAGTAGGTACCCAAATTACGATAAGAATCATTTCAATATAAATAATAGCACCAATCAAGTAAACAGAAAACAGTGTAGTATCTGCAATAAATTGGGTCACATTGCAAAAGATTGCAGAAACAAGAAGAAATCATTTACAGTAACCAACCTAATCCAAAATCATAGTAATAATTTATATTATAAAGAGATTATTATCAATGACAATACATTTGTAGGATTAATTGATACAGGCAGTGAATGCTGTCTGATATCTTCATCTGCATTAAAAAAGTTAAACAAACAGTTACACCACTCTGAAACAAAATTTATAAAATCAATCACAGGATCACTTTCGAAAATAAACAAAGCAATAACATGTACAGTAAACATTGATGATATACAGGCAGACGTAGAGTTATTATTATTTGAAGAGCTACAAAATGTTGATATATTGATAGGCAATACCTTCATCACTCAAGAACATGTAGGATTAATTAAAAATGGATACGATTTAAAATTTTTCAATAATTGTGAAATAGCAGAAGCAAATAACATCGTAAAACATATCACAAATATAAAAATTTCCGAACCATATTATGAAACTAGAGTTTTATCCCTGCTAAACAAATATAGAAAAGCCGTGGCAACAAATTTGGCCGAATTAGGCAAGACTGAAGCGGTAAAAATGAGTATTAAGCTAACTACGGATAATCCAATAGTCCACAATGCATACAGATTATCAGAATCACAGAAAATTGATTTGAATAAACAAATTTCGGAGCTCATGAAATATAATATTATTCGTCATTCTTCCTCCGCCTATGCCAGTCCTATTATATTAGTACCGAAAAAAGATGGTAAGACTCGCCTATGTGTTGATTATAGAAAACTTAACAATATAACAGTTAAACAGAAATTTCCGTTACCACTAATTGACGAACAAATTGATAAATTGAGAAATTTTAAATATTTTACTTCTTTGGATCTATTTTCCGGTTATTACCAGGTACCAATGGATAATGATTCTATTGGTAAAACAGCATTTATTACGCCAGATGGAAAATATGAATTTCTAAGAATGAGATTTGGATTGTGTAATGCGCCATACGTGTTTCAGAAAATGATGGCGAAAGTGCTAGATAAAATTACAGACGTACACCCGTATTTAGACGATGTACTAATTCCCTCACGTAATATTGAGGAAGGACTAATAAAACTAGAGGAAGTTTTAAAAGTTTTTCAAGAAAACAAGCTAACTTTACAACCACATAAATGTAGTTTTCTCATGAAGGAAATTAAATACCTTGGTCGAGAAATTTCGGAAAATAGTGTACGCCCAGACTCCACTAAGGTTTCTGCATTAGTAAGGATGGATAGACCTTCGAATAAAAAAGAACTGAGACAATTTTTGGGCGTCTCTGGTTACTTTAGGAAATTTATTAAGAACTATGCTATAATATCACAACCATTAACAGTTTTGTTGAAAAAACATAGTTTATGGTCTTGGGGCGGAAACCAAAAGGAAGCATTTAACAATATAAAGCGTATCCTAAGTGAGAAACCAGTATTAAAAATTTTCGACCCACTTAAGCCGATCGAACTGCACACCGACGCAAGCTCCGTTGGCGTCGCAGGTATCTTATTACAAAAATTTAAAGATGGGTGGCACCCTATAGCTTATTTCAGTAAGCAGTGCACTTATGAGCAATCCAAATACCATTCATATGAACTGGAAACTATGGCTGTAGTTTTCTCCTTAAAATATTTTAGAACATACCTTATTGGACAATTTTTCACGATATACACGGATTGTGCAGCTTTAAGAACAACTACAACAAAGAAAGATTTGGTGCCAAGAATAGCGAGATGGTGGCTTGATATTCAGGAATTTGACTTCAATGTTCAATACCGGCCAGGAAAAAAAATGCAACATGTCGATTGCCTGAGTAGATGCCCTATAAAGTGTAACAATGTAAACAACATCATAAATCTAACCGAGTCAGATTGGTTAAAGCGGTGCAAAGTCAAGATGATGAGTGTGTGAGAATATCTGATATTTTGACAGAGGGACTTAGCACAGAATCAAAACATTACTTCATTAATTATGAGTTACAAAATGGTATCCTGTATATGAAAATAATGGGTGATCTAAAGTGGCTCGTACCAAAAAGTTGTAGGTGGCTGATATGCAAGTTGAATCACGATGATGTCGGACATTTTGCATTTGAAAAAACTTTGGAAAGAATAAAAAGAAATTATTGGTTTTCTAAAATGACTAAATTCGTGAAAAAATATGTATCTTCATGTTTAAATTGTATGTACATGAAATCGCAAAGCGGGAAAAAAGCTGGCATGCTACACCCGATAGAAAAGAAAAACATCCCGTTTGATACTATTCACGTTGACCATTTAGGACCTTTTGTGAAATCATCGAACAACAACACTCACTTACTTGTGGTGGTGGATGGATTTTCTAAGTTCACTTTTATAGAAGCCGTTAAAAATACAAAAACCAAATATGTTGTTAAAGCGTTGGAACAGTTTATTTTTATCTTTGGAGTACCTTGTAGGATAGTATCAGACAGGGGAACTGCATTTACTTCGGAAAAATGTGAAAAGTTTTTTGAGAAATATAATATTAAACATATACAAAACGCAGTAGCTACGCCAAGGGCTAACGGCCAATGCGAAAGAGTAAATTTCACAATCTTAGAAGCTTTGCGGTGTTTGAGCATTGATGCACCGGAAGAAAAATGGGACAAATTTATTAAACAGGTTCAATTAGGAATCAATAGTTCAATAAATAAGACTACGGGTAAAAGTCCGTTTGAAGTTTTAATGGGAATACAACCGAAATTTTTGAAAGAAAGTGTGATTTTAAATGAAATAGGAATAGAAATAGGTCAAGCTAACCTTAAGGAACTAAGGGAGAAAGTTAGTGAAAAAGTAAAAAGAAGTCAGTTATTAGACAAAATAAGATTCGACAAAAAAAGAAAAGTTGCAAGTGACTTTGATAAGGGCTCTTTGGTAATGGTAAGATTGACATCTAATTCACCTACAGGAAGTAGTAGGAAATTGCATCCTAAATTTAAGGGTCCATTCAGGGTAATAAAAAAATTACCGAATGATAGATATCTTGTAGAAGATATGAGAGGAAATAGTAGCTATCAGTCAGTAATCGCTTTAGAAAATCTTAAATCCTGGATGGTGTTAAACGATCCAGAGGACCAGCCGATCAAGTAAGTATCAAGGTTGTATTCGGAGTAATTATTCATATGAAAATCCTGATTAAATGTTGAGGCTAGTCAGATGTAACAATCCTGATTAGATGTTGAGGTTAATCAGATGTAACGATCCTGATTAAATGTTGAGGCTAGTCAGATGTAACAATCCTGATAAGATGTTGGGTTAATCAGATGTAACAATCCTGATTAAATGTTGAGGCTAGTCAGATGTAACAATCCTGATTAGATGTTGAGGTTAGTCAGATGTAACAATCCTGATTAAATGTTGAGCTAGTCAGATGTAACAATCCTGATTAGATGTTGAGGTTAGTCAGATGTAACAATCCTGATTAGATGTTGAGGTTAATCAGATGTAACGATCCTGATTAAATGTTGAGGCTAGTCAGATGTAACAATCCTGATTAGATGTTGAGGTTAATCAGATGTAACAATCCTGATTAAATGTTGAGGCTAGTCAGATGTAACAATCCTGATTAGATGTTGAGGTTAGTCAGATGTAACAATCCTGATTAAATGTTGAGCTAGTCAGATGTAACAATCCTGATTAGATGTTGAGGTTAGTCAGATGTAACAATCCTGATTAAATGTTGAGGCTAGTCAGATGTAACAATCCTGATTAGATGTTGAGGTTAGTCAGATGTAACAATCCTGATTAAATGTTGAGCTAGTCAGATGTAACAATCCTGATTAGATGTTGAGGTTAATCAGATGTAACAATCCTGATTAAATGTTGAGCTAGTCAGATGTAACAATCCTGATTAGATGTTGAGGTTAGTCAGATGTAACAATCCTGATTAAATGTTGAGGCTAGTCAGATGTAACAATCCTGATTAGATGTTGAGGTTAATCAGATGTAACAATCCTGATTAAATGTTGAGGCTAGTCAGATGTAACAATCCTGATTAGATGTTGAGGTTAATCAGATGTAACGATCCTGATTAAATGTTGAGGCTAGTCAGATGTAACAATCCTGATTAGATGTTGAGGTTAATCAGATGTAACAATCCTGATTAAATGTTGAGGCTAGTCAGATGTAACAATCCTGATTAGATGTTGAGGTTAGTCAGATGTAACAATCCTGATTAAATGTTGAGCTAGTCAGATGTAACAATCCTGATTAGATGTTGAGGTTAGTCAGATGTAACAATCCTGATTAAATGTTGAGGCTAGTCAGATGTAACAATCCTGATTAGATGTTGAGGTTAGTCAGATGTAACAATCCTGATTAAATGTTGAGGCTAGTCAGATGTAACAATCCTGATTAGATGTTGAGTTTAGTCAGATGTAACAATCCTGATTAAATGTTGAGCTAGTCAGATGTAACAATCCTGATTAGATGTTGAGCCTAGTCAGATGTAACAATCCTGATTAGATGTTGAGGTTAGTCAGATGTAACAATCCTGATTAAAAGTTCATCTTAATGAGATGAAAATCCAGATTAAAATGTATCTCATTCAGGCGAAATCCTGATTAAAAGTAAATGTAAATTAGTAAAATATCGTAGTATTAGACTTGGGAGTGAGATATGCTTATAACAGCTGCATACTTGAAAAGTCTCTTAACCTTTTGGAATTTTAATGGTGTTAATATAAACAAATGCTAAGCTGTGTAAACAAGAGTCTAAGATGGTTTCATTCATGATTCACATCTTATACGTTTACGGATATTTACTTATAATAGTGGGCTATTCGTGTGGCGAATTAGTCATTATTATTTAGTAATTTCGAATTTTAATACTTCTTAAATTAATCAGAGGCAAATTCTGATTACAAGTTTTTGTATTTTGAAAATCAGACTAACTTAGATATTATATTTATCATTTAGGATGGTCGAACATCAACTTAAAATTTCGAGGGCGAAATCGAGTCAGGATGGGCGACTGTCGGGAGAGGTGAAAGACGACGAGCAGTAAGATAAACAATGGATAAGAGGCTGTCCCGGCAAAGATCGAGAGCACGGAGATAAGCAAGAGGGACAAGGCACGAGGGATACGACGGGTGGTCGTAACATATTAATATGAATAGTTAAATACGTAAGAGTTAGTTGATGTTGGGATTCAGGAGAATAAATATGCTTTTAAGTTCTTAGTTAGTTTTGGTTCTTTATTTTAAGTAATCATATTCGGACCACACCTGACATAATTCAAGTTTTTTCTTTGATATTAATTCAAGTTACACTTTTTGAGCGTGGTGACCGATAAGAAAACATTTTTTTCTTTTATTGAATAAATGAGAAGTTAATATCGTTTAAAATATTTTAATTATCTTACAATACATGTAGGTTATTAAGGAATTTGTTATCATTGAAACTATAGGTTTATGGTAACTGAAATAAGAGACATAAGTTTGAGACTTGATATCCTTTAAATATCTGGAAAATACCGCGTCAATGGTGGCCCCATATTTTGTTGTGGATTCTTGTGAGAAAATGTATATACATCTTTTATGTCCTCAGAGACATAGTTCCTATAAAACAACTAAAACTAATATATACCAGTCTAGTCGAGTCTTTACTAAATTACGGAATTGCATTCTGGGGTTCTACATACACAACTAACCTGTCACCATTAACTATACTAATAAATATAAAATACAATTAACCCACAATCTCTCAACTAAAGCAAATACTTCAGCACACTTGGCGCTACCTAGAATAACTAACAATCTAGCTAGACAACACATCTCGTATATTGGGCCCAAAATTTATAATACTTTGAATAAAGAAATGAAAACACTACCAAAAGGAGTATTTAACAAAGTTTTACACAATTGGATTATCACCAATAACAACATGCTCATACATAATTTAACCTGAAAAATTAATATTAATCAAGTGAAACAGCAGCATTTATTTATTTATTTAACCTACGTCTTGATCCAAATTACTTAGTGGCTTTACTTAAAATGAATCAACTTCTTTTCTATCTTGTTTATTATTGCCTAATCTATCCTTTCTTTTTTACTTTTCTTTTTTTTACTCTTCTTTTTTTTTTCTTCTTCTTCCGTTCGCGATTATTGTTGTATACCTATTAATGTTATTGAAATGACAGCACACAAGTTTATTTAATTAACTCAAGCTGTCACTCCTCAATATATCACATTTATTAATTGTTTTAACAGTTTCGAAAAATGTATAATCTAATTTAGTGTACAAAACTATACAGCAATAAAGTTGTAGTTGTAGTTGTAGTTGATTATTCATTTTCAAATTCAATTTTTCCGAAAGAAAAGTTGTCAACCGCTCTGATTTTTCATCAGCGAAGTTGATGTTGAAATCGCCAGCCAAGATAAGTGGAAATTTATTACCATTTGTACCAAGTATTTTCGACCCTTCTTCAGTGTACTCCAGTAAAGTGCGATGAATAAAATGCTCTACCTCGTCCAATTTTGGATTCGGAGAAATGTAAATTGCTACCATGACTATGGTATCACAAATATCTCCAACAAATGAGTGCCTAACATTAACATCGCTAACGTCTGCAATATTTATTTCAATATTCGGAGTCATAATATTAGTTACTTTATTATTATTTTGGTAAATAGCTACCACACCTTCTGGAACAGTATCTCGTTTGAATTGAACAATACAATTGAAATTAGGTATTTCAATCGGATTATCATGCGCCATGCAAGTTTCGGTAAGAAGTAACACATTTGTTTGTCTCGTAACTGAATCTTGTAAATCGTATTTGAGACTATTTAGACTTTGGCAATTGAAAGTCATTATTGAAATGCCATTTCTATTACTAATAAAATCTAAGACACTTTGAGCTATCGTCTGAACACTATTTAAAGGCAGTCTTTTGAATTCTTGCAACAAAGATGCAGCCGATGCAGCTTGCCTTCGATTATTATAAAACTTGAATGTAGAATTATCGTTTTTTGTCGTGATATACAATTTTTCAATATTAGTCACCCGAGAGAGCGCAACATAAACGAGTTCCTGTTATTTTTCGTTACGGAATTTCTTGATTCGGTCGTCGCGCTCAAAGCCCGCGATAAAAGCTATATGCAATATATGCAATAGCTTAATAGAAACAGGTACTCTCAGGTCTCTGCTACGCGCGTCTAACGTATAAACTCTAACTGACGCGTAGCGAGCTCCTAGAGGCATATGTCAAAATGATTTCGTTCGTAGCTAATTACATAGGACGTCTGGAGTTCATGCAATTATGTTTTTAGATAATTCGAACCTTCTAATTTCGTTAGGCCACGTGAAAATCCCGGAGTCTAAAGCGCTAGAGTGTTATAACATTCGTATAAAATAGCGAAATTTCTCACTTTTAGGAACTTCAAATTAATTAATTAATTTGACACATGTTAGGTGTTTAGGTCTTAGATTATTTTTCGTTACGGAATTTCTTGATTCGGTCGCAGCGCTCAAAGCCCGCGATAAAAGCTATATGCAATAGCTTAATAAATATGCCGCCATTTTGCATACAATTGAGATTGACGTTTGAGGTTAGGTATATCTAATGTAGAGAGGAAAGTAGTCATGGGGCACTACAATCATTGATCAGTGGCTGCGGATACAAGTCGGATGGGACACCATGGTAATCGTAATTTCAAGAGTTTTCATGCAAAATCTTTGAAAAAAATTAAGTACAATGAAGTTGAGGCATTTTTACTCTACGCCCTCTAGATATCCATAATATGAATTAATATGTTTGCACGCAGCCATAGTTACGAAATCGTCATTAGAAAATTCCACTACTGCCAAACTATGTCAAAATGGGGAAAAATCTTATATATGGATTTTCGTCCTCAAAATCAAGACTCTTGATCTTGAATCTTTCTTAATGATGCTCTTCGAGTCACAGCCCTTTTGAAAATCAACTGTGGGGAGTGAATCTTGAATAAGATGTGCCGTAAAAATATTTTAAAATGAAATTTATATTTTGGTTTATGCTGTTTTTTAAATTTATTTTACAAGAAGTAAGAAGGAAAATCAATTTGAATTATTCCTATGGTATTAAATGTGTATTTTTGACAAGCGACAATCATTTGAAAATATGATATTTGTTTTTTAATTTAGTTTTGTAACCCCAATGTTTTCGCTCTGAAGAGCTATAACTAGGAGGGGTGCATTTTCCCGAAGCAATTGATCAATCCTTAATTTCAAATGAGCCTTATTAGGACATAGATATGAAGTAAAACCTCAGCCCCGGATGTACCAGGGTGAAGAGTTAAACAAAACTATTATTATTTAATTATTCAAGGAATTCTGAATTTTATGTATTCAGCAATATGATTTGATTCTAAATGAACTTCAAGTTAGAATCCGTTTTCGAAGCCATAAAAGATGTATTTCATTTATCAGACGTCGGTATGTTTATCTGTGGTATGCAGCCATTATTACATTACCTCGTTTTCCTAGTTGCATTTGAAGTATGCAACTAGCATCATAATAGTATTGTATGAAACTACAGACTAAGTTTGTGAGAACCGTTACTTATATTTCTGTTTGTCGAACATTTGGATCCACGAATAACTTAGAATTTTATTTTTACAAATATTATTCAAAATGATAGAGGTTTCCAGTTTTGCAACTAGTAGAAAAAAGTAACGTAATAGCGGCTGCATATTCTTTTGCACTAAGCGTTCCTGTCCTTTGAGCCTTACACACACAGACGCTACTACGTCCAATATACACATGAATTTTCAAGTTTGCTATCAGGATAGCATAAAAGCGAAGCGGTATATTTCATTTATCAGACGTCGGTATATTTATTTGTGGTATACAGCCATTGTTACAGTACCCTGTTTTACTAGTTGCATTTGAGGTATGCAATTAATAATACACTATATTATTTTGCTAGTTGCATTTGAAGTATGTAACTAGCATCGGACTAGATTGATCTGTTAGTATTGTATAAATCTACAGACGAAGTTTGTTCCATAATTAGACCTCATGTCGCTTTCTGCCTTCACGTTTAAGAATGTTTGTTCTGGTTGCCAGTACTGAAATTCAAACATTTGCAAGTCGCGATAGTATAAACATCAATTTTTAACATCCGATAGAAGTTTTGCCAAAGAATAATAGTGGTTACATTCGTTTATAAAATTACCAGATTTTCGATAATAACAAAATTGTAATGCTTCTTGACCCAGATATGAATTATATGTAAATTTTCCGAAAATAGGGCACATTAACACATATTTTCTCTACTTTACGTACATTTCGGTCTCACAACCATCATCAGAAAACTTTCGAATAATAATTCACATCAGTGTTCAAAGGCCATCTGAAAAAAAATGTATTAAACACATGAGTTAATGTGATATTCCCCGAGAATTAACATATAAGTAATAACCAGATGTTACTTATGGTTGAAACAACCCTTTCACGAATAAATATAACAGTCAGGTAGTAGTCACACCCCTGAAACCTACACAACGCGTTGTTAACGTTTTTTTCGCCCAATGAGCATATTCGTTCTCTAAGCGTTTGAGCCTAACTTATAAACAGATGACGGCTGCTACGTCCATTATACATGAAATTTCAAGTTTGCTGTCAGACTAGCATAAGAGCGAAGAGGTATACGTCATTTCTCATATTTCGCGTCAGTATGTTTATTTAGCTTATGCAGCTATTATTACATTGCCTTGTTTTACTAGTTGCATGATGTAAAAACTATATTGATCTGTTCATTGCAGAATTGGTGTGTATTGTATGTAACTACAGACGAAGTTTGTGAAAACCATTGCTTATGTTTGCGTTTGTCCAACGATTGGATGGACTAATCATGTAGAATTCTACTTCTACAATTATAATCTAGAATCTTGATCAGTACGGTCAAACAGTTGGTCATTCATTCGGACATTTTCCCGATTCTGCAACTAGTAAAACAAGGTAATGTAATAGCGGCTGCATACCACAAATAAATATAGGGGATTTTCTTAATCACCATAACGAGTAATGAATTAACGATCAAATATCATGAAATTCACTACTCGAATTTCGTTTTTTGTCAGTCACAATGCGTTTTGGCTGATTCTATGAGTGCCATAACATGAATAACGCGATGTGAAGATTCCAAAGAGATCACAACGCGTTTGTGGACGTTTTTTTCGCTCAATGAGCATATTCGTTGTTTGAGCCTTACTTACAGACGCTACTACGTCCATTATATACATAAATTCTCATGTTAGCTATCAGGATAGCATAAGAACGTAGAGATATATTTCATTTATCAGACATCTGTCTTATGTTTCATTGCGATATGCAGTTTTACTAGTTGCATTCGAGGTATGCAACTAATATCAAACTGTATTGGTATGCTGGTTGAAGAATTGTTGAGTATTGTATGAAACGACAGACGTTTGTGGGAACAAAAGTTTATGTTTCCGTTTGAATGGACGAAACTAATAGAATTTCCCTTCTACAACTACCTATTTTCTAAAACCATGATCAGCACGTTCAAACAGTCATTGATATTGACGTAAGTTTCTACGTTTGCAACTAGTAAAACAGCATAATGTAATAGCAGTTGCCTATCCTAAATAAACAACCGCCTTTTCTTAATCACTACAACGAGTTGTGATCAAATATCGTGAAATCCACGACGCGTTTTGTAGTCTTTTTATGAGTTCCATAACACGTATAACGTGATGTGGATGATTCAAAGCAACCAATCAAAACGCATTGTGCCCTGAAAGCAATTTTGTTGCGTCATCTAGCGTCGAAAAGTCGACATATTAATACTACGCTCAAAATTTACAGAAACCTTCCGAAATCTATACTTCATATTCATAACTTTCTCAATATTTTATAATAATGTACATGATGTTGGTTTCGTATTCATCTACAAAAGTATTGATCTGATCGTTGTGATTTTTGTGTCAACTTATAGTTAAATGTGTAGTGTTTTGTATGAATGCAATAATAACATGATTACGGTCATATTTCACGTTGAAGTACAGAATTGACGTGACAAAAATAGCAAGTTTTCAATCATTTATTTCGAAGGCGTAAAAATTAATCAATGATATTGAAAATTACTTTATACAATTCTGCATACCTTCAGCTTTAATTTGATATGAAACTTGTCTACATTGTGTGCTTAATTTTTGTTATCAATACGAAATAAAACGACAATGTTTTACATCTAATGTATATGCGAACCGCAGTCTTAACATATTACAGACGCTACTACGTCCAATATACAAATGAATCCACAAGTTTGATACCAGGATCCAGGATAGCAAAGAGCAAATAGGATATTTCGTTCGTTAGACGTTGATATGTTTCTGTGGGGTATGCAGCCGCTATTACATTATCTTATATTACTAGTTGCATTCAAGTTACGCAATTAATATCACGCTGTGTTGTTCTTCTAGTTCCATAACACGTATAACGTGATGTGGATGTAGATGATTCAAAGAGACCACAACGTGTTGTGTACGTTTTTTTCGTTACATGATGTATTCGTTCTTCCAGCTTAACATATTACAGACGCTACTACGTCCAATATACAAATGAATCCTCAAGTTTGGTATCAGGATAGCATAAGAGCGAATAGATATATTTCATTTATTAGGCGTTGGTATGTTTCTGTAGGGTATGCAGCCGTTATTACATTACCTTATTTTACTAGTTGCTTTTAAGCTATGCAACTAATATAACGCTGTGCTGCTTTGTTAGTTGCATTTTATGTATGTAACTAATATCACAATACATTAATCTGTTAGCTGTTCAGAATTTTGGTCCACAACACATATTATGCGAATCCAGGCTATGCTCATATTATTCGATACAGGGTAAGTTTTGGGAAGACGTATTCCTCCTTTGTTTAGGTCAATGCATATTCAACGATAATTCGGAGATTGAATGGATTTATTGAAGTTTTTCCCGGAATACTTCAGATCATATATCATTTATATTTCAGTATATCTCTATGACGAAGTCTGATAATTGGAAGACATTGCATCGAAAAAAAAACAGATTATCGATCTGACAAAATCAACGTTCCAATGTTCCAAATAAATAGAACTGAGGATAAGAATAAACATTTTGCACTTCGAACTTTATGATTTGTATTTTTAGCGTTCCGTCAATCAATTACGTATTAATTTCGGAACCCCCCACTAAATTGGAGAACCCTATTTCGAAAATTGTTTTTCGCAATTTGAAATCGTTACAAATGCGCATCAATCTATTGACTTAATGGACATGGATAACATAAACGGATTCTATATAAAATTCTCGGGAAATAGGTCAGATGCAGATGGAAAAATAAAAACTTCGTTGCACCAACATGTTATAAAAAAGTGTTATAACCGCCTTACAGATCGCGCGGTTGAATTGTCTCAAGGACAGATATTCAGACACTAAGTCAGATTTATGTGTTTCTTCACAACTGACTTTATGAGTCCAGTGGTTATCCAAGTCTTTCCCTTTACAATGCAGGAGCGTACAATTTTGGTCTTTGAATTACTCTTTACATATGCATTTATCTTATTTACAAAATTACTCTAGATGAGAAAGCTGTATGAAATGTGCCACCATCTACAAAGCTGTGGACGGAACAGTTGGACTCTAGGAAGGAAACGGACTAAGTTTGTATTTAAGGGTAAACAACCTGTAGAAAAGTGGTGTTAATTCTGGCGCACATTCCTTGGGACCGACAGGTGAAATTCCATCTGGCCCCATAGTATTTTTGGTACTGAAATCAAGCAGAATGCGATAAACTTACAAATGAGACTCTTTGAAAGGAACCTATTTTATAATTCTCACTTCGGCTTTAGCAAACGCCGTATCGTCAGTTGTTAGACTGTCTTGAGAATGGTTTACTTGTTGGCTTAACTTTATGTAGTCTCGTTAAGGCCTTCGACTGTGTCTCCCATGAAATTCTGCCGTAGAAACTGGAATACTAATGGAGTGACCTACACAACTGGACTTTCAAAATCATACCCTTGGTAATAGGACTCAATACGTAAAGTCAAATGTTCAGATTATTGAGCGTGGCGTTCCTCAGGGCCCAATTCTGAGACCACTCCCTTTTATTATTTATATCAATAACTTAGTGACAGGATTAGGTTTCAAATAAAACTGCTAAATAATATTTCTAGTGTTTTAATCAATTGAAATCAACAATAACTGATCAGTTCACCTTGGTTCAAGCTTCCCTGCACTCTTCCTCCCAAGCATCAGGCGAAGTGGCAGATTGTTCCAGAATCTTCACGAATTCCTCGTAACCACAATCGTAGTCGCAGTTCGGAAGGACCAATGGGTTCAGTTCGGTTGCTTTCTTATAATTGATATTCACGAACATTGAACCGTTTACATTTCGTAATAGTTCGAGAATCACCGTTGCAGTATAAGGTGGCGCTTTGTGATCGTACACGTTCAAATTGCTCAGCAAATGGGCCACGGTGGTATCGTGTGCGGAAAGCATCAGGAATTTCGGCTCTTTTTTGTTATTTCCGGCGGCGGCTGCTGCGAAATGCTCTATAATCCGATGCACAACTGGACCAGATTGTAACCTGGCCAAATCTTTGGTATAGCCCTGCGAAGAGAAAGTTAGATCGTTCAACGGTTCCAGCTTGTCAGGGTATACCCCAAGAGTCCATTTTGGTAACGTGAAATTGTACATATCCTCGATATGCAAAACATCGTAAACGGCCGTAACGTTTCGGAAATTAGTGATGTTCCAGCCGGTGTTGTTACTCAAATATTGGTATAAATCTTGGTTTTCATTGTCGACGGTGGTAAATTCGTCGTTTGTCAGAAGTTCGGTGTAAAGTCGGTCGTATTTGGGACAAGGCACGCCCATATAAAGGAAAGCATCTTGAGATTTCGGAATGGTGTGGACTGGAATGGGTTGCCAGGGAATGTTCTCTTCCCAAACTTGATCGTCTTTGGGTGGATAGAGTCCGGCTAAATTCGACAGTGCAGACATTAAGGTACGATCAACATCTGTTGCTTGGACATAGATGTCACGTTCGCTATATTTATTGGGTAAAAATGATGACCACCTTTGTCGGAACCATTGTCCAAGGGCGTAATGTTGTTGCTTGCCTCTCTGGAAAATGTATAGCAAGGCATTGGTATCAAATCCACATGGTTAGGAACCAACGTGAAGAAATCGATTGCTATTTTAATAAAGTACTAAAATCTGAATAAAGCACAACATCATACACAATCAATTAACAATAAGAAGGTAACTTGTTGGCACTTACAGCTGTCAATTGTCCAAAATCAACTGGCCAAAGACTTTCATCCCCATATGGATCTTTTGGGTATGATCTCTCCGGTGTTCGGTCGCCATGTCTGAATAACTATAAATAAAACGATGAAACTCAGAATCAAGCGTTTTGTATAAATTATCACATTCAAGGTCTTAGAAAGGGTGGCTTTGAAATGCACAAGACCCCACGCCGACATTTGAGCATATCCAATATATGAACAATTTATGGGATAGATGTTTTATATGTAAATATTATACCTTAAGATCTATTATCTTAGTCCTATTACAATATTTTATTTAAATGATGGTGTCGTCAGGACGATATTAAGCTAATCTAATTGCTCATTTCTTTTCGTAGGTTTGATATCACAATTTGGAGTCAAAAAGATCAACGTAGAAATTTGTAGGGACGAAAGCGCCTGGATGAAACCGCCCCATTCCGTTTGACGGGGCCTATCTGATGTATCAGAGAATTTGGAGATTTTTCTTAATATATACAATTTTCGAGGATCTTTAGAGAGGGAACAGGATTAGGTGATCCAAATGTTACATTCACCGAATCATTTTTGAGTTATTGGGATCCAAAATGGAATCAACACTTTTAGTTGCAGCCTTCACTAGAGATCATCATGTCAAAAATAGTCTAGATCGATTAAGAAATGTTCAATACTTCAAATTAATTATGACATAATTATTTCAAACGTGAAGTAAGACACACGTTTTAGATACCACAACCACCCTTGACCAAGATGATTTTTGATATCCCGGTAGTTATTTACAATTAAATTTAATAATGGAGAATAGGTAAAGTCTTTCTGATCACTTAAAAACTTTCCTGTATCTTTAAACTCATTAATTTCAATTTCCTCTAACTTGTTTAATACTTTACTTTTAACTGACTTGTGGAGAATCTCAAAATCATCTTTGAAATCCACAAACACCCTATTATGAAAAGATTCATTTAATGGCATGGGTATGTTGGCGATATATTAACATGCTTTAATGGAACACAAAGACAATTTCTTTCATTCAACATTTCAATAATCTATACCCCAAATTAAATTCACGGTTGAAGTAGAAGTCAATCAAACTATTAATTTTTGAATTTAACCATAACTTAATTAAATAGTAAACATTATTGTTCAATATATCATAAGCCACATACGGACATTATTATCCGAAAAAATTCAAACCACCTCATACAACATGAACTGGTTCTTCAAAGCATGATACATAAACTTGTTACTATCCCCTTCAGAATATTAAATTATCATAAGGAATTTTCAATTATAAAACAGATAGCAACTAATAACGGCTATAACGGAAAAATTGTGATTTATTTACTTAAGAAAAAAGATTATAATGGAGCAATAAAGTTAGTTTACCCTAGTACAGTTAAGACTTAAAAAACACATTGTTACCACATCTTTTAGAACAAATAATACGGTAAGCAAATATATTAAAAACATCAAAGATAAGAGTAAGGAAATCAAGAAGCAGGAGTATACAAGGTAGAGTGTGAAGATTGTGATAAATTCTATATAGGCCAGACGAGAAGATCTTTCAAAACTACATTTTAAGTACATTTTAATTTGAAAAAAGGAGATTCAAAAGTTGTAAGCCATATTAAAGGAACTGATCATCATTTCGAAGATAATTTTGAAATTTTCCATAAGTCAGTTGAAAGTAAAGTAAATTAATAAGTTTAAAAATACAGGAAACTTTTTAAATGATCAGAAAGACTTACCAATTTATTATTATATTTATTTGTAAGTAACTCTTATCCTACTGTACACGTACGTCACTCATCCTCTCCTACTTAATCTTAATTTAATTATTTAAGGAATAAACAATAGTTTGTAAAACCATTGTTTGATAAAGCCATCGTGTGGTGAAACATGTCACGTTTTGTTTAATAAAAATATAAAAATTTATTACAAATGTATTTTTTATTTAAACTATATAACTACTGGACGTCTACTGTTCAAGAGATACAAAAGTATACGTTAATTAATTGTGAAAAAATAGGATAAAAAAAACCCACAGTTTTTCACGTGACATAGTCAAGCCCGTGAAACTAAGAATATATCTTCATAAAGTTATATTCCACAGTTGATCGATAAATGAGAACAGAACTATTCATAATTAACCCTATGCAACTTTCCGAATATTTTGTTAATTTTCAAAATAAATTAAATAAATTATTGAAGTTTTCAACTTACCACAACTACGGAAATGCATTCATCTTCAGGTTGTCCATTAGCAGTTATTAAAAATGTTGTCAACAACAAAAATGTTCCGCAAAGCATGTTAAGGTGTCTCGTCATGGTGATTTCAATTAAACATAAATCTATTGTTTTATATTTTATTATAATCCATGTTATCGCAGTTTTATCTGTCGACAGCTTCAAAGTGAGATACCTTCAATTTGCTTTTGTATACTTTAGCATTATACTGATTTACATATGAAACAACACAATTTATGACGGCGGTATAATATATACAGGATGTTCCAAAAACTGTTGCGGAAAATGAAATTGGGAATTCTAGAGTTCATTCTAGTGGGAGCGTTCCATATAAAATTTTCCTTTCAGACCATAGCCTAACAAGTTAAAGGCCCTTGAAAATTAGAAGTTAAAACGCCTTTTTCCCCTTTTCTCCAAGATTGTTCAAATTAAAAAAAAAGTGTTTAATAATAGTACATATTTACAAAATGCTACAGTTCTGGCTTATTGCAGTTTTTACATCTTTCTACATCTATTACCAGAAGATTTAAATTATTGAAAAAAGTGAGAAAAGTCACCTGATAAATTAATCACAATTCATTGTTTTTGGTCTCCTCTCTTATATCCAAGTTGGATGCCATTATGTGGTGAAACAATTGGTTTTCTTTAAATTTTGCTATTCCTCAAACTTTAAAATTTTCAAATTGTTACAATTCAAGGGCAGCAATTTCCGATTTAACATTCAAATTGACATCCCGCGTCCTGGACCTTCAATTTTGATGTAGGCGGTTGAATTTTTAATGATATTAATATTGCCAGTTTTAGTTTTCTTTCTGTTGAATGTATAGTTCGAAGGAAAATAATGATAACCGATATGGATGCCCAAAAAGATATGCTGTCTTCCAAGGTAGAAGGGGTTCCTTCAATTGTGAGTTGCCGACTGAATATTTTTTTTATACTTTGACTACACGAGATGGAAACTTATAATGTTCGAGGAACATTGTGTGAGCCAGAGTGGAATGTTGTGAGAATTTTTCTTGAAGGTATAGGGAAAGACCTCACTAGGTAAAAAGTTATGCAACTTCGCTGTTCGATTAGAAAAATGAACTCTGCTAGGAAGAAGTTCTGCAGGTCACAAGCTTGAAAATGAGGGAGTGACTAGTTTGAGCTTGTTTATTCTGTCTATCTGGAATCTCTTGTAGTGGAAAAACAGAAGAGATCTCTAATGAACACATACCATGGAAATAGCTATAGAAAAGGGAGCGATTTCCCACCTTTCTAGGATGTTCTAGTAAGTGTGAGATCAATAAGACGAGTAGCGCTCTTCTGGATCGAATTAAAAAGTTTCAACGTATGTTTAGGAGCCGAACTCCAAGCATGTGAACAGTTATCCAGGACAGGTCGATTCTGTGCTTTGTAGATTATGAGGAGCTGCTGGGATGTAAAGTAGCTCTTGGCACGGAAGAGAGAGTGCTGTTGGTGATGATCCCGAGCATGGACATGGAAGACTTCAAAGGAATAGTATGTTGGAAGCTTGAGTTTTGGTTGCATTAAACTCTATTAGATTATCTACCATACATCTTGGCGTTTGGATAGACACAAAAGGGTCCTATAAGGTCCATTTAAACAAAACCATCGAAAAAACAGATAAGATGGTAAAGGTGTTAAGTAATCTCATGCCAAATATAGGCGGTCCATCTAGCGGCAAGAGAAGGCTCAGTAGCCATATCTACAGCACTATATGCTATTCCGGTATGGTCAACAGTACTTGGGTTCAATTTTTATAGAAACAAATTGAACCCACTAGGGAGGAAACTTAACCTGAGAACTTGTAGTGCATATCGCACTACATCTAGCGAAGAGGTAGAAGTGCTTGCGGACTTTCCTCCACTACATTTAATAGCACAGGAACGCAGAGAAACTTACGAGGGAGTGACCAAAATACAGGCCAGGATCAATTTATTACATAGCTGGCAGAAAAGATGGAACACCACAACAAAAGCATCACATACAAAAAATCTAATCCCAAACATCGAGAAATGGATTAAGAGAAAACATGGTCAAGTGAACTTCTATATAACCCATGTCCATAAGACACGGGTGCTTCTGGAATTATCTACACAGATTCAAACTGGCAAACGACAACAGATGTCTGTATTGTGACAACAATATATAGTATGCCCGAGATGGGACAACGAAAGAAAAAGAATCGATAAATTCAAAGCTGAAGCAACAGATCTAAAAACAGTGGTAGAGAAAATGATCGAAGAAGAACAATCATGGATCAAATACCTTATGAAAACTATAATCTTCAGTAAAGAAAAAGAGGAACAGGAAGGAGTTCCTGTCCTCTAAACCAAATATAGAGAAAAAACTTAAAAAAAACGTGTGGCACTCGGGGACTGCCGCGGTGAAGCTATTGGATAGCATTTTTTCTCAACTTATGCAATTATAATTATTTATTTATTTTTAATTTATGCAGTATTTTTTTTCTTTGATATTAATTCAAGTTTTTTCTTTGATATTAATTCAAGTTACACTTTTTGAGCGTGGTGACCGATAAAAAAACAAATTTTTTTCTTTTATTGAATAAATGAGAAGTTAATATCGTTTAAAATATTTTAATTATCTTCCAATACATGTAGGTTATTAAGGAATTTGTTATCATTGAAACTATAGGTTTATGGTAACTGAAATAAGAGACATAAGTTTGAGACTTGATATCCTGTAAATATCTGGAAAACACCGCGTCAATGGTGGCCCCATATTTTGTTGTGGATTCTTGTGTATCATTATTCATTTTCAAATTCAATTTTTCCGAAAGAAAAGTTGTCAACCGCTCTGATTTTTTATCAGTGAAGTTGATGTTGAAATCGCCAGCCAAGATAAGTGGAAATTTATTACCATTTGTACCAAGTATTTTCGACCCTTCTTCAGTGTACTCCAGTAAAGTGCGATGAATAAAATGCTCTACCTCGTCCAATTTTGGATTCGGAGAAATGTAAATTGCTACCATGACTATGTGTAGGCCATTTCTAAGTTTGCATAAGCACGCACAAATATCTCCAAAGAATGAGCGCCTAACATTAACATCGCTTACGTGTGCAATATTTATTTCAATATTCGGAGTCATAATATTAGTTACATTATTATTATTTTGGTAAATAGCTACCCCACCTTTTGGAACAGTATCTCGTTTGAATTGAACAATACAATTGAAATTAGGTATTTCAATCGGATTATCATGCGCCATGCAAGATTCGGCAACTTTGGCAATTGAAAGTCATTATTGAAATGCCATTTCTATTACTAAGGAAATCTAAGACACTTTGAGCTGTCGTCTGAACACTATTTAAAGGCAGTCTTTTGAATTCTTGCAACAAAGATGCAGTCGATGCAGCTTGCCTTCGATTATTATAAAACTTGAATGTAGAATTATCGTTTTTTGTCGTGATATATAATTTTTCAATATTAGTCACCCGCGAGAGCGCAACATAAACGAGTTCCTGTTATATTTCGTTACGGAATTTCTTGATTCGGTCGCCGCGCTCAAAGCCCGCGATAAAAGCTATATGCAATAGCTTAATAGAAACAGGTACTCTCAGGTCTCTGCTACGCGCGTCTAACGTATAAACTCTAACTGACGCGTAGCGAGCTCCTAGAGGCATATGTCAAAATGATTTCGTTCGTAGCTAATTACATAGGACGTCTGGAGTTCATGCAATTATGTTTTTAGATAATTCGAACCTTCTGATTTCGATACGCCACGTGAAAATCCCGGAGTCTAAAGCGCTAGAGTGTTATAACATTCGTATAAAATAGCGAAATTTCTCACTTTTAGAAACTTCAAATTAATTAATTTATTTGACACATGTTAGGTGTTTAGGTCTTAGATTATTTTTCGTTACGGAATTTCTTGATTCGGTCGCCGCGCTCAAAGCCCGCGATAAAAGCTATATGCAATAGCTTAAAAGGAAACAACACCAAAGACGCAGTCCTTATCCTAAAGTAATGCGATAAACGGTTCCGGGATAAGGATGAAGATATGAGAGGTGTTAGCCGGTATGAACAAATAGATGTGCGAATCCGGCACTGCCGACTTGAGATTGATAATATAACAATAAGCAGTCGGTGTGCCTAAAGCATCTCCTCTCAACATAAAAAAAAAGATTATCAGATCCCCATTTCAAAATCTTTGCCAGATCTCCATAAATAGCGTCAACCTGTCTCTTTCTCGCTCCTCTGGCATCATTGGATGGTATAGGAGCTCTAGATGAGAAAGCGGTATGAAATGTACCATCATCTGCAAAGCTATGGACGGGACAGGTGGTCACTTCCAGCAGATCGTTTATGTGAAGCAGAAGCAAAGCTGGTGCCGAGACAGATCCCTGTGGAGCACCAGCATTGATAGCCATTGTATCGAAGGATACTCCGTCAACCACCACATGGAGTGATCTATCTCTATCCAAGTTTCCCAAGAAGGCTTTGGTGCCAAACTCGGTCAAATGAGTTGGAGATATCAAATGATATAGCATGTTTTTCAATAGATTTCTGCCATACATGTGTTTGGGTCTATATTTATTAGGAAGGGTATTCTCTCCTTGGACTTTAGCTGTCTTCCAGCTGGAAACGAAACACCAAGTTTGTATGAAAGGGTAAAAAACCTGCAGAAAACTGGTGTTTATTCAGTCGCACATTCCTTCAGAACGACAGGCGGAATTCCGTGTGGCCCCATAGACTTTTTGGTATTGAGATCAAGAATGCGCCTAATTATGAGCAGACGAAAGACAATTGCAGGCATATGACTGTCGATGACAGCAATATTAGGAGGGTCCTTCCCTTGTGGATCCAAAGTGGAATTTGTGCTGCAAACACTCCAGCAAAAAGGTTGGCTTTTTCTTGTGGTGTAGTAGCCAATATGCCATCTTTGGTTAAGGGAGGGAACGAACTGAAAATGAAATTTTTACCAATTGCTTTGGCGAAAGTCCAAAATGAACGGGAGCCATTCGATAAGCCTTGATCTTATTTTTGCATTATATGCCTCTTTTGAAGCGTTTATTGTTTCATTGCACACATTTAAATCACTTGAGAGTTGAACTATTTAGTAGGGTGGGCAACTGTTTGGACTAGAAGTTATTGAGGTTAGCTTTGCAGAACTATATTTCTGAATTTTCAATTTAATAATAATATAATAACAGGGAGGTTGTATTTCAGATATAATATAGCAAAGGTAGGTGCTATTTCTTTGATAAAATTTTGGGTGAAGGTAAAAAAAATTGGGGGCCCTCTGACGCATAATCGATCGAAACATCTGGAACATTTTTTGACTTAATGCCATCTATCAAACCAATTACTGATTGTACTTGAAAATGAATTTGTTTAAAACTTACCGTAATTACAGAAAGCAACTGTACCACTGGTTCTTCTGCTTGGACAATTATTGAAAATGTTGACAGTAACACCAATATTTGCCGGAGTACACCAACAAATGCAAACATGTTGCCAAATAATTATGAAAATATCTATCGTTCAACATATTTCAATAGGACACGTTATCAATTTTAGTTTCAAACGTATTCAACATCGGTTGAACCACTCTGGATTTGTTATTGATGTATTCAAATTAAATCATAAAAAACAACTACGCTGTGCGTAAATCGACCAAGAATGCAATTGTTACATAGTACAGATAAGATAGTACGTGCATACTTCTCGCAGCACCAGAAAGGTTGATGAATATAAAGAAAATATATGATTCACTCTTGACAAAAACACGATGGGATTCAATTCGCAATTTAACATTTTGGACATGCTATGAATCCAAATTGGCAAGATCCAACCAAAGGCTTTGCACAAGAGGACGTAACCTCATGAAACAAAGCTGCATGAATTAATTTTTAGCATCTTGATAATGCTACAAATACAAACTGAATCAATCTGCCAAGTATTTAGCTTCTATTGGTCAAATTTTTTGGCGCCCAACGTGGGCCCACGCCGTTGGAAACTGCATTAATATACAAGATATTTTTTTCTTATTAATCCATTGATTAACATACATGTATGTTAATCAATGCTAGTACGATCTAGTATATTATATATTTAGGGACAAACGTGCGACTTTTAATCCCGACCGTAAGCGAGTCCTGTGGTATATACGCTTTTTTCTGCATTCCCGAAATAGATTTCGTGAAATTAATACGAATAATTTACACTAAATAAAATTGTTAGCTGTCAGAGAAGAACCCGAAAACTTTTGAAATAACAGTGAAGTGATGAGTGAACAGCAAATTCTCGACTAGGGATTAAATGAATTATATCCTCAGGAAGCGAAAGTCAAGTCCCTGAAAATTAGGACCAAAATAGCACCGTCCGTTCCGGGAGTGCAAAACTACGATGTGATATGTCGTCCATGCTATAAATACAAACTCAATTAGTTGTCAAATTTCTGCTTGGGTTGGAAATATTTTCTGGTACCCAACGTGGGGCCGCACCGTTAAGAACTTCTCTAATATAAGAGATATTTTCTGCTTGTTAATTCATTTACAAGCAAGAAAAATAAATATAACTACGCATTTTGTCAATGCTACAAATACAAACTGAATCATTCTGTACAGTCTTCAACTCCCATTGTTCATATGTATTGCGCCCAACGTGAGGCCACACCGTTGGAAATTGCATTAAAATACAAGATATTTCTCTCTTATCAATCCATTATTAGCACGATCTAGTATATTATATATTCATGAACTTTTAATCTTGACCGTAGGCGAGTCCTGTGGTATATACGCTTTTTTCTACACTCTCGAAACATATTTCGAACAATTAATATGAATAATCTTAACTGAATACAACCGTTACTTGTCCGACAATTGACGTAGTTGGGAACCATCATATTTATTTGAAGACATTAGATTTGATTTCCCTTTTTATTGTTGTAATTGAAATAAAACAAAATATTTTGAAGTGATGAATCTTTCAAAGAACCCGAAAACTTTTGAAAAACAGTGAAATGATGAATTGAACAGCAAACTTTCGACTAGGGATTAAATATGAACTATATCCCCAGGAAGCAAAAGTAACGTCCCTGAAAATTAAGACCAAAATAGCACCGTTAGTCCCGGGAGTGCAAAATTACGATGCGATGTGTAGTCCATGCTATAAATACAAACTCAGTCAGTCGTCAAAATTTATGCTTGGGTTGGAAATATTTTCTGGCACCCAACGTGGGGCCGTACCGTTGATAACTTCTCTAATATAAGAGATATTTTCCGCTTATTTATCCATTTACAAGGAAGAAAAATAAATATGTACAGTCTCCAAGCCTTTAGCTTTGTTTGATCACATTTTCAGTGCCCAACGTGAGGCCACACCTTCAGAAACATTGTAAGAGATGTTGAAATATCCAAACCTAGTATTTTCTCCCCCAGTTTCAGGAATGGAAAGGATAAAATAAAAACTCCATTTTATTTTTATTGACAATTGTAATAAAATACAACAAGTATTAAAATTTGTTTCCAACACATTTTTACATATATATCAAAATAACTTAAGGTTAGAAATAATGTCAACGTTTTCACATGTAACAACAACAAATTCACTTATTCAAATACAACTAACGTGAAACCTAAAATAATTTCAATTCAGCATATACAGCGTGTTTCAAGAAACATACACAGCGGAATTTGGCCCAAATATTGTCCCATATTTTCATGAAATATTTCAAATAATCGTTGACCGATCAATCAAATCGGAAGCAAAACGAAAGTACTCAACAAAAACATAAAAAGAGATTCGAGACGATACATGGAAATGGAAATTCCGCTGAAATTTGGTTTCTATTAATTTTTAAATTATTTTTGAGCACTGTTTGTACTCTATTAATTTGAAATATGCTGTAAATTAAGCATCACTCAATACTTTCACTCTTCAGTCAGCTCAATATTCGGATGAAATATTAATTTGTCAATTAAATTATATAATGCAATACGGAAAATATCCGATAGTTTCGTATATTTTCAAATGAGATTATTTTCTTCGGGCGAGATGAAAAATGATATTCATCCAATGGAATTAATTGAAATAAGAGAAACATCCCGCATTTTTAAATATTTTTTTGTTTTCTAGAACTTGTTTATGCAATTTGTTTTTCCATTTATTCACCTCCCTTATAATTATTCAGGGAACACTTTTCGATGAATGTAAATTTTTATCGCTAAAATAATACGGTTTTAAATGTCATTCAATACGAGAATTTTTGTTTAATCTCATGTTAACATTTATTATATTAATGGTAAAAATTGAAAATGCACATAATTATAAATTATTTTTGAAAATTTTAGATTTTATTTACAACTGAATATTAATTATTTTTATTCAGAGAATATTATTTATTCGGGTGACTTTATTATGAATTGACTACTATATATTTTTTTTAAATATTATCAAACAGCAATGTTCATGTTTAAAATATAAAATTTATGAAAATGAATAATTATAATTCAGAGCATTTAAGTACCAAAGATTAACGAAAACATGTTCTACAATGGAGGAAACATTTAGAAAATCCATTAATAAAATATCTTAGCCAGTTTAAAGTTGAGGGGTTATAAAATATCGAAATGTTCCCAAATTTTTAAATCATCAATTTGAGGATTTAAAAATTTTTTAAGCTCCTGGCCAAACGTCAACTTTGGGATCAAAAGCTAAAAGAAAATAATCCCAAACGAAACAATCGAATATCCATATACATAGTCAACGACTTGAACTACCTACACAATAAAATGCGTCATAAATTATTAACTTATTTAGTCTTTAGAGTGTTTGATTTTTTTTAACTTGCCCAATCCGTTGCTGGCGACGTGGCTTTCAAGAAAGGGGGCCCAGCGTGAGGAGAGTCAGGAAATCTTTGCATGTATCTTTCTAAACGTAGATATTTAACAGTTACCAGTTGTCCCGAATACCTGAAAAGTGCGGATTTCGATAATTTGTAACAAAAATAAACATGAAAAAAGAGAATATAATTATTGTTTTAGGATCAAATTTCAATCGATTTGTCCATTACTTTGTGATATCCCATTTCACTCGATTAAATAATGAGTTTATTAAACCATTTAAAGACAATTTAGAATTTTAACAATTCATTTTGAGAAAGACATAATGTACGGTTTTGGAAATTAATAAGTTCGGAATTGCAATCACACAGCATAATAAACAACGATATCATAATTATTGTATTTTTATTCGTTCAAATCAAAATATAATTTAACTTTTCTTATTAAAAATATTGAGTGAATATTTTCCGTTACTGGAATAAATAATAATCCTGAATAGCAAATTTATGCAACATATATTGATTCGCGAAAATCAGTAGAATAGTTAGAAAAATTATAAAATGAATATTAAAGATTTATCATCTTGGAATTATCACAATAAATAATGACAATATTCACAATTAATTCGAACAATACGATTATGTAATATTTATACAAATAAACTAATGAGTGAAAAATTATGCAGGTATAATTTTTAATGCGTAATTTTTGCATAAACGAATTTTATTTTTTATGAAAATAAATAGAATTTTTCATTAAAATAATTTAAATATGTACTGTGAAAAAATAAGTTAAAAATATTTATACTTAAGTAAGTGGCTTTGCAAAGTATTAATAATTATCATAAAATGCCACGATTGTTTAGAATTATCCTCATGATAAATATATCTAATAATATGGTTTAAACTTATTTAATGCTAAAAATCTTAAAAGAATATTGTTGAATGGAGAATTCCATAATCTTGGTAAACACTAAATTATTCTTTAAAAAATATCAATTTTCACAATAAATAATGACAATATTCACAATTAATTCAAACAATACGATTATGTAATATTCATACAAATAAATTGAATGAGTGAAAAATTAAGCAGGTATAATTTTCAATGAGCAATTCTTTTGAATAAATGAATTTTATTTTTTATGAAAATAAATTCAATTCTTCATTAAAATAATTTAAATACGTAGTATAAAAAATAAGGGCCATTTTTCGAAAGGAAATAATTAAATTGAATAGCTAAAATAATAATACTCAAGTGGTTTTGTAATAAATTAAGATTATTTATAAAGGATTAATAATTATCATAAAATGCCACGATTGTCCAGAATTTTCCTAATGATAAATATTTTTAAGAATGTGGTTCGAACTGATTTAATGCTGAAAATCATAAAAGAATATTGTTGAATGGAGAATTAAATCTTGATTTGGAAAACTAAATTATTCATTAAAAAAAACTCCAATTATCAGAATAAATAATGACAATATTCACAATTAATTCAAACGATACGATTCTGTAATATTCATACAAATAAATTGAAAAATTAAGCAGGTATAATTTTCAATGCGTAATTTTATTTTTTATGGAAATAAATTGAATACTTCATCAAAATAATTTAAATATGTAAAAAATAAGGGCCATTTTTCGAAGGGAAATAATTATATTCAAAAAATCGATGGTGGAAGCCGTTACTTTATGGTAATTTATCATTTTGATTTATTAATAATAACGTGAAAACGTAACGTCATTAAAATAATTTGAATACGTACTATGGAAAAATAAGGGCTATTTTTCGAAGGGAAATAATTAAATTGAATACCACAACGTGGAGAAATAAGATAAAAAAAAAGTATACTCAAATAAGATAAAAAAAGTATACTCAAGTGGTCAAGTGGTCTTGCAATAAATTTAAATTAATTATAAAGGATTAATAATTATCATAAAACACCGATGAATTTTCTTATTTATGAAAATAAATTGAATTTTTAAATATATAATGAAAAAATAAGGGCGATTTTTCGAATGAAAATAATTAAATTGAATACCAAAACGTGGAGAAATAAGATAAGAAGAATTATACTCAAGTGAATTTGCAATAAATTAAAATTATTCATGAAGGATTAATAATTATCATAAACTGTTTGTCTAGAATTTTCCTCATGATAAATATCTTGAAGAATGTGGTTCAAACTTATTTAATGCTGAAAATCATAAAAGAATATTGTTGAATGAATAATTCCATCTTCTTAATTTGGAAATCTAAATTATTCAATAAAAAAAATTCCAATGTGTGAATCACTCCCGAGTTACCAAAATTTGAAATGATCTGTTGCTTAAAAGGTAATTTTCATTTTAATACGTCTAGCTACAAAAAGTTTTCGCGATTACATGGGGGAAAATTACTTACCACCACCCGTGCAAATTCTGGTAGGCGACGGCCGCGTCCCCAGTATCCACACACTTCAGATAAACGCATTTCATATGCGTATCGACTGCGCAATGCAAGATCCTACATTTCTGTGCGCATTTGCTGAGCACCGCCTCCTTGATCAACTGAGTGTTCCGGTCGCCGTCTTCGATCATGCCCCGAATTTTTAGGCACGGCGTCGGCGAACACGGCAAGCTGTTGACAGCCCCTGTCTGAGTTTCGAAGGCCTGTCCCTGCCAGGATTTATTTTTGGACGGTCTGTTTGAAACGTAAATAATTACTAAAGGATAGTTTTATGAGAATAAATAAAATTGATGAATTTTATAAAAACGTCAGTAGGCGAATTAAATAGAAACTAATAGAAAAAATCAATTAAATTGGACTAAAACTGAATTTTGGGATATTTTACAGTAATATTTTCAAAACAATAAACGATTAAAGTAAATAATGATTTTTCCGATAACAGATTGAGAAATCAGCAAATATTTTCATTTTATAAACATTTGAAAATAGAATTAAATTCTTCATTTTATAGCTGAATTTATGAAACTCCTGACACGTCCCGCTATTTCCTGTTGAAAATTCAGGTAATTTTTCAAAATCCTTACCGTTGCGATATTTATGATATATTATTATATTTATATTCTCATATATAATAATTTTATAATGAATTGAAATTTAAAATATATTGCAATTCTGTTTGAAACGTTAATAATTACTAAAGGATAGTTTTTTGAGAATAAACTAAATTAATAAATTTTATGAAAACGACAGTAGGCGAATTAAATAGAAACTAATAGATAAACTCAATTAAATTGGATTAAAACTGAATTTTAGGATATTTTACAGTAATATTAAATTAATGATATTTTGAAAACAATAAATGATTCAAGGGAAAATTGATTTTTCCGATAACAGATCGAAAAATCGCAATTTTTTTAGTTTCATAAACATTTGAAAAATTAATTAAATTCTTCATTTTATAACTAAATTTATGAAATTCCTGACAAGTCCAGCTATTTCCTGTTGAAAATTCAGGTAATTTTTCAAAAGTCTGACTTCAGCGCTATATATGAGGGCATTTTTGAAGATATTGAATAATACCTTAATTCCCATATTTAATAATAATTTTATAATGAATTGAAATTTGAAATATATTTCAATTCTGTTTGAAACGTAAATAATTACTAAAGGATAATTTTTTGAGAATAAATAAAATTAATAAATTTTATAAAAACGCCATTAAGCGAATTAAATATGAATTAATAGATAAACTCAATTAAATTGGATTAAAATTGAATTTTGGAATATTTTACAGTAATATTAGATTAATGATATTTTTGAAACAATAAATGATTCAAAGGAAAATTGATTTTTCCGATAACAGATCGTTCATTTTATGAACATTTGAAAAATTTATTAAATCCTTCATTTTATAGCTGAATTTATGAAACTCCTGACAATTATTTCCTGTTGAAAAAATTTCAAAACTCTGACCTTTGCGCTCTCTGTGAGTGCATTTTTGAAGATATTGAACAATACCAGTGATTCCCATATAAAATCTTAATTTTATAATGAATTGAAATTTAAAATATATTTCAATTCTGTTTGAAACTTATATAATTACTGAAGGATAGTTTTTGAGAATAAATAAAATTAATGTATTTTATAAAAACGACAGAAGGGAATTAAATAGAAATTAATAGATAAACTCAATTAAATTGATTTAAGGGTAAAATTCATTCCTATAACAGATCGAGAAATTAGCAACTTTTTTCGTTATAAATATTTCAATAATTTGCTTAGTGTTGGATGAAATCAATCACTATGAGTCAAAATGAATTAAATTCTTAATTATATAGCGGAATTTATGAAAATCCTGACAAGTCCAGCTATTTCCTGTTGAAAATTCAATTAATTAATTAATTTTTCAAATACCTGACCTTTGCGATATTTGTGAGGGCATTTTTAAAGATGTTGAATAATACCGTAATTTCCCCATATATAATATTTATTTTATAATGAATTGAAATTTAAAATATTTCAATATTTCACCTCAAAAAATCTTTAAACGATGGATTTTCGCTATTTCTTCCCAAATGAATATTCTTTTTTGAATATTTAATTTTTATATTTATTCATTCCGCTAAAAATTTCAGGAAAAATATTAAACAAATAAATAATAAAACTAAAACAATGATCAACTAAGTGTTCCTGTCGCCATCTGATCATGCTACGAATTTTTAGAAATAAATAACTAATAAAATTAAATAAATGAACAATGAAATTAAAAAATAGTAATAACTAAAAAAAAACTCATTAAACAGTATTATAGATTCGAATATTCTTAGGAAATTCATTCTAGCCTTCAACAATTAAGGTGGTTGAATGAATGAAATTATGATCAAAAAATTACGAAAAGTACTCACCCTGCCATGCTCAAATCTCTGCTTCCCACCCATCTCCAAACGTCATACTCTTCCCCTTGCACCACCTGAGTCTCAATACGCACTCTAGATTCGTTCTCGTTTATAAACGTAACCGCCTCTTTCCAAATGTTCTCCTTGTCTGGAAAAACGAAATCACATTGAGTTAAACCGACGATAAACGAAAAAAAAAATTACTCTTCCTCTCGTTCACAGGTATTATCATGTCTCGAACGTGATTTATGACGACGTAGCTTTGAAGTTGCCGTTCATCTTGACACGCTCCGTTCTGCAGGATATCGATGATCCGCTCCACCAGAAGGATGACCTCGTTCCTTCGATTCTTCTGGTATTGGTTGTAATATTTGTAGGCTGTTCGCGAGCCAAACACCAAGGCAAAAATCGTCGTTAAAAAGAAAAGGGTCTTGAAGAGGTAAAACAATTTGTTGTATAGGCTGCAAGTCCAGGGAATGTTGGGATCCAATACCACCAACGATATCGGTTTTAGGACTCGCTCGAATCCTAAATTATCCTATAAAGCATAAGAAAAAAAAAAGAAACATTACATAACCGTTTTTTAAAGATGATCAGCAGTAAATAATGGTTATAATACGAGGGCAAGGTGAAAACTCCCTGGAAAATGAGACAAGAAATGATTTATTTGGTCTATGTGGAAGTATTTTAATAAGTTCGAAATTGCTTGATTGATATTCATGGAGATAATTATTTTTTATCTGTTTCATTACTAAAGTGTAAATTTGTGTTTTATAAATATACAAATTTAGAAATTGGAACCTGGAAAATTGTGTAATAGCTTATTTTTTTTGTCAAAATGTATTCTTAACAAATTCAGATTGAAATTAATGAGAAAAAAAATTATTTCACTCACCAAATTTGTCACAATGTGCGCGTCTGTAATTTCATCAGTGGCGTCCTGCACTTGCGCAATAGCTATTCTCCAAGATGGATTTTTCAAAATTAAAACTTCCAAATTTCGTAGATCGTTCATGATCTTCGTTTCGTCCTACAAAAAAAAGCTTTTAAGTGTATTTTTGTGTGAATATCTCGAGTTCATTTATAATTAATTAAATAAATTATGGAATAAATGGAGAACTGATATTTCAAAAAATATATCCAAATCACTAAAATTAGAATACAGCATTTTGTTACAACAAATTAAGTTGCAAAATTACGTTTTTAAGTGCATTTTTTGCGGAAATGGCATAATTCGGCCCGCAAAGGTGGTAAATTTGGTGCCTTTTACTCCATCTCTAATACTTATCCCTATTAAAAGCACAAGAAGCCCTAGTGGCTGGTGAAAAGAACCAGCATCCAAGATAAAAAAATATAAATAAAATAACATGCTACATTTTTAAATCAACATGTCAGAACTTACCTTTATCTTAAAATGATCTTTAACGAACTCAATCACGTCCGGCTCCTTCATGGACTGATGGCTTCTAGCGTTCCAACATAGCTTTTTGACAGCTCTTTCATGGAGCTCAGTTTTCAGTACTTTCAATAAGTTGACGGCATCAGGAACGTCTTCTTCCAAGACGCAATTAATGCCTCGTTTGTGCGTCGGGTCGACCTTGTCGCAACGTGGAATTTTGATACCTGGAAGTGTTTGAATTTTTGTCATTCGAACGGTTTTTCGCTGTTATGTTAGATCAGAGAATTCTGAATATTGATGTTGACACATCGCCTGGATGTTTAGAAATATTGCCCCAGGACGATTGAAGGTTGAATTTAAAGCTTTCCCATATCCAATCTATTGATTATACGTAATAATAGTGGAGAAAATACCGCAAAAATTTGAATGGTCTCAAAAGGAGCAATTTTTTCGAATTTTTGTTGTTGAAGACTTCTGCCACATTTTTTTAGAACAAATTAAGCTGCAAAATTATGTTTGTAAGTGTATTTTTTTGTGAATATTTCGAGTTCATGTACAATTTAAAAAATAAATAATTTTGGAATATAATGGAGAACTGATATTTCGAAAATACTTAAATCACTCAAATCAGAATACAGCAATTTGTTAGAACAAATTAAGTTGCAGAATTAAGTTTTTAAGTGTATTTTTTTGTGAACATCTCGAGTTCATTTATAATTTAATAAATAAATAAATCATAGAATATAATGGAGAACTGATATTTCAAAAATACTCAATCACTCAAATTAGAATACAGCATTTTGTTAGAACAAATTAAGTTGCAAAATTACGTTTTTAAGTGTATTTTTTCGTGAATATCTGGAGTTCATTTATAATTAAATGAATTTAGAACAAATTAAGTTGCAAAATTACGTTTTTGAGTGTATTTTTTGTGTGAATATCTGGAGTTCATTTATAATTTAATGAAGTTAGAACAAATTAAGTTGCAAAATTACGTTTTTGAGTGTATTTTTTTGTGAATATCTCGAGTTCATTTATAATTAAATAAATAATTATAGAATATAATAGAGAACTGATATTTCAAAAATACTCAAACCACTTAAATTAGAATTCAGCATTAAGTTAGAACAAATTAAGTAGCAACATTACGTTTTTAAGTGTATTTTTTTGTGAATATCTCGAGTTCATTTATAATTTAATAAATAAATTATGGAAAATAATGGGAAACTGATATTTCTAAAACACTCAAATCACTCAAATTAGAATACAGCATTTTGTTATAACAAATTAAGTTGCAAAATTACGTTTTTAAGTGTATTTTTTTGTGAATATCTGGAGTTCATTTATAATTTAATGATGTTAGAACAAATTAACTTGCAAAATTACGTTTTTGAGTGTATTTTTTTGTGAATATCCCGAGTTCATTTATAATTTAATAAATCAATAAATTATGGAATATAATGGAGAACTGATATTTCAAAAATACTCAAATCACTCAAATTAGAATACAGCATTTTGTCAAGATTATAGAATATTATAATTACGAAAATATTGCACAACTGAAATATTGAATAATTTCCACAAAAATCATTATACACTACAATTATTTATTGATCAATATATATGTCGTTTATATAAAATAATTCTTATATGAAATGTTAATTTTCGTACAAAAAAAATAACAAGAAGCTAAAAATGATTAATTAATTGCGAATAAAAACATCGTAGTTTTGTATTTTGAAAAAAATTTACCACGAATATTTGAAAAACATTTTAAAGGAATTTACGAAATAATCAATTGATTTCAAGTTGAATTTGAAAACCTGGAGTTACATCAAAACAATGCAATAAATTGATCTGAAAACTACAAATAAATTCTTCATCAATATGAATATAATATTTTCTCTATACCAAGAAATTCCAAAACGAAAGGTTTCGATTATCATGCGAAAAAATCACATAATATTAATTGTTAAATGATTCTAAATAAAATGAAGGCAGTACAATTGTTGTAAATCATTTCATATTTAAAAAAATATTTAATATACCGGATATTAGTGTTTTTGCAACATTTTTCATAGAATTTATGAAATAATTAATATATTTTGCAAAAAACTACGCGAAATTAATTTTTTCGTCCTAAATTGATCATACACAAATTCTAAGAGTAAAAAACCATCAAGTCCGCTAAAAAAATAACAATTTTAAATAATCTTTTCTCGATAGCGCGCAGTTTTATCAAAGAGCGTTATTTGTTCTGAAAAATATGTCAGAACTTCAAAAAAAATTATATATTGACCTTCGGTTTCTGACTTTTGCAATGCAAACTAATTTTTTTATCTTGAAAAAAGGTTTTTTATTACATTTCAACCATACTGAAATGTTTTTTTTCGCCCAGTTTCGCCTCAGGTGCTCTTATGGTGAACACTTTAAAAGCCAACGGCATTTGAAAGTTAGATATATATAAAATTTAATACGACTATGGAATCTTCATAAGTACGGCCCTGTCCAAAAAATTTTAAAAATTTCCGTCGACATTCCTACAAATTTTAACGTATCCTTTTCTATAGAATACATACTTATGGATTATTTTTAACACGTCTCAGTTTGCAGGATGCAAATTTCTGAATCCGCGAAAAATAATCTCCTGTATGTGAAATTGTTGGTCGAGACACCTTGGAAAAAAGCAAAGAAACAACCTTGCTTAATAAGCAATAAATATTTTGGCTGGTAAAGACCAAAATTGGTGGAGGAAATGACAGTTTAGGTGATTTGAAAATAAACAAACATTCGAACAGTGCAAAATATTTATTGTTTATTAAAAATAAAATTCTACATGCTAAACTTTATCCTTATAAAATGACACTAAATTTATATTATATGTGATAAATATTAGTAAAAAGTAATTTAAATAACATTAGTAACTGACCCAACAAACCATGCAAATAATGATATTTAAATAGAGGTTAAATTAAAATTGACCTATTAATAATCAACAGCTGCTCAGAAAAAATGTCACAAACATTAATATCAAATTTGGGGTACCGATTTAATGTAAATTTTTCACTAATTGACCATTTGTAATTCTAAAATGACAAACACAAACCTTAATTTAATATTATACAAAACTTTTTATTCACGAAATCATCGCTTCGATTTACTTATAATAAAATAACTTTGTATTTATTATAAGATGTTATGACACAATTTTTGTACATGTAAATTTTAATAGAAGTTGTTAATTTCGGTTTCCGGAGACGCTGATAAATATAATATAATAATAATAATTTGGAGTATTAAAATTATTTACAAAATTACTTTTTCTATTTCCTGTTTTAAAAATTTAAATTTCCAAGGTCGTAAACAAAACCAAACATGAAAATGAAGATTAAACTAAATTGAAATGATATTAAATAATTTTTTTTCAAGATAACAAAATAATAGGCGGAAATGGAATCTGAAAACCTATAATTTCATCATATTATGTAAAAAAATTTGCATTAAAAAATATCAAAAATAAATTAATATAATAAAAAAAATGTCTTAATAACTGACCAAACAAACCATGCAAATAATGGCATTTAAATGGAGATAAAATTAAAATTGACCTATTAATAAACAATGTTCAGAAAAAAACATTAATATCAAATTTGAGGTACCGATTTAAAGTAAATTTTTCACTAATTGACCATTTGTAATTCTTAATTGACAGAAACACAAAGCTTAATTTAATATTATACAAAACTTTTTAATCACGAAATCATCGCTTCGATTTACTTATAATAAAATAATTTTGTATTCATTATAAGATGTTATGACACAATTTTTGTACATGTAAATTTTAATAGAAGTTGTTAATTTCGGTTTCCGGAGACGCTGATAAATATAATATAATAATAATAATTTGGAGTATTAAAATTATTTACAAAATTACTTTTTCTATTTCCTGTTTTAAAAATTTAAATTTCCAAGGTCGTAAACAAAACCAAACATGAAAATGAAGATTAAACTAAATTGAAATGATATTAAATAATTTTTTTTCAAGATAACAAAATAATAGGCGGAAATGGAATCTGAAAACCTATAATTTCATCATATTATGTAAAAAAATTTGCATTAAAAAATATCAAAAATAAATTAATATAATAAAAAAAATGTCTTAATAACTGACCAAACAAACCATGCAAATAATGGCATTTAAATAGAGATAAAATTAAAATTGACCTATTAATAAACAATGTTCAGAAAAAAACATTAATATCAAATTTGAGGTACCGATATAAAGTAAATTTTTCACTAATTGACCATTTGTAATTCTTAATTGACAGAAACACAAAGCTTAATTTAATATTATACAAAACTTTTTACTCACGAAATCATCGCTTCGATTTACTTATAATAAAATAATTTTGTATTCATTATAAGATGTTATGACACAATTTTTGTACATGTAAATTTTAATAGAAGTTGTTAATTTCGGTTTCCGGAGACGCTGATAAATATAATATAATAATAATAATTTGGAGTATTAAAATTATTTACAAAATTACTTTTTCTATTTTCTGTTTTAAAAATTTAAATTTCCAAGGTCGTAAACAAAACCAAACATGAAAATGAAGATTAAACCAAATTGAAATGATATTAAATAATTTTTTTCAAGATAACAAAATAATAGGCGGAAATCTAATCTGAAAACCTATAACATCATTATATTATTTAAAAAAATTTGCATTAAAAAATATCAAAAATAAATGAATATAATAAAAAAAATGTCTTAATAACTGACCCAACAAACCATGCAAATAATGGCATTTAAATAGAGATAAAATTAAAATTGACCTATTAATAAACAATGTTCAGAAAAAATGTCACAAAGATTAATATCAAATTTGAGGTACCGATTTAATGTAAATTTTTCACTAATTGACCATTTGTAATTCTTAATTGACAGAAACACAAAGCTTAATTTAATATTATACAAAACTTTTTTTACTCACGAAATCATCGCTTTGATTTACTTATAATAAAATAATTTTGTACTTATTATAAGATATTATTTTTTTACATGTAAATTTTAATTGAAATTGTTAATTTCGGTTTCCGGAAACGCTGATAAATATAATATATTAATAATTTCGAGTATTAAAATTATTTGCAAAATTACTTTTCCAATTTTCTGTTTTATAAATGTAAAATTCAAAGGTTGTAAACAAAACCAAACATAAAAATGAAGATTAAACCAAATTGAAATAATATTAAATAATTTTTTTTTAAGATAAATTAAAATAACCAGTTTAAATGGAATTTGAAAACTTATTTCATCATATTATATATGGCATAAAATTTGCATTAAAAAAAAGTCGAAAATAAAATTAAAAGGAAAAATATCTTATTATTAATAAACTAATATTTCGAAATTCAAAAATTCTGGCATAACGCAAATATGAAGCTCCGTAAAAACAGAATTACCTCAAAATCATTAAAAATTTAAATAATTTCAAAAATACCGTTGAATAGAAAATTCGATAAATCACTACAAAAAAACAGTATTAACTACAATTCTACAAGATTATATAAAGAATTCTAGATTGAAAGTTTTAATTTACATAAAAAAACACGAAAACAACTTCAATTTATAATCATAACAGTATTCACTTAAAAATTATGGCAACGCAGTGAAACAAATACAGAAAGTATAAATAATTGTAGTGTTGACGCGAATTATTTTCTAATCGGTCGAAATAACCCGCACCACTCAAACGCTATAAGGATTTGGTGTATTCTTACCGCTCGGTTCGATGGCGGTGTCCGAACGCATTCCCAAATAAACGAATCCGACAAAGATGAAGAACAAAAATGCCACCCCAAGCACGGTGAACGGTACAACGTTGTTCTTAAACAGGTTGTTCTGTAACGATTTGCTGTAGTCGTATTGATATTCCCTGGGTCTTATAGTCGATCTGTAACTAAATCAATTCATTAGACAATATTGAAACTGTTCAGTAGTTCAGGCATTTAAGGAATTTTTTTGTCCGAATTCCCGCGAGGTCTAATTTTGGTATATCCTTATGTATTTTGACACGCTGAACACGTGGTGTAGGTTAAATTTGGATTAACCCTGTGCTCGAAAAACTATGACCATTTATTTGCGTTTTGAGACAAAACTCTGGGTTGTATGGAAAATATTTGAACAAAAGTTGTTGGACAAATTAATACGCGATTTTTGGCTCTGGTCCGAAGCCGATTTGAGGTCGTGGGCCCAAGATAGAGCCCATTTAGTGTGTTTTTCAGCACATTGAAAAATGGAGTATATGTCAAAGAGTTTTTGTGTTTTTCATATTCTGTTTTGGAGAAAAGATAGTATTTTTATTTCTCTTCTTTCGTTTTCTGGTATTTTTGAGCGCCAAAATCGGCCATTTTGAAAAAACATTATTTTACGAATTTCAGACGAAATACCTACGTTATCGATCTAAACCTGAATTGATTCGAAAGATTTTATTACTCTGCACCTAATATCCAAAATTGAAGCATTTTGGTTCAAAGGCATTGTTTTGGCGCCATATTGAAAATTTTGAACCACCGAAAAATTAGAAATTTTTCACAAAATACAAATTCTTCGTGCTATTAGAGATTTTCATAACGAGTATTTCAAGTACAAGCAGATCGATTTGGGTCGAGTAGAAACGAAGCTATCTCAATAAATGTGTTTGGGCCTCGAGAGGGCCCAATTTTGGGCCTATCGACAAAGTCTTGGAGCAAATTACAGAGAAATATATCGTTTATTCAGGTTTGAAACAGCGTACGGAGATTCGTTCACAATTCCTGTAATTTGCTCCAAGATTTTGTCGATAGGCCCAAAATTGGGCCATCTACAGGCCCAAACACGTTTATTAGGATAGCTTCATTCCTAGCGGACCTAAATCGATCTGCTTGGACTTAAAATACTCGTGATGAAAATCTCTAATAGAACGTAGAATTTGAATTCCGTTAAATATCTGTAACTTCAAAAAATTTGAATTTTTCGGTGGTCCAAAATTTTCAAAATGGCGCCAAAGTGATGTCTTTGTATCAAAATGCTTGAATTTTGGATATTAAGTGCAGAATAATAAAATCTTCCGAATCAATTTAGTTTTAGATCGATAACGTAAGTATTTCGTTTGAAATCCGTAAAATAAGGATTTTCCAAAATGACCAATTTTGGCGCCAACAAATGAGGTAGGTCAAAATATCAGGAACCAAAAGAAGGGAAATAAAAATACTATTTTTCCACCAAAACAGAATATGAAAAAAACAAAAACTTTTTGACATATACTCCATTTTTCAATGTGCTAAAAACACACTAAATGGGCCCACAACCTCGAATCTGCATCGGACCAGAGCCAAAAATCGCGTATTAATTTGTCCAACAACTTTTGTCCAAATATTTTTCCACACAACCTATAATTTAGTCTCAAAACGCAAAAAATCTAAACATGGCCATTTTTGGGTCCGAAATGGCCATTTTGGACCCGAAAATGGCCATTATTGGGTCCAAAAAATTTTCATAGTTTTTCGAACACAGGGTTAATCCTAATTTGCACTACAACGTCATGTGCAGCGTGTCAAAATACATAAGACTAGAGAAACATTAGACCTCGCGGAAATTCGGACAAAAATCGTCGATTTTCCTCCTTAAATGCCTGGACTACAGAGGCAATTAATGGAAGTAACGCCATGTTTATTCACAAATTAATTACAGAATTGTTTATAAAGTTTGCCCAATTACAATTTAAACTGCTCTGAAGAGAGGTACAAAAAAAAATTCTGCAAGCTTAGTTAATTATATAAAGAAATTATTCATACAAGGAACCAAATTAAATACACGGCACCCTCGAATGTGTGAAGTTAACTGATTCTACATAAGAAGACTCACCTGCTGTATTGCGCTCTCGGATAACTATTTGCCCCATTAGTATCATGCTCCTTGATGATGTCGTGTTGATTATCATAATCGTTATGAGGTTTTGAGGCCGATAACTGTGAAAGACGTCTTGTAAAATTACTCAAAAACGGTGTTTCTGGTTTTTCAATATTTTCGCTAGCTACAGAATAAGACGGTCTATCGAATCCTAAAATATGACATACATAATGAAAAAATCCCTAAAGAGATCCGCTGCGGCACATACCTGAATTGTTGAGGCTCAATCGTGATCTGATTTGATTCAAACGATCCGAAATGACATCGGCAGAGTTTACAGGAGATGAGAAAGCTGCCGGACTCCCAGGTGACGAAGGGAAATTCCTGTTATATGTATTATCGAGGGTAGGTCTCGGTGATGCCCTACTGCCGAAAGATGCGTTATAAGTTGTATGTAACGATGAATCCATGGACTTCAACGGCGACCCCGTTTTGTCATTCTGATAAGATGAAGATTGATGAGTGTTAATTTCAGATTCCGAATCTGATCCTGTATCGAAATCGTCTTGTGCAGAACGAATAATTCTGTTAGTTCTTGAACTTGTTGAAAAAGATGTGCTGGCTCTTGTTTCTCTCTTCTTTGGTACCTGAAACAACCTCAAAATCAGTATTGTGATTATTAATAGTTACAGTTTTGTACATACATCTTCCTCAATTGTAGTTTCAACAATCCTCGTGGTCTTCTTCAGAGCTTTGGGAGGTTGCATCGTAGGCGCTCCCATTGTAGCTCTGCGGTTCCTATTCCTAACTGTGGAGGCATCACTCTCACTGTCATCGCTGGAGTATTGACCCATTGATCTGTGAAATTAAGTTTTTTATAATCCCCAACTACTCTTTACTTTATCACATGTTTTTACCTTCTTTGATCAGGTGTTATCTTATCCTTATTTTCAAGTATTAATTTGATTTTCTTCAGTAGTACTTTTCTGGTACTTGCAGTAATGGGCACAACTGGGAACCCATATTCTTGTAGTTTACTTTGCAGCTCGGCATTACTCAATTTCTCAACGTCTACCATCTAAAAACGAATAAAGGTAGTTTAAAGAAATTTATAGGTTACATGATTCATCATCTAATAAATACAATCTTGCCTATTCTTACCTTGCACAAACGTTCCTTCACGTCCTAGTTCCTACAATCCCCAAATAAAATCGAGTAGCGATTTGGAAGATTCATAAACAGTTACGCTTCCTAAAGGCGGCAATTCTTGGCCTTGAATAAAAATGCCACTAGAAAGAGAACGTAATCCACAAACGAAAGGCTTATCGGCCCGATGATCGTAATGTAATAGTTTTGAGTAAATTCAATGTATTCGTTTATACTTCACATGCTATTGCAAGATCTAACATCACATCATATCAACCAACACGCCGTTTTCCATAAATAGAAATTACGTTATTGTATTTTTTTTGTTTCTAAGATGGCGATTTTATTTACCATAGAAGCAAGTAGTCACATAGAAGAAACCAAAACGTACACATGAGAATGCAGTTTAACGTTTCCTTGCATTCGAGATTCGGATGACTAATTTGTTCTTAAAATTCCTCATTTAAAGGAAGTGACCCATCATTACTCAATTATTGTTTATAGAGACAATTAGAAATTGAATGACATGTAACATATTATGAAATACGTTTGGTTCCCTCCATATTAATGTAAACTGGAAATATGAGAACATACAAGACCAAAAAATTAAAATGAAATAATAATTATATGTATATCTATTGAATTTTAAGCAACTTTAATTCAAAATTATGGCAAGAAGCACTCATAAATTGTGGAAACTGCCCTGTTCGAGAGAATCAATCAATTTAATGAACATTTTATGCATTTATAAAAAATAACTATCAGTGTCACCACTCTTAGGATTTGACACTTGCACGCACGCTTTTTCGAAATGTATCAAACTATTTTCACGTTTTCATATTCCACATTGCACAGAAGAAAAATGATTCTCTATGGGCTTTGTCTGCGACAATGAGGTTCGATGAAGAAGGAAGCGCCGTACGTTGTTTCAAACCGGTATCGGTTTCGCCATAATGGTGCTGGCTATCTAATCAGTCAACAGTTCGTTTGTAATAAATTTTAAAGACTGTTTCAAATATTTGACAATTCTAACATGTCTTCATGTCCAGTGCGTAGTTGTTGCAGTCGACAAAGCTTAGCTAAAAAATCCACTGGAGTTACATATTTCATAGGTGAGTGTAAAGAGTGCAAACATAGAATAGTATTGGATAATAGCATTTTGGTTTGGTATACTATTTGGAAAGTATGCAATGTGTACACATCTATTTTATTTATTTATTTTAATTTTAATTTTAAGATGTTGATAATAAACGCAATGGTCTGCGACAAAGGGACGCTTGCCGTCACCCAGTAGGTTAAAATGTTAAAAATATCCATATATTCACAGGTTAGATTAACAAACCAAAGAACGGGCATTGCCGCATTGCACTTTGAAACGTCAATTCAATCTCCCACAGACTCTCACGGCCATCTTGGAATGAAAATTGGCGCCACCTTGGAAGAACTTAAAATATTACTAGCTAATAATTAAATAACACCCAATCAAATAATTAAATTTTATTATATAATATCATTCTAACAATTTATCGCATAATATTCTGGAAGTTCGTAAATAATTAGTTAAACGAAAATCTTCAATTCTAAGACTATTAGATATTTTCGAACATAATGAGTACCTACCTATAATAATTAATTTGTTTCCTTACATATTGATTGTAATCTGCAGGTAATGCATTAACGAAATTAGTTTTAATTATTTATATAATTATGTTACATACTTAATATCACAGTATTGGAAATAAGAAAAATTTAGATAGTTGACGGCAGAATAGAAAAGATGTATCTGTATTGGGGAAGCATTCGCTCATTTAGAATTAGAAATGATATCCAGAGGATTGATATTGATTTCATTAGGCAGATTCAGGAAAAAGAATTGTCGCCTTCATTATTTCATAAGACCCTTACTTAGAGTCTACTGTTCTTCCAAAAACAACTTTGTCCCGTTTATATTCATAATAAGATTGAAGAAGTAATCCGTATGTCACCTTTTCTAGTTTGCCCTCGTGATAATGATATTGGAAGTGTCAAAATCATAGCCGATCCATCTGAACGCGAAGGGTAAGTCCATCAAGACTTCTCTAGAGAGAATGATGGCACCGCAATGTTACTTCTATGAAACTTGTCTCGGTTATAAATATTCACATGTCTTGTGCAGTAGATAAGCAACATAGTTTGCATTTTTACTCATCCTCGCTGTTGGTAGTTTGAATGAGAAATAAGCATGAATATATATAATTTTAATATTTAACAAGCTTGAGATCACCCTTTAAATTTACGCCAATACTCAAATATATTTGCTGACACTAGACGATAAAGTCCGTACATTATAGGATCATTACTAGACGATACACGATAATGGTGGGCGCCATCTGTTGATGGTTTCTTGTGGCACTGCATAATGCATTTATACAAATTTCAAATTGCGAACATAGGAAGAACCACAGATAAATGAAGTGGAAGAATTATTATAATCCCAACAACCGTTTCATTATTTACCAAGATCAACATAAATGAAAATATTATCGACCGCCAAGACTGTTGATCGCTGATCATATTCTAAATCTGTCTAACAACTTTATCCAGTTACTCCTCCGTTTGCAGCAGCTTGTCGCATTGCGGAAAAGATGCTGAACAAATTGATAATATTAGTCATTTAACAGATTCGCTTGGAAATTGTACACTTCACTCAAAAATTTGCTATAATAAACAAGTTTATCACGAATGCATTACTATACATCTAACCTAAGATGTCTATAATGAGATGGATCATCGTCCATTGATTGAAAGGATTCTTTGTTTTCACGAATTGGATATAACCATCGACATATACATATGAACTAGCCGCGCTTATCATTGCCACGCGCAGTACATATGTATATGTCGATGGATATAACTCTGTTGATCTAAGTGGATTTTGTCAACACTCTATATAGAATAAAACTAAACCACTGTTGTACTCTTGATGCTCTTGATAGAATGTACAGTACACTTGCACTTTATTAGTGCCTTCTAACAAAAGGACTGTACGGTTCAAGAAACTAGGTGACCGGTGCTCTGTTAGAAGAATGTCAAGAATGTCACATGCAGTAGCAACATAGCGTATACTATCTCTCTTGTTTGTTTCTACTGTTTTTCCACAGACCTAGTATCCTAAGGAGACAGAATTGTTTACATTTAAACACGATCAGAAATTGCCAAAATTTCGGGCCACTCAGACCGCTGTATGTTACAAGTATGGCCGTTTGGAATGTGCTGTTGCCGGATTAGCTGTTCTATGTGCCGGATTGAGATTTGTAATTATTATAAAAACGTCCATAGCATTATTCATTGGTTATATTAGAAGCAATACTGTTGAAATGTCGTTTTCTCTGAAAAATATTTAATAATTTATGGTAACCTGAAATATAGAATCGAATTAGAGAATATTTAAATTTTTAAATATAGATTCCATTCCATTGCATCATTTGTTCAGAAAGCGACAACGCCGCGCATCTTTAATGAATGGGGACTTGGTTCTGTACTACGCAATTTGACAGCTTCCGTATTTCTCGTAGCTATTTTGAAGCGGTGTTGCCCTACAAGTGGTACCAAGTTTTCAATCATAGTTACAGCGTTGCCAATAAGGAGTAATGATGACTCAACGACAAAAGAGATCCGTTGGTTTTCTTTGTCATACTTCATGTAATCATTGCGACAAGCCAAATGGAGTTTTATGATTGAGATGTTTAGTCTATGGTTTTTTCTAACCACGTACTCGATATAATAAGCATGGTGAGTTTTTTAAAGTGATACAAGGGGATATCTCATACAATTTTGAAATTTTTTGTGTGATACTTAGGTGAAGTATTCAGGGCGACATATTTGAACATATTTTTGACATTTACCCCCTCTCTGTTTTGAGGGGTGTCGGTTAACTTTTAATTTTCAAATGAGATGATGTACTTTTTTATAAAACTCGAATCTACGTAAAAAACTAGGTATGGGTACAGAAAAAAAATTGATTTCCTTCTTTGGTTACGGAACTGTGATATGTAGCTGCAATCGCCATCACCTTGTCCGTTATGAAACCCTCAAAAGAAATAATCAAGGGGCCAAATCTGGAGACCTAGCAGGCGTTCGCCTCTCCGCAACGACTACAACCTAGGAGCTAGGCACATAATCAACTGAACAAGAATTCTAAGTAATCTAAACTATTCATAAGTGAAGCATGAGCTCATCTCTTTATAGACATCTTATTCTATTCACAGACATTATTTAAGTCATTAAATGTTAAGAACCAAAGAAAATCTACTACTGATCCTACGAAGAGTTTAATTCACTTAATCTGTATCTTTATTCGTAAATGCGTGATAATCAAAGTAACCTAGTAATGTGATTCACTATTATACTGAGCTGGTTGCGTGTTGAGACGTACAATGACTGTCGGAAGAACATATTGAAAGTGGTACCGGGCTATAATTATTTGGATAATCTATACAATTTAAATACAATCGTGAGCTTGTTCTATCACATTCTGGGCAAGATCGTTTCTTCTTTTTGTTCCTACGGAAGAGGTCGTAGGCGCATCTGAAACAAAAGGAATATGGCTGAAAGCTCTTCATTTTATCACCATCCAAAATATGTACTCTTACAAAGAAATGTATGGATATGTTGGCATCTTCAACCAACTGAGCATTGCTATTGTTAGATACACTTTGCTATTGCAACTCTAAATATATATATATACACTTTTTTAAAATTCAAACTTGGTCGGGGCTGCTGCGCGCTCCGACATCGCAGCAATCGCGCCAGGAAAAAAAGTCGGTTAACCGAAGTTACTACTCTCCATCGGTCGGTAAGTAGCTTCAGGTTCCTAAATCGTGTGCTCTGAGTAGTCTTATTGCACCCAGAATCAAGATCTGCGTTCTTACACGCCGGAATGATCTTCAAGTTCGAACGCAGCGAAGACCGAATTCCGCCCAAAACGGAACTCGAAAAGGAGATCTTGATACTTTGTCCATTTTTCCTCCTCTTTCAAGACTATGTTCTTCTCTGCCGGAGCAGAGAATTCGATGACATACGTTCCGACTGACGGTCGGAAACGGGTAATTCTAGTAGATCCGGCATTTTTCGTTTCCGACAACGGACTCAATATCTCCTGGTATGTAAGGTAGCACCGGCTCTAGGTCTATTCCGTGCCTTAGATGGTAATACAGCACCCGTAAGGCCGCATTATGGGGATGGGTGTACGCCGAGGCCGCTTTTGCCGAAAACGATGGCAGCAGGTGGAAAAGCGTCTCAGGCACCTTTCAACAGGCCCTGTAGCTAAGATCAGGAACCTGCACACCCATCACGTTGCCATCTTGGCAAGCTGCGGTAAATCTCTCGGTCTCGGAAGTAACCCCGGCTGACCGTAGACGAAGGTTACCCTGGTTGACAAAGCGAGCAATTCAATGTTTCGGTGGAAAACACCGTATATCGGCTTGTCAACATGCCGCTTGAGCATAAGATCTACCTTCGCGGCATTTATCTAGGCTTTCAGTTGAGAAGGTTGCCCTCTGATTGGCCTTCTCGACTGATGTGAAATTCTAGACCAAGTTATTTCGTAGCTTTTTGTGCTGCTTCAACGATAAATGCTCCCACTCTGGCCAATTCGTGATGAATTTTGACAAGGCACAGGAGGGGAACCTAACGCCTACGAGCTTTACAAGCTATACTCAGAACCACACTTCGATGCAGACCCTCCAGACCAAAAAGTTCTACTAATAGAGGAGACAAGTGGGATTCCACGAGTCGAGCTCGTGGCCTTTCTGTCTCTGACACGATTTCCACCACTCCCAGTAATTTCGTAAGAGAATTAGAGGTGGTATACATCACGCTTCTCGTGGTGTGCCACAAGGACAGATAACCCACGAGATAGAACCAATGTTATATTATAGGTATAGGACTTGTCGCCTCTATCTGTAGAACTCTTTGGCTCCAGACTAAGGAGTCCCCTACCTCTCCAAAGACGTGTGTGATAAATGCTGGAAACGGACGACTTAGGATGCAGACTGTGATGGATATGCATAATTTTCCGGGTGTCTTTGTCGAGTCTATCTATCTCATCGACCGTCCATTTCATCACTCCAAAAGATTGAAGCAGGACGGGAACGGCAAGCATATTTGTTGCAGACGCCTTGCTCTCACTCGAAAGTTCTGAAGACCAAATCTTTCGAACAAGGCTTCTGTACTTGCCCCGGAGAGCCACCTTTATCTGGGAAGCGTGATAATTAGGACGCTGTTCAATTCCCAGGTGTCTCTCCAACATCAAGATGTTTAAAGATGCTTCTGTCGGCAAGCATATTCTCGTGAACTTCCGGAGATCGTCCTCTCCTTAAGAGAAACACTGCGCACTCGTCCAATCCTACGTTGAGAGCTTGATGGAGGTTTTTCTCCCTAGAGACATACAGTTTCAGATCATCCATGTAGAATGGGTGATCTGATGCCTCCGGTCGCTCGTTGGTCCGTCTTAAAGAAATGGAGAACGGCAGCAGTGAAATGTTGAACAAGAGGGGACCCAGAAGTTTCCTTGGAAAACACCTCTCTTGAATGTTACCAATTAATTACAGTATCTGCGCTACAACCATTTTGCCAGACGTTGGCAGCAGACATATCAGAAACTTGCCGATAAATTAAAACACTAGTTGGGGATAATAATGTGAACCAAGAACTTATTATACAGATATCATATTCCATCATGACCCCATCAGTATGACACCATTTCTTACCTAGCATGCATAATGTGAGCACAAGGCAACGCTTCCAAAGAATCGCTCTCTAAACCATACGGAGATCCACAAACACCACACATCAAATCTAAATCGAGTTGTAATCTGGAAGCTATTCTCTCGTGATGAATTTTTTGGTCCTCGTCCCCAAGAGCTGCGTATATTCTTGATAATCGCAAACGTATAGTTCGTACCAGGAGCTGCAAATGTCAATAATGATCAAACTGCTAACATTTAAGGATATGTCTTCGTATTTTTCTAGTTAGAACGTGAAAGACACGAACGATCGAGATACAGAAATTACGAATTACTCTAGTTTCAAAAGCCGACAGGTCAAATGTTCGGAAATCAACAATAAATGAAAAGTGTGGCACTCGGGGACTGCCGCGGTAAAGCTATTGCATAGCACTACGCCACTGGAAAAAGTTGGGCAGAAAAACATCCACTACCTCTTCAAAATCTTCACGAATTATGAGTAAAAAAGAGTATCATCTTGATCTCTATGAAGAGTATTCTGTGACAAGCATAGATAACTCTACTACCGGTAGTAGAGTTATCTATGGTGACAAGTGTCAGTTGACTTGTAAACACAATTTTATACGAAAGTTTTAACGTTCAGATCTCGATAGCGCTTCCGGCTCCGGGATTTTCAGGTGGCCTATCGAAATTAGAAGGTTCGAATTGTATAAAAACAATTGCATGAACGCCAGACGTCTTATGTAATTAGCTATGATCATAATAATTTTGACATATCCTCGAGGAGCTCGCTGCGCGTAAGTTAGAGTTCATACATTTTACCTCTATTTTGTTAATTTGGGGCCGTTTCGAACCCCGTGCGGCCGGCACCAGTTGTAATAAAGTATTTTGGGCTATGGGCCGCTATCTTTCACCCGCTTTCGGTGTATTTAAGTAGCTAGAAAATTCCCTTTCGTACGTCGCATGTCAGATGCTAGTAGGTGACAGCTGAGAATACCTCAAACTGTTTTAATTAAATTTTCCTATTTAATCGACATTTTGGGGCCCGAGACTATGCTATTTAGTTGGCCCCGTTCATAAACTAACGACATGGAGCGAAAACCGCATGCGAAAAGTCCTCGTTAAGACGTTCTATGTACCGTAAATTTGCACTTTTCTAACTCGCGAGCTACGCGCTTCTCACGTGAACGTCATTCGATTTATCGAAAATTAACCAATTCAAAACAGTTTTCGACCCACTTTGGGGCTATCACGACCTTTTAAAAGGTTCAAAGTTAACATTTCGACAATTTTAAGCTCGGCCGAGCTACATGGTAGGCGGAGTGGTGGGTCTCAGGATATTTCGTTACGGTATTTGTTTTTTGTCTTTTTAGATTTTCGTTACGGTATTTGTCTTTTGTTTTTTTTTTCTTGATTCGGTCGCCGCGCTCAAAGCCCGCGATAAAAGCTATATGCAATAGCTGTTTCAAGGTGTTACCAATTATTAATTGTATAAATATCATTTGGGCACTTGAAGGACAAGTTTTTTTCCATAAAACGCACACAGCGTTTCTAAAAACACATCTATAAAGTCAAAATTTTAAGAAATAAAATGCCTTTGTCGGATTGTGATATTTATTTTTGGATTTGTCGGGTTTTGAAATTCATACACGTGATATTGTTTTAAAACTCGTTTTTCACTAGATGGATTTGTCGGATTTTGAAACCAGATGATTCATTTGCCGTTTACGAATCTATTGAGACTATGATAAAGCGCTAACCTTGGCACCAACCGAACCGGCAACTTCCAAAAGTCGTGTATTAAATTCCAATGGCCGGCAATTGCATATTTTGTGCTGAAGGCGTAGAGCTTCTAGGCATCTAGCTGCTCCATCCATCGATTCCATCTGAATAACTCGATCTCCCATAGCAGCTGCAGACCCCATTGCAGTTTCGTACTGTCTGAAAGCTTTCTGGAAACAAGTTCTTAATGAACGGACGAAACATGTTCCGAAAATAATCTAGGCTTCATAAATGAAGCAATATTTGTATATATCAAACATATCAACAACTACCGGGATGTCAAAAATTATCAAGGGTGGTTGTGGAATCTAAAACGTGTGTCTTACTTTACGTTTGAAATAATTGTGTCATAATTAATTTGAAGTTTGTAAAAGTGCGAAATTTCGCAATTTTATACGAATATTGTAATACTCAGAAGTCTTTAGCGCTTTGGACTTCGGGATTTTCACGTGGCCTATCGAAATTAGAAGGTTCGAATTATCTAAAAACATAATTGCATGAACGCCAGACGTCCTATGTAATTAGCTACGAACGAAATCATTTTGACATATGCCTCGAGGAGCTCGCTTTAGAGTTTATATATTTTACCTCGGTCTTGTTAATTTGGGGCCGTTTCTTGCCCCGTGCGACCGGCGCCAGTCGTAATAAAGTGTTTTTGGCTATGGGCCGCTAGCTTTTACCCACTTCGTGTATATTTTTGTCGCGAGAAAATTCCCTTTGATACGTCGCACGTTAGACGCGTGTAGCTGAGATCTGAGCTCAAACTGTTTTAATTAAATTTTCCTATTTAATGGACATTTATCGAAAAAAGAAGGGCGGTCGGGCACGGTCCGATACTGAATCTAACTACATGGAGCGAAAACGGCAGGCGAAAAGTCGTCGTAAAGCCGTATTAGGTACAACCAGTTTGCACTTTTCTAACTCGCGCGCTACGGGCTTCTCACGTGAACGTCATTCGATTTACGGAAAATTAACTATTTCAAAACAGTTTTTGATCCGGATTGTGGCTATCACGACCTCTGAAAAGGTTCAAAGTACACATAATTATTTCATAATTTGTAGTTCATTATTGTTTTACAACTGAAATAAATAGGTATGAAATTTGTAGGTTATTGATGATGTCAGTATGACAGTGACATAATTATTTCAAACGTATAGTAAGACACACGTTTTAGATTCCACAACCACCCTTGACCAAGATAATTTTTGATATCCCGGTATAACCATAAACAAATGGTTTCTTAACACTATGATCTTGAAGTTGGGTTGTTTTAGCTGTGCTAAACAATAGACTGCCTGTATTTGTAAATACAAGTTCTTAAGCTACAAGGTGGTGTTGTCGACCATATAGATAATTGTGAACAGATTTAAAATGCGTTTTGCTATGAAGCGGTTTTGGTGGAACCAGATTTTAGACGACAATTCGATGCTTTGTAGGTGGGATAAATACATTTTTTCTACCCCCTATATAGAAAGTATGATTTAGCTCGCTCAGTTGAGGCAGGAAAATAATAATTTTCCTCCTTAGGTAGCAAAATAGGGGCTTCCACCCTCTCCTCCTTCCTGGAGTCGCTTGTGCACCAGATGTCTTCTCTTTGGGTTACAAGAACCTTATAGGGAGTCCTGAACTCGAAGCGAGATTCTAACCTGCCCATAAGACCCCAGTTAGCCTCCTCAAACTGTGTTTTGATTATGTGGGTGTGTTTTCATCACTTTCCGTCCATTCGTAGCAGCCTTGGGCTGGACCAAAAATGCATAGCCACCGCAGTGGTGGCCTGGAGCTCCACAGGGATACTTCTGAAGGACAGTGCTTGCAGACGAGCAGCTCAGAATTATGAACCCACTGGCACTTGATGGTTTGTGTGAATAAGTGCTCTTTCCAGCTCAGTTTCCAATCCAGTACTACGCCCAGATGTTTCACCGTGCTGGTAAATTGTAGCTCCTTATCGAAGAGCCTTTTAGGGGCAACACCTTGTATTTCTTGGTGTCCAGCATCATTTCGGTTTTCTCAGGATTAACTGAGTATATCTAAACCAGCGTTCAATTGTCCTGAGAGCCCTCTGAATTAGTTCTATCTGGACCGACAGGATTATTCCTTGGCCAGAACAGGATTTCATCAGCATATCCAATTACCGTGACCCCCACGTCAGTTAATTCCTTGAGATGTTCTTCCATATCCACATTTTGAATTAACTTCTAATGAAAAAAAAGCTATGTAACTTTATAATCGATATTTGCCTCAAAATTTGTGATTTTTGACGATTTTGGTTTGGGCCAACTTTGAAGTGATTTCAGTGTAGGAAACTTGGGACTAATTCAATGAAACTTTGTCTAGCACATTATTATTTATAATCAAGACGCGAAAATCACTTTTCTCCATTTCAGATTGTGGCACCATCTGTTTCATGTTTCAGGGACTTTTCACCTTGGTTTCGTATTACTCTGAAGCAAAGTGCCATTTCCTCCCTTGCATTTTGATCAAACTACCCGCGGGAGAAAATTATGTACTTTGTTCCCTTGTTATACAAATAGCTATTATTTGTAGTTCTAAAATTCTAGTGTGGAGTAGGACATTCTTCCATCGTTGCTACAAACTAGTGCTGGAAAAATTTTGTTTGACGATTAAGTTTCTGGCTTAGAAATTAATTTTATTAGAGTGTTACTTTGAGTCAAATGAGAATATTGTCTCAGTTTGTCTAGCCTTAGTTTAGATTCATTACATAAGTTAAAAAATTTTCACTAAACCCCTACTGACAAAACAGAAATGAATATACTCACATTTATATCCAATTTTTTCCTGTAGATATCTCCCATTATACGAATACTCCGTGCATAAGTAGCTTGGTCTCCGGACACTAGAGCTAATCTTGTAGCTTCCTACAATAACAAAGACGTTTGGCAATTTTTCGTACGTATACATTTTGAAAATACAATAGAATGAGCCACTACGTGATGAAAATCTATTCTAAACTCTAAAAAATCAATGGTAGAAGCCATTACTTTATGGTAATTTATCATTATTATTAAATGAAAGAACAATTTCTTTGTTTTTATACCGAGACATTTGTCTCAGTCTTCCACGAAATTGTGCTTCCGCACATGTCGCTTCCTCCAGGTTAACTTTGATTCTCCATTTGGAGTAGCATTCTCCTAGTTCCTCAATAGCAACCTGGAATTCCGTATGGCTTGCCATGCACGGATGGGACGGGCCAAGATGCCGACATCGTCAGCATACTGTCTTAGTTCCGTATATACAGTCTTCGGGATGTAATGGGTGAAAATTGTGAAGAGGCGTGGTGAAAGTAAGGATTCTTGTACTTCTCTCTGATGATGTGATGTCCTCAATCTTGATCTTGAACTTCCTTCCCTTCAGGAGAGAGATAGAGAGAGAGCGATTTAAAGTCGAACCCATCTTTACCCTTTCTAGGTCCTTGCCAGCTTCCTTTTTCAGTGTCGACTAGTTTTCACCCAAGTGTAGGATTGCTGTATCATTGACAAAGCTGATTACTGATCCAGTGTTATTGAGGAAGAATATGTTGTTGACATATATATTAGATAATATTGGGCCGAGGATTTTACCATGTGGAATTCCAAATTCTGAGGTTTTATATTCGCTAATTGTATTCTTGATTCTAACACATTGCATTCTGTTTAGTAAGTAGTTCATTATAAGTTTATGAGCTTTACCTCTACAGCCAATATCTTCTAGTGCATTCAGAAGTTTTTTGTGACTAATTGAATCGAATGCTTTACAAAATGAATGCGCATAGCGCTTATTCCCAATCGTCTAAGGTGTTATATAGTCTATTTTTTAAGAGTCTTGGGTTGAAGTATTTTGTCTGAAAACGAATTGATGTTCTGATATTATGTTATTGATGTTGTTATCACCTACAGCTTTTTTCTCTTAATTCTTGTATAGTTTTCTTGAAAATCGAACTTTTAATAGTTATTTTATTTAAATGTACATTTTGTTCCTAGCAATAAAGTATTGTAATATGGTTGAGATCTAGTTTGTTTACGTACCGAGCAATAGTCTTGAGCGTCTCCTAGTTCTCCTTGCTTACGAAGGGACGATGACATCTGAAGCAAAGCAGCTCTGCAAATTAAAAATAAAAAATTCACCAAACGGTTATGCCTCTAAGGAATCTACATTGAATGAATGTAAAAATGTAAATTGAGGAAAAATGTATACACAAACCTGCTACATAAAATGTTATACGGGGATGGACCAAGTATAACTTGGTATTGTCGCCTGTGAGGTAAAATTCGAGGTGCGTGACCATGACTAGTTGTGGTTGAGGTGTTTGGAGGTGGAGTGCTTCCTCACACAGCAGCATCATTACTGAGTATTTTTTTGATGAACATATCAATAAGCTTCTCATCAATTGAGAAAAAATGTGTGCCCAAGATAGGAGATTATGTAGAAAAACTAGATGTTTTCAAGTACAGTCCCTGTTTGGGTTATACTTGACCCATCCTCCGAAGTGATTGCAGCTTACCTGTGATGACGAGAATTTAAATCTCCCAATTGCAAAGATCTTGATAAATCGTAGGCTTTGGAGGCGTATTTGGCACTCGTATCGGCATCTTGTAGTCTGCTGAATAGTTCTGACAAGCTCACGTAAACCTGGAAGGTTGATTCAATAGAATTTCTGTTACCACAAACTCGTTGAATCAAGATAATCTTAGGAAACTGTACTCAACCAATTGATATTTTTTCAAGTGCTTATGATTATGATGCATGATTTTTGTTGTATTTTCGTAATTGGATTAGGAAATTGTCTGTGTTTTGAGTAGTTAAACGTACAAAATGTTCAAAATATGGTATGCATAATTTATCATATTACAAGTGGTACGAGAACAGGGAATAATGGCGGCCACTTGAAGGAAAATGAAGATTTAGTTGGTCTATCACAAAAGCATAGCTTTTTTATGCAAATGTTGACCGATACTAATGTACAAGGTGGCTCAAATTTGAGTCAAATACTTTCGGAGAAACCGTTATTTCGTAAGATCATTATTATTTTTTTCTGACTTTATTGGAAATGATATCTGAAAAGAAATGACACTTTATTGTTGCCTCATTTTATGGTCTACAAGATGCTGCAATGAAATTGTAAATGTGATTTTTCATCTTTCAGAAACCATCATCTTATTTTTTCCAGGTCTGTGACCTGGATTTTTTTATTCCATTTTTTTGGGCTCCCTTAAAGCTATCGCCCATGACAACCTTCGATTTCCAAACGCTTCGATGTCAAAAATGACATTTGATGGAGTTTTTTTAAATATTATCATACAACTCAGTTTCTCAGTGTCCTCTACCGGGTTAGTGCTCCCTCTTTAGTAGTTCACGAGAATACTGGAGGCAATCCTCATATGATACCAGGGAATTCTGTATGGCTTATTGAAGGCATTAAGACCAAAAAAAACTAAAGGTGCTGGAAAAGTCGAGACAAAGGACCAAGGAGAAATAATTTCTTTGAACCTAGGGACACTCGCGACAGAATTCCAAACAAAAATAGTAGCAATTACAACATGTGCTTGAATTATGAGAGAGAGCCTATGAAAATAGACAAATCACAATCATAGCGATCAACCTAGCAGTGCTAGTGCTCAAGGCACTGGAGTCATACAAAATCACCTCCCAATGTGTACTCGATTATGTAAAGAAGCCAAGGCCCTAGTAAAGAACCCCAATAAAGTAACACTCGCATGGAAGTCTGAAGAAATCAAACGCGAAGGGGCTGAAACTGCCGTCGCACTCTATAATTACTTTTCATTAACTTTTAATATAAAATTTCATCAATATTATAAACTTTGACATTTATTTCACTGAAAAATGTCATTTACATCGAAGCGTTTAAAATCAAAAGTTGTGTTTGGCCATAGCTCAAAAGTAACAAAAATGGAATAAAAAATCCAGGTCCGTATTCAAAAATAAGTTGTTGATGGTTTCTGAACGATGAAACATTGCATCTACGATTTGATAGCGTCATCTTGTAGAACATAAAAAGTGGCAAAAAATACAGGGTGTTCCATCTCAGACGAGCCACCCCGTATATTTCTTATCCCATAGTGAGTGGAAAGATCTCCCGAAACACGTCGAATGATTTTCTTTGGGGTACATCTTTTGACGTATATTTGAGGCTTGAACGAGCAACCCCCTAATAGGGGGCGCTTCAACTCCTCAAAATTGAATAGGGGAGAGGGATTGAGTAATACGTCATTTGAAAGGTATTGGAAGTCTCTTTACAACGGTGTATGAAAAACGTAAATTTGATGAACCGTTTTCGCCAAAAATTACTTTTGTTACTCGAATGCGCCGCCTTGAATATTTTGGTTATTTGTACAATGTACGAGCTCATTCTCATTAAGCCTTTTTTACAAACTTAAACAATCTTCAAAAAATCACATTCGTAAAAAAATTGAATTGTGTTGTCATGCTTACAATGAAAAAAATTAAATTTGCGTGTTTAAATCAAATGTTCAAATTGTCCTCCATTGCTTCCATACAATAATACATTCTCTCAAACTAATAAATAAAAAAACAGCAAAACATTTCCTTATGTTGCCTCCATTTTTTGTTCTTAGAAGGTGTTTATCTGGTTTTAAAGTTTCTTCGATCATTTCATGATTTTAATCAATCTGTTGAGTCACTACTTTGCTGATTTGTTTAAAATTTCAAAAAATATGGTGTACACATTGCAAGAACGTGTTGAGCTTGTTAGCCTTCATTACCAAAATCAAAATTATGCCCGAGCGGCTGCAAGGATATTTAACGAAAACCATCCTGAACGTAGCGTTCGCCATAAGTACGTAATGGAATTGATTTCAAAATTTGTGGAGACGGGTTCAGTAATGGATAAAAAAAGGGCACCCATTGGAATTGTTAATGATGAAGGAGCAGCTGTGGCGGTATTGGGACATGTCCAATTTATGCCAAACACGCAATCTGTCCGACAACTTTCTGCAGCTTCCGGTATCAGCCAATCTAACGTTTTCAGAATTTTACATAAACACAAGTTCCATCCGTACAAAATTAAATTAATTCAGGAATTAAATGATGATGATTGGGATCGAAGGCAAGAGTTTTGCGAAATTATGGTCGAGCGTATCAAAAATAACAACGTTTTCTTTTCTGATGAATGCACTTTTTTACTTAATGGAGAGGTTAACCGGCATAACTGCAGAATTTGGAGCGATACAAATCCTCATGTATTTCGAGAAGCTCACACTCAACATCGGGAAAAGCTAAACGTTTGGGTAGGAATGTTGGGAGACCACCTAATTGGACCTTTGGACCTCTGTTTATTCCTGGTAATTTAAATGGCGAAATTTATCTTGAAATGTTGGAAAATGCGATTGATCCGTTAATAACTGAACAATTAGAAAACGATCCTCTACTACTTGAACAACAATTGCATTTCCAACAAGACGGAGCTCCTCCTCACTACGCCGCACCAGTTCGCCAATACCTCAATTTGCAATACCCCGGTCGTTGTATTGGAAGAAGAGGTCCTATGGAGTGGCCTGCCCGATCTCCTGACCTGAACCCTCTGGACTTCTTCTTGTGGGGACATCTTAAGTTCACGATTTTTGTGACTCAGCTTGAAAATTTGGAAAAACTACGCCAACAAATTGTAAATGAGTGTCGTCAAATAACTCCAATTATGCTGAACCATGTTAGAGACGGTTTTCTGTCAAGATTGTATTATTGTATGGAAGTCAATGGAGGACAATTTGAACATTTGATTTAAACACGTAGATTTAATTTTTTTCATTGTAAGCATGACAACACAATTCAATTTTTTTACGAATGTGATTTTTTGAAGATTGTTTAAGTTTGTAAAAAGGCTCAATAAAAATGAGCTTGTACATTGTACAAATAACCAAAATATTCAAGGTGGCGCATTCGAGCAACAAAATTAATTTTTGGCGAAAACGGTTCATCAAATTTACGATTTTCATACACCGTTGTGAAGAGGCTTCCAAGACCTTTCAAATGACGTATCACTCAACCCCTCTCCCCTATTCAATTTTGAGGGGTTGAACGGCCCCCTATTAGGGGGTTGCTCGTTCAATCCTCAAATATACGTCAAAAGATGTCCCCCAAACAAAATCATTCGACGTGTTTCGGGAGATTCTTCCACTCACTATGGGATAAGAAATATACGGGGTGGCTCGTCTGAGATGGAACACCCTGTATTAATGATTTTATAGAATTTCGTTTTCTTCCGAATATCTCCGTATTTGACATTCTTTACAACACAATACGGCATTTTGTTGAGCATCAAATTGTGCAACTTCACGATAATTTAACCGACCCTGCATCTCTTACCGTTTGGGCCCTTCCGTATAGTCAATATTATCGTCTTCTGTCAAAGTTTCAAGAGGTTTTTCCACGTTTTTACTAGCTAATTGAACTGGGTCTACATCATTTTTATTTTTAATGGATACGTATGACTGATAATAGATTGAAATTGGAACCTCATTGGACAAAGTCTGTTTTTTCTTACAATTCAACAAAATTGTGTAATTCAGGACCGTACACCCGTACACCGTATCATCAAGCCCTCAACTTGCTTGGATTATAGTGTTCTGTGGTGAAGATTAAATGAATGATGATTGATGATACTATCTAATCATTATAATACCGAGAAATATTTGTTTTAACGTACTCTCACCTGAAGCTCCAAAGCTGGGTCGTGGATCGCTTGCGCTATTCGGTGAGCATGTTGAAAACTATCCAGGGCCTTATTAAATCCAGCTAATTCCAAGTAAACTGATCCTACTGTCAGATGTACGTGTCCGGCAGTAGCACATTGTTCGCATTCATTATACAATGAGTGTCTAGCGTACGCCAAAGCCCTGAAATTGTTTCATAAATATTGGGTTTTATCGCTTATTGCACATTACATTGCCGGCAGGGGCAACTTCATATAACTGAAATGTATTCACATACTAGATGCAGAGAAATACAGCTCATACAGATTCCTATTGTGGTAACTATATTGATCGTGTATAACTCTACTAACAAAGCAAAAGTCAATAGTCAATCTAATCCACGAAGGAAGAGAAGGTTTCTTTAGATCTCTAGATCTATCAGTGACACCATAGCAAGATAGTTCCGGGTAGCTGTTTCGCCTTCTTGGGCTCATCAGCAGAATGAGTGAAGCTGTAGTGTCAATCAGTCAATCAAAGCGGCGGCGGACAAGTTTAGTGCCCTTGGAGAATACAAGGGCAAGGTGAAAAGTCTTTAACTAGAATGCATTAAAATTTTCAGACTGATATGTCATTCAGTTCCGTTTTGACACCCATCGAAAGCAAGCAACCTCAAGATTTTCGTAAACATGGAAAAAAAAGTTCGCGCCTCGATGGGCTCCATTTTGGGCATTTCCGTACAACGCTACAGTACATACCGAAACTAACTACACGAACTAGTTCTCGGGAAAAGGTTTGTCTTACCTTCGGAAATAACGAAAATCGAGCACTGCCCAATTGAGTTAAAATAATAATAATTACAATAAGCTTGTATAGAAGTTAGAAACAATTTAATAACATTAAAATTAAAAGGTACCGAAAAGTTAAAAACATAATTGTAATAGTGTTAAATTTAAGGTAGGAGATAAGGTACATATGACAAATAATCCTAAAAATAAATTAGAACGGCTCTACAAGGGTCCTCTTACAGTTTTAGAGGAAATATCCCAAAATTAAGAGATATAGAATTACATTTTCTGAATTATGAAGATAACAATGAAACTTTGGTGTCTAGTCCAGTGTGTTTACCAATTACACAACTTTGGTCCCGTCAGAGCCTTATATTTTTGTAAATATAAACTTCGGAAAGGATTGTAGATCATTGATGAACACAATGTGATTCGATGCTCCGCTATAGATCAACAATTCACGCATATTCATCTAAAGTTCAATCGTTTTAAATTGAGGAGTGTAGGTATGAGTATTACTATGGTTGGCAATTACTCTGACTGTACTCATTTAATGACTGCTTCCTGGTTCTTACAATATTTCAATAGATTTTGATTTTAATAAGCGATTTTGAATTTTGTAAAATTAGTGGAGTAAATCTGACAAATGGTTGGCGAAAATCTTACGATGCTTAGCGACTCGGTGGAAAATGTTTGTTGTGGTACCAACAACAACGCCCTGAAATTTCTATTTCCCAAAGCGGGTGCAACTCCTTTTTTTTGGCCAAAAAGTTTTTTTTTGACATTTTTGAGGGTAGTTTAGCAACAAAAAATTAATATCTCCGGTTGTATTATGATTTTGGAAACCAAAGTAGAACCTTTTTATTGTCAATGTCCAAGGAACTTCCAGTCCGAATTTCAAGTTGATCCGACCTCCCCCCTCCCCGTAATAAATATATATATACTCATACATACAAGGAATCTTGCGTAACGGCTAACTCGGTCATTTTTCAATCGAGTTGGCTGAAATTCGGATTAAAAATAGGTATTATGGTCTCAAAACTACTCTCTAAATTTGAAGTGAAAATATTGGATGGTTTTTCAGAAATTAAATTTAAGTCAATTTTTTAGTTATTTTCCAAATTAAGATATCTCATGTCATTTACATCCGATCGGGATCTGCTTTGCGAGCAAATGTAGGTATTCGCATATAGTTTTATGTCATGGAACTTATTTTTTAATTATTTTCTTTCCGGTCTATGTTGGCCATTTTGACTAATTTGAGATACATGGAATGACGTTCACGTGAGGAGCGCGTAACTGGCGAGTTAAAAAAGTGCAAACTGGTTGTACCTAATTCGGCTTTACGACGTCTTTTCGCGTGCCGTTTTCGCTCCATGTAGTAGATAAGGTATCGGAACGTGCCCGACGGCCCTTCTTTTTTCGATAAATGTCCATTAAATAGAAAACTTTAATTAAAATAGAAACAGTACTCTCAGGTCTCAGCTACGAGCGTCTAACGTGCGACGTACCAAAGGGAATTTTCTAGCTACTAAAATATACCCGAAGCGGGTAAAAGTTAGCGGCCCACAGCCGAAAATACTCTATTACAACTGGCGCCGCCCGCACGGGGCACGAAACGACCTCAACATAACAAGACCGAGGTAAAATGTATAAACTCTAACTGACGCGTTGCGAGCTTCTCGAGGGAAACGTCAAAATGATTACGTTCGTAGCTAATTACATAGGACGTCTGGCGTTCATGCAATTGTGTTTTTATACAATTTGAACCTTCTAATTTCGATAGGCCACGTGGAAATTCCGGAGCCTAAAGCACTATCAAATTCTGAGTCTCACAATATTCGTATAAAATTGCGAAATTTCGCACTGTTAGAAACTTCAAATTAATAAATTTGACACAAGTTTTGGGGATATTAATACCGAAAATAAATGGCCAGTATAGGCCGGGAAAAAAGTAAATAAAAAATGAGTTTCATGACATAAATATATATGCAAATACCTACATTTTCCCGCAAAGCAGATCCAGATCGGATGTAAATGACATGAGATATCTTAATTTGAAAAATAACTAAAAAATTGACTTGATGTTGAATTTCTGAAAAACTATCCAATATTTTCATTTTGAATTTTATAGGGTAGTTTTAAGACCATAATTCCTATCTTCAGCCCAAATTTCAGCCAAATCGGTTGAAAAATGACCGATTTAGCCGTTACGCAAGATTCCTTGCATATATGAGTATATATAAATATACATATATCTATTACGGGGAGGGGGGAGGTCGGATCAACTTGAAATTTGGACTGGAATTTCCTTGGACATTGATAATGAAAGGGTTCTACTTTGGTTTCTTAATTTTCAATACAACCAGAGATATAAATTTTTTTTTGCTAAACCACCCTTAAAAATGTCAAAAAACCCCTTTTTGGCCAAAAAAAGGAGGTTGCACCCACTTTGGGAAATACAAATTTCAGGGGGTTTTTATTGGTACCCTAACAAACACTTTCCACCGGGTCGCTAAGCATCGTAAAATTTTCGCCAACCTTGCCTTTTTTCTCACCAGATTTACTCCACTAAATAGCACATTGTCAGTCGAAATGTCATACCTCCTTTCATTGAAACCACTGGCTTGATGGATTAAGTTTCGGTGCTTTTAGGTTCATACTAATAACCATGAATTTATGTGTTTCTATGATGATTGAGTGAGTCTCTTTGATAATCAGTAGAAGTTAATTTTGATTTTGTTAGTCGGTTCCTAGATGCATCAGTTTCAAATAAATTAGTCCATTTCGTTCTGTTTTGGGCTTTTTCAACAATGATTCTAGATTCAATTGTTGATCCATATATTTGTCTTAATGCATTGTGAGGAAATTCAATTGTATCGAGAGCTTTATTCAATATAGTAATTCAGTCCTTGTAGATTCATTTCATTTGGATTACACGTGATTTATGATGCACTTATTTGTTGTAAAGTTCAAGAATAGCCGCTAGTTTTGTAAACAGTCCTTACCTTTCTAATCCGCCTAATCTCTGATGTGCTCTGGCTAAATTTAAGTAAGATTCGGCTCTCATGTTTGGATTGTCTAGTTCTTCCGATATAAATAGTTGACGATGAGCGTATTCTAAAGCGTCTCTGGAACAATACAAGGTTTACATTGAATTTTTAGAATTATTTAGGAATTATGCTGTACGCTTTTATAATTAATTCACTCATAGTATTATACAGGTTGATTCATAAGTGAGAGAATTAGAAACAAATGAATCAATATATGACTATACTCATTTACCTCATGTTGGCTTTTGACAGATAACAATGATAAGATCTTTCTAGTTCAGATCGATCCGTAAGATCCCAAACTTATAGTTCCAGACAGCTGTTTCGCTCTGCTCGTTGAGCTCATCAGTGGAACGAGTAAGTTTGCAACGTTACTGAAAGATCTCTGCTGAAGTTAGTCATAACCAGTCTAACGCATGGTGAAAGGATCAAAAGTATCTCACGCCATCTATGAATAGATGTTTCAGTGAGAAATCAAACAATGTACCACATTGACTGATAGATTTCTCGAACTTTACTAAAGTTACGGGGAATGTGAGACTATTTTACTGCACCAGATGGCGACACCAAACCAAATCAATTTAAGATCGATCTGAACTAGAAAGAATGTACCATTTTTATCTGTACATGTCATCACGAGATAAATGAGTATAATCTTACATTAATTTGTTTCTAATTCTGTTATATTGGTTTGTTTTGGTGACGCCATCTGGTGCAGTCAAGTAATCTCACATTCCAGGTGTCTGGAACTATGAGTTTGTGAAGTTACTGATCCATCTGGACTAGAAGAACCTTATCATTGATTCATAAGTAATAGCCCAAATTCTAACTGTACATTCAGAACACAAAAATAATAATATTTCACTCAACAAAAATGGATCTTAGTCTGCTCCACACTCAGATACAATTGAAAAAATGAAATACATTTTTGTTAATAAATCAGCCATTTTTATAGATATAGTCATGAAATTGGGTTAGGGTTTTCTATGTGACGGCAAAAAAGAATGGTGTTATTAAATTAGAGTGTAGTAGTGAGTAGTGAACTCATGTACCTGCAAAATGATGTGAAATATCAACACATTGGATGATAAATAAATGGCTTTGCAAAAAATTTTTTTCTCATGTCTGAAATATACTTAAATAATGACCGAGCTGTATATCACAACCCATAAATAGTCGAAGAATTATAGCCAAAATGATCGAATTTTTTACTGGCAACCTGTATCGAGATGCGGTTTTCGCCATTTGCTTCAGAAACACAATAGAAAAAATGTTACATATTTGTTTTACCAGGAAAAGCTTGGTTGCATTTGTGCATACAAAAAATGCATCTAAATCATGCAATTTGCTGATCTGTGTAAATATTATATTATCGCTCATCAAATATTGATTAAAATTGGCCAGAATTTGTTACTCGGGGGTTTTTGGGGTCGCTGATTAGGAATTTGATGTTTTCATAATGCCAAGCTGCACCCTGGGGCAGATTTCAGGGACTTGGGGTGGGGGATTTGCAATATAAAGCGGAAATCCTCAAATTTTCTCAATCATTCGGTATTTTATGACAATTTTGGGATTTTTAAACCCAAACTAAATGATGTTCGTTAACTCAAGTGCCCGGGGCAAAGTGGGGCAATGTGGGGCACTTGAGACTATTATCGAATTTCGACCATCAAACCTAAAAACCTTGTTCTCTGGGGTTTTGTGGTCGCTCAACACGAATTCAAGGTGCATTTTCAGCTCAGACGCTCCTGGGGTAGAGTGTCCTCTGGGGCAACGGGGGCATCTGGGGCAGTAAACCAATTTCAACTGTTGAACATCAAAACTTCGTTACCCATGGGTTTTCGTGGTCGCTCAACACGAATTCAAGGTGCATTTTCAGCTCAGACGCTCCTGGGGCAGAGTGTCCTTTGGGGCAACGGGGGCATCTGGGGCTGTAAATCAATTTCAACTGTCGAACATCAAAACTTCGTTACCCATGGGTTTTTGTGGTCGCTCAACACGAATTCAAGGTGCATTTTCAGCTCAGACGCTCCTGGGGCAGAGTGTCCTCTGGGGCAACGGGGGCATCTGGGGCTGTAAACCAATTTCAACTGTCGAACATCAAAACTTCGTTACCCATGGGTTTTTGTGGTCGCTCAACACGAATTCAAGGTGCATTTTCAGCTCAGACGCTCCTTGGGCAGAGTGTCCTCTGGGGCAACGTGGGGCATCTGGGGCAGTAAACCAATTTCACAAAAACCCCTGGGTAACGAAGTTTTGATGTTTGACAGTTGAAATTGACTAACTGCCCTAGATGCCCCACGTTGCCCCAGAGGACACTCTGCCCCAGGAGCATCTGAGCTGAAAATGAACCTTGAATTCGTAATCAGCGACCCCAAATACCCCCGAGTAACAAATTCTGGCCAATTTTGATCAATATTTGATGAGCGACAATATAATATTTACACAGATCAGCAAATTGCATGATTTAGATGCATTTTTTGTATGCACAAATGCAGCCAAGCTTTTCCTGATAAAACAAATATGTAAAATTTTTTTCTATTGTGTTTCTGAAGCAAATGGCGAAAACCGCATCTCGATACAGGTTGCCAGTAAAAAATTCGATCATTTGGCCTTTTTACGGCTATATTTCCTCGACTAAAAGTGTGCAGTCATCTGACTTAAGAAATCATTCCTGGCACACTTGTAGTAGATTTTTGTACCTATAAAACGAGGCCATACATGACATATGAGAAACCATGGGGAATAAAATTTAATTGACTTTAGATCGCCAACAAATCCCTTGAGAAAAATTTCACCTAACATTTAAATCTTTGGGCGTGGTAGCCCAGTTTCGAGTTGTATTTTCGACATCCATCTTCAGTTTTTCAGAATTATAGTATCTTATTGAATGTATATACGTTTGACTACGGAAGATGGGAACAAGGGTTTCCAATTTAATCTTCATTGAATTCTTAGTCACGATGTCTTTTTAGAGAGGTAGAAGATATCAATTCATTCTTCTACAAAATGATTGGATAGTTTGAATGATTTCAAAACTTACCCCCCGCCCGAATAAATTAATTTGCTTTTTGTGGTCAGGCTATTGGTTTTAGGCAAAATTGTCAAGACACAAGAAATGTTTAACATTGTACCTACTTGGCACAAAAGAATTTTTTTTGTCAGACTATTTTGTCTCGTCTTTGAGATATGACTTCTACTATGTCGGGTACTGTGTAGTGGTTTTCTAATACATATTCATATATTTTACACATTAATGTGTTAAAATTTCAATTATTCGTGTTTCGTTCGTTGTTGAGACGTAGACATTTTTAATTGAAATTAATGCGATAAAGACCCTCAGTGCTCAGTACGATTAGTTTAAAAGATCCCGCGCTTTAATTGATGGAATTAGTTTTCAAACGTCTTCTGATTATGGTCAAGGTACCGAAACGTACCTAATGACGAAAATATAGTTGACGTATGTGTTAATGCTGTTTGAGTCCACTGCTCTTTAATTAAATCTTAGAGGAAGTTCTTAAACAAAACAATTGGCTTCAGCTCGGAATTTGATTGATCCATTTATGAATGAAAATAGTACTCGCCTGCCAATTAATGAGATCAAGAGTCGAAAGGAAGTATTAACGTTCTCATACATATTGTAATATAATGAATCAATGTTATTTGCCTGATGTATGTAATGGCTCTTTCGTTTGGAGCGGAATATATGCCTACAAAATGAACAGAACTGAAATGAATTGAATTATCCTGTCACTGCGAATGTAAATTGTGAAAGACTGATTGTGCAACATCCAGAGTATGGTCTAATTTCAGAATGGAACTCCAGCAGATAATGAACAGTCGATAGTTACGATAGATTATCGCATCCACTTCTCTATCAATGTATTCTAGTTCTCTTCAGATGCCCGCCGAGAGGAAATTAAACCCTAGGAAATTTGAACCGACAGTAAAGTGTCTTGAGATAAGATTGCACGTTAGAAGCGAACTAATGAACGACTTGCTTCACTTACTAATAAATTTAGAGCTCCCTAGTTCCACACAATATATTGTTCAATCATAAATCTATAGGGTTTCATCAATGCGCTAAGGGTCTAAGGGAATACGGCATATTTGGTATTGCTTGTAGTTTGTTTAATGAGGTCGTGGAGATTTCGATAAAAGCACTGCATTTAGAACAAATATTCTCATTAAACAAAATGCTATTTGGAAATGTGAATAGGTATACTAGGATAACTAGGGTGACTTAAGATGTTTTTTGTACTAAAACTAATCAATCATTGATTTATTACTTACTTCCACTATACAGGTACGTAGTATACGGGAAGTATTGAAATTGGGAGAAACAAGTTTTCCGGACTTTCGTGGATATTATAGTTTTGAGCATTTCTGAATCTTTCTAGACTATTTTTGACATGATGTGTGTGTGTGTTTGCACGTGCATGTGTGCATGCGTGCGCCCGCGTCCTAGCCAACTGTGGAGACGATTACGCCGTTCTTATTGGTCCCTTTAAAGTGGTGAAAAAAAAGGAAGTGTATTGTTTTGGGCACGGTAGTCGCATTTCGAGTATTATTTTTGGTATCCATCTTCAGCTTCTCAAATGGAGTTATAGTATTTGATTTAACCGTAATGGCAACATACGCATGAATTTGAATTGGGATCGAAGAAAATCTTATCTGGATTACTGACATAGTTGCATTTGCAGTTCGGTACACGACACTTAGGCATTCTAATATAAAATGATACAAAATATTAATGATAAATTTTCTCACCCAGATCTACATATCGTAAACAAAACTGATGAAACCTTCCGAATGAACGATAAAACAAACCATTCATAACACTAAATGCTACACGTCTAATGGAAGCAAAATGGTTGTCTGAGACACTAAGTACCTGAACAACACGCCATTTTATTGTCACAGTTATCACTTCACACAATCTCTTTTTTATATACTTCGACTACACGTGAGTAAAACCTACCCAGCCTGCTGAGTCTTTGGCCTCCATACCATCGAGTCGTATGCTATCATGGGTTCGATGACCCTGGTGTATAGCCATGTGCTCATCTTTGGTTGTAACCCCCAGATTTGTCCACACATTTTTTTGCATAGGCTAAGGGCTATCGTGGTCTTTTGGATTGTTTTCTGTAGGTGTTGAATCCATGACAGCTTGTGATTAATAATAAATCCCAAGTATTTTGCTTCTTCTACAATTGGAATTCCTACCCCATTCAGAACTGGTGACTTTAGTCCTCTCACTACTTTGTTTCAGGTAGAGACAACTGTAGTGGTTTTGGGAGATTTTACGGTAAGTTCCTCCTAATGGTATCACTTGTTAATCAGATGGAGTTCTCTCCTGAATAGAATACAAGAGCTTCAGCTTATGTTTGGCAGTTGAATCCCAATCATGCGAACAGTACTCCAGGAGAGGTCGAATCTGTGCTTTGTAGATTATGAGGTGCTGCTGGGATGTAAAGTAGCTCTTGGCGCACTGGATACAAAATAAATTTTTATGAGAGGGTGCTGTTGATGGATCCCGAGCATGGATATGGAAGACTTCGTAGGAATAGTTGTACCTGACATAATCATATTAGGAATTCTGGGATCTGAATTCTTGGAGAAGATGCAAGCTTGAGTTTTGATTTCGTTAAACTATACTAGATTACCAGATCCCCATTTCAAAATCGTTGCCAGATCTTCATTACTTGTTTCAACCTGTCTCTCTCTCGCACGTCTGGCTTCATTGGATGGTATAGGGATAGGGGCTCTAGATGGGAAAGTGGTATGAAGTGTACCATCATCTGCAAAGCTGTGGACAGGACAGATGGTCACTACCAACAGATCGTTGATATGGAAGCAAAGTTGATGCCAAGCAAACACCACCTGGAGTGATCTATCCCGGAGAAAACTCGATAGTAAGCGACAAAGTTGAGGCGGCCAACCATATGACGGAAAATTCCCAAGAAGTCCTTGGTGTCAGACTTTCTCAAATGATTTGGACATGCCCAATGCTACAACTAATGTAACATGTATCGCGTAGGCAAGCAGGTTTCCTGTTGTTCTCTGCTGCCGGTCATTCACGATTTTGGAACTCTCTAGGTATTGGATGAGCTCAATGTTGATTGCTTTCTCCATCACTTTAGAGATCACAGAAGCAATGGGTCTATAATTATTACAAGGGTTTTCCTTATTTTTTTTTGGAATTGGTTGAACTCAAATAGAAAATTAGTTCTTTATTCTGTAAGTAGAATAGATTCACCGACTGACGACTGAGGAAACACATACTGCATTGGAAGACTTGCACAAACTGACTGCAATATGTAAATATCATGTTGAAGGTACACCTCATGCGGTTCAGTCAGCCCGACTCGATCATATGTTTTAGATGCCAACAAGCCAAGATACCGGCCTTCCATTCGAGTAGGCTATGGATTAAATTATATTAATGGGTTGATTGTTGTTGCATTCTTATGAGATGAGGATTGGGCTGGGTTGGTACAATTGACCACCTCAAAAAAATTGCTGTTTGTATTTGGTTGAATTGTTGAAGAGATTACCATATGCTTCAGCACTTTCAAATTTCAAATATCGATTACAAATTCGATTAAAAGAAATATTATTATTGTAGCTCAACTTATCGTAATACATTGTGGAAAGTTGCCGAGGAACTTTACAATATTCACGATCTTCACTTGTGGGAAATGTCGGTAATAATTTCGCATAAATATTTCAACTCCACTGTAGTGCATGCAATGTAGACGTGTTCGCTTTCTAGATGTAGTATCGATCCAAGCTTGGCATGTAATGTGAATTTAGAGCGAAAAAAGTACCATTACCACCCTGATATCAGACTCAATGCACCGGAGCTACATTAAAACTTAATTTCATAAAGTTCCCAACCGCTAGAACTTTCGTAACGAACGTTATAACTTGCCGAATTTCTCCTTTTTCAACATTAAAATATGCGAGAATGTTTGATAATTAGATCCGCTGGATTTGGTAGAGAGGTGAAACGAAAACGTCAAATATCGTGAGATTTACTTCAAAACTTGCAATTCATCTACCGGAGCTACGTCGTGTGTATTCAGCGATAATTGAAATAAAACAAGCAGAAGGAAATTATGATCCTATTCAGAGAAGAGTTACGATTACATTTCAAGACTGTTGATTCGCGATGGAAGTAAATCGCGAGGTGAATGGAAATTAAAGTATTATCTCTTAGGCTCAAAATTCGCAATATAGGTTAAACTGTACTGAGTATTTTTGCCTTCCATCTTCAGTTCTGATTACGAATAAGATAAGATGAATAAATTAAAAAAAAACTGGTAGAAGCCGTTACTCTATTGTAATTTATTATTATGATTAACGAACAATTACTTTGTTTATCAAACAGATACAGAATTATGAAGTAAATAATAAACAATTCAAGAATAAATAGGAACTAAAGTACAATAGGGCTAATGAGATTATAATTGAGAGTAAGGAATCCCGAAAAAATTCAGTGTTGATTAAAAACAATTTGTGCATTAGGTTAATTATTATTTAACATTCTAAAGATTATTAGAAGAGTGTTTTGAAGGCAAAGGAAAAGATCACTTTGATATGGGTCTAACTGATCACTTAAGATATTGGTATAGCAGTTTTTGACACTTCTATAATTCTCTATTGATTCTAATGTACTTAAATGTTGAATGCTTAGACTATCGAAATTACAATTACAAACGAAGTTGGTGCCAAGGTATATCCATGTGAATCAACAATTTCAATAGCGATTCTTCATATATTTGTACATTATTGTCAGTTTTTACTGCCTCACTCTTCAACTTCTTGACTAAATTTTCGATTCTTGAGTAATATGTTTCGAGTTGATAATTGATAGCGTGATTCTACCCATTAGCTGCATTGTTGATGCATTATCGTCTGCTGTGACAATTCCACAATTCAATTGGGTGAAAAGAGTTTTAAATAATGATAAATACATCAGGCCTTTTTGATCAAGAGTAAATATTATGTGCTATTTTAGATATTTGGTAAAAACGGCAATTCTGTCATACCTATCTACAATTCCCAGTCCGGGTAAAGCTGGTAATAAAAAAGTAGTCATTACCCTGCACTTACTAATACTAAGCTCCAGATGATTGATCACATGCCAAGTAGTTAGTGCATTATGCTTTAGTGAGATACAACATAAAGAATGCTTTACTGCCGAGTAAATTTTAAATCGTCTGGGTAAAAAAGAAAATTACAGATAAATAAAGAAGAAATGTCATTGAAATACTTAAAAGAAAGTATAAACTTACTTATCGAATTTCAAAATACCAATAAGAAAAAAGGGAAAAAATAATAATCTAATAATCTAAAGAGAAAAGGAATAGATTTATGCAATAAATTTTATTTCAAAGAATTGACTGTATATCGAAAACGAAGTGATTTAGAGAAAACTTTTATATGAAAGACCCCTATTATTTTTAGAAGTTCTATCGTTTGTCGAAGTTATGAACGAAAAACTGAAACACCCTTTATAGTCAATTATTCTTTTTGTAAGTCCAGTAGCGTCGATTTAAGTTTACTGTTGAGGAAACCTTCTGAACCAATTTTGAACGCAGGGGGTATATACTTATACATAGATCTGGGAAAAGCATCTGGCAACACTGGTGACAGTTGGCTGCTTGGTTTTGAGTTGAGCGCATGTTAGGCATTGTTTTGAAATTTAAACGGTATGGTTTTGACAGTATGTCGAAATATTTTGAGTATTATGAATATTTTGAGAGCGATTTGCCGTTCTAATATCAATCTTACCTTAAAAAATGAAACGTGTGGCACTCGGGGACTGCCGCGGTAAAGCTATTGCATAGCACTACGCCACTGGAAAAAGTTGGGCAGAAAAACATCCACTACCCCTTCAAAATCTTCACGAATTATGAGTAAAAAAGAGTATCATCTTGAGAAGAGTATTCTGTGAAAGTTTTAACGTTCAGATCTCGATAGCGCTTCCGGCTCCGGGATTTTCACGTGGCCTATCGAAATTAGAAGGTTCGAATTGTATAAAAACACAATTGCATGAACGCCAGACGACTTATGTAAATAGCTACGAACGTAATCATTTTGACATATCCTCGAGGAGCTCGCTGCGCGTAAGTTAGAGTTTATACATTTTACCTCTATTTTGTTAATTTGGGGCCGTTTCGAACCCCGTGCGGCCGGCGCCAGTTGTTTACCCGCTTTCGGTATCTTTAAGCAGCTAGAAAATTTCCTTTCGTACGTCGCACGTCAGATGCTAGTAGGTGACAGCTGAGAATACCTCAAACTGTTTTAGTTAAATTTTCCTATTTAATCGACATTTTGGGGCCCGAAACTATGCTATTTAGTTGGCCCCGTTCATAAACTAACGACATGGAGCGAAAACCGCATGCGAAAAGTCCTCGTTAAGACGTTCTATGTACCGTAAATTTGAACTTTTCTAACTCGCGAGCTACGCGCTTCTCACGTGAACGTCATTCGATTTATCGAAAATTAACCAATTCAAAACAGTTTTCGACCCAGTTTGGGGCTATCACGACCTTTTAAAAGGTTCAAAGTTAACATTTCGACAATTTTAAGCTCGGTCGAGCTGCATGGTAGGCGGAGTGGTGGGTGTCAGGATATTTCGATACGGTATTTGTTCTTTGTTTTTTCAGATTTTCGTTACGGTATTTGTCTTTTGTTTTTTTTTCTTGATTCGGTCGCCGGGCTCAAAGCCCGCGATAAAAGCTATATGCAATAGCTTAAAAATAATTTTAAATGTTGACATGATCTGAATGCTGACTTAATTTGCAACATGCGGTATAAGCTTCCATAATCGATGCCTCGACAACCGACTATACGGTTTCGATACTTACATCAAATTATTAGTGATCAGAATGACAGTGAAAGAAAGAGAGAGAGAGAGAGAGAGAGAGAGAGAGAGAGAATCCGTCTCCTGAACACACTACATTTTGTAACGACAACTTGACGTCTTCTATCAGCTTGTTCCATGATTCAAATATAACCTGAATGTGATATTAATGGGATCGTCGTTCTTGTGGAGAGCAAACAAAAGCGTCTGATGTTTCGTGAATATTCTTTTGTGTTCGCAAAGTAGGCCTTTGTAATTATGTATAGGAGTTTTTGTGTGTTGCTCTTGTACTTGCTTCTCTCGCTTTCATTATATTTGAGAGAAACTCTGCGGTTTCGTTCTTTTATTGTGTTGCGGTTTTTTCGTACAACAATTCGGATCTTAACTTGAAATTCATTTGTTCTGCTATGATTTTGTCCCTTGCACAGCGACCTATTTTTGCAAATGGGGGACGTCGAGATAATAGAAGCAATATAATTTTCAATTGAAACATAATTCTTCGCCTAGTACTGTTAAGGGAGAACAAATTCTCCATTCTAACTACTGGATACATGGAGTTCATCAGTATTAGATCATTCAAGTAAATAAGTATTACGCCACGATATTTCTGCGAATTCCTATGAGGGAGTAAACCGCTGCAAACTCTTTCTGAATTGTTGAAGCTTTTAGTGTAAAAGTGTCTGTACTAATATATTCTTAACGTGTTATTACAACCATCATATTAGGCTTACTTCAATGAATATTGACTTATATCTACATCAAAAGATGGCTGCTCCATCATATAGAAAAAAAAGTAATTTGATTATTGCTATAATAAAATTTGTATTCACTGAAACCACTAACGTGACTGTAGTTTCGACAACTAGCGTTATACGATAGTATAGATTAGATTAGATTTGTATGGGGCTTATGGGCTTATGGGCTAGGAACCTCATCACCGCGACATTTGCAGATCTATTGTGCAGATGCCTAACACTAAGCTCCAAGACGCAGAGCACTCCTGGTAGAGCTATGCGACACTGAGGAGATACAGGACTAGAAACGGAGATTGTGCTAAATCTCTTCAAGGCTTAATCATCAACCTGGTCCTGAGTGGGAGTTGAGTAGGTGACTGTTTGTCCATCTCGGGCACCCGGAGATCATTCTGGAGTAGGAACTGATCCCGCCTACATCTGGAGCCAAGTGAACACCCTAGAGTGTGAACCGCTCCCTTAGGACGAAGTTTAAATAATATATCAGGAAGTTGGTGTTAACCTCTTCAGGAATCATTCACCTCGGGGAGAATGGTGAACACTCGGGGGAACCGCCCCTCTGGTAGATAGGTGAACACTGGTGGGTGAGAACCGCTTCACTAGGTGACACGTTAGTCGTGAACCTGGAGAGCATGGTGAACACGTTTGTGAGGGCAATGGGCTTCAGACTAAGCATTAAGGAACCTGAAGGGGCACATCTTACAAAATTGAGTAGTTAGGTTTATAGAGCTTCTCATAGAACGGTATCTCCAATCAAAACTTTTGCAAAAATAAAAATTTTTCACAAAATGAACGAAGAAGCCAAAACTTTTGCATTATTCAGTGGCTTATAAAATAGGATGGGAACCCTGTAACTAAGCCACTGGACAATATTGACTGATATTTCTGTTAAATAGTGGATTTCTATTTTAGTACTTGGGCCAAAGTTGCTCGAAGTTGCTGAACCGATTTTGAGGGATGCCTCTGTATAGAACATCAGTGGAGATAATTTTCTCTGATGGGCTCGTTTTGTGCTTGGAATGAGTTCAATTATCCCCAATACCTTCCCTTTTCATCTAAAGAGATCACATCGGCAGCAGTCGGGCCTTGTTACCCAGAAGGTAGTGATAAAACGCTTCTCCAGGAAGGTAGATCCTACAATCCCTAATATGATGATGTCAGGTACAACTATTTCTATGAAGTCTTCCATATCCATGCTCGGAATCACTACCATCAGCATCCTCTCGTGGGACGATCATGTGAGGTCCATTGCGAAAACCGCTTCACAACAGCTACTTTACATCCCAGCAGCTCCTCATAATCTACAAAGCACAGATGGAGTACTGTTCACATATTTAGAGTTCAGCTTTCAAAAATACGCTGAACCTCTCGGATTGTATCCAGATGAGAGCTTTTTGTTTGATTGATGATGCGTTGAAAGATGGGTGATCTCTCCCTTTTCTATAGTTATTTCCATGGTCGGTGTTCATCAGAAATCTCGTCTGTTGTTCCACCACGAGAGATTCCAGATAGGCGGACCTACCAAACTTCATTTTTCTATCGAACAGCGAAGATGTAAAGCTCTTCACCTAGTGATGTCTTTTCCTATGGGTATAACCTCCAAACCTTAAAGAAAATTGTTATGTTAGAGTTCCCTGTCTACTTCCGCTTTCGTTACTAGAATCCATAGGCCAGACCTCAGATCCTCCATATAATGGGATGGTTGTGGTTTTTCTTTCCCTGTCGTTGAGAACCTAACCCTTGTTAGGCCTTTGCAGTAGCACAGTATGTGCACTGAGGTCTCCTCGTCTTCTTGGCAGAACCTTCATAGGTTTGTATATGCCAGTGTGATGTTGTTCATGTGTTTGTTCAGTCTACAATACCCTGTCAGGAGCTCAATCATGATTCTAGTTGATCTTATATTCTGGCTTAGTAGATACTCCGTGAATTTTGGCGATGGTTCTTTAATGAACTCTTTGCCTTTTCCGCCATTCTTGCTTTCTCAACCAAGTACTGTTATATGATTTGCGCAGCGCCTTCGCTACACCACAGAAGGGTTTTAGACCAATTAGAGCCCTACGTGCTCTTTCTCGGGTCTGTGAATCAGCCTCTTCGTTGTCTTTGAAGCCTGTGTGGTCTGAAAACCAGGCTAAAAAGGGTCTGTTTTGACTGCCCAACTCTTGTAGGGTTTTCAAGCAGTCCCAGACGATTTTGGAATTGACCTGCGAGGAATTCAATACTTTCATAGCCGATAGTATAACTATGTTTAATAAACATTGTTATGACAAAAAAAAAGAATATTGTAAGCTTATCTAATTTAGGATTTATGGAAGATAAATCTCTCATGGGGATATTACATACTTGATACCCCTTTCCCATCTAGATCCCCTATGTCATTCATTGAAGCCAGAGGAGCTGGAGACCTGGCAACAATTTCGAAATGGATATCTAATGAAGTTTAATGCAACCAAAACTCAAGGTTGTATTTTCTTCAGGAAGGCGGATCTCCAAATCCCAAATATGATGATGCCATGTACAACTATACATATGGAATCTTCGATATCCATGTAGCACCTTGTCATGGCATTGAGAAAACCGCTTCAAATAGACTTGGTTTACAACTCCGTGTCAAGAGCTACTTTACATCGTAGGAAGGTGGGAGATAGCTCCATTTTATATAGATATTTCCATGGTCGTTGTTCATCAGAAATCTCGCCTGTTCCACCACGAGAGATTCAAGATAGGTAAACTAGACGAGCTCAAACTAGTCACCACTTCATTGCCGAACTTCTTCGTTGTTAATTTTTACATCGAGCGATTGTGGTCTCTGCTTAAGTCTGTAACCTCCAAACTTTCAAGAATCATCAGCATCATCAATTACGCGTTCGGATCTTCAGCCCCTATTATGCACTTAGATCTCTGAATTGGCAATTGTGCCAATTGTGCGCCCTGCATTCAGCAGTCTTGTGGCCCACCAGAAACTTAGAAGTTCCTCTGGGAGCAGTTATGCTACGCCAAAGTATCGTTGCCTGCGGTGTGTTTCAGCTGAGCATTCCAACAGGATGTGAGAGGCAGTTTCTACCACCTCTTCGTATCTCCCACATATCAGGTCATCTGCGATGCCAATAACATGTAGGTCTTTGTTGAGACGACAGTGACCCGTGAGGATTCCGATCATCTCTTCAATGTCTTCGGCTTAAAGAGAAGAGTTTCCTTGAGAACCTCGGCACATGCTCTTTGATGAAGATCTTGGGCTGCCTCATGCGTGGTGATTTTCGCCATAAATCAGATTACTCCTTCAGCTGACCTCAAAGGGCGAGACCCCCACTCAGTTTGAGAAAGCGACCATTGGCTCTGGCCCAACTGAGGCGCTAAACGACCTTCCTCCGCTTGTCAGGGGTTCATCCATTTCATTTCCCTTCAACTCCACTGTGCCCTGGGACCCAGACGAGTTGAACTTTGTTTGTCTTGGCTAGTTCAGCCAGGGCGTCTCTGCATTCTTTGACAATCCTTGATGAATCGCTAGGGGACTTGGGAGCTCCCAGGGCCGATCGACTGCCCGCAGATGTATATGCGCCTATTTACATAGTTTCTTCGCAAGTTTTCCAAGGTGCTGGTCAATATTGCGTAGATCTCCGCCTGCAAAACCGTGCAGTACACGCCAAGGGCTACTGCTTTAGTGACCCTTGGCCTTTTCAGTTACGCTCCCGCTCCAGAACGCTGACTTACCTTGGACCCGTCTATAAACTATACGAGCCCACATGGTGGCAGTAGGGCGAGAGTTTCGTTGCTCCAATCTCCTCTATAAGGGATGAGGATTTTGTGAGAAGTGACACAGATAGCAGATACCATGCTATCTTGCCAGATGTCTAGTGTGGGGCATTTAGAGGTTGCCTCATTCAAAATCACGAGAGTAGTATTTTTCCGGCAATGAGCACCATTCAAGACACCTACGCATGCAAGCCAATACTCTAAGGGGCGTTGAGTTCCTCGTTCCTGGCAATCGCACGACTGCGGCATAGGTGACCAAGGGACTACTCATGGCCATGTAGATCCGGATCCAGATTTGGAGGCTCTCCCGCAAACCCAGAAGGATGCAGAGGCATTCTCCACTCGATATTTGAGGTGTTCGCATCAGGTTAATTTGGAGTCTGGGATTACTTCCAGAAACTTTACCGACCCCTCAGGTTACTGGTACCTGCCAGAAGAAAAAACTTTCGGCTGTTTGCCCAGCTTACGTTTCCTGGAAAACAGTATGATTTTCGTCTCTTCAGGTTTGGCCCTGAGCCCCTCAGTGCTGCACAAACGGGTCACCGAGAAAGGTGATTTGCAGCTCGCACAGTATCCCTAAGGTGACGCCAACCAAGTCATCGGTGTAGGTTTGGGCGACCAACCTTGCCTTTTCCAACTCCCCCAAGAGTCCATCAACCACGAGGCACCACAGAAGCGGAGATCCTCCTTGTGGACAGCCTCTGGTAGCGGTGGTTTGTACAACGCATCCGTTATGGTGAGCCTTCATCGCATGCCTCGATAGCATGACTTCAATCCTTTCAAGAATAGTTCCAATGCATAAATGCTCTAAGAACATTCCACCACTGGCTCATACATGTTGTGGCATTATTAAAACAACTAACTGACAAAATGATGAATACGAGTAATGTTACATGAAGATGCAAGTGAAGTGAAGGCATACCTTGAAATAAAACATACCAGATAAGTTATTTATTCGAAACTATTTTGTGAAACGGATTTTCTCCATTATGTATGTGACATTTTTCCAATACATCTCACATGCAGACTATGAAATTTTGGGATTGCACGTAATAATATTCATATAATATATCTGCTTAGTATTCCAAGGAAGGAATTTCATACGTGAATATTGAATCTGCATGTACGCTAAACTTATCGTTTAAGTTTAAGGAATTCTGAAGTAGAAGAATGCCGCAATATTCGGTGTGATTCATGGAAGACTGAAAGTCGGAATGGAGGCGAAACTCTTCGGATACTACGTAAGCTTTATTGGAAGATTGGGTGGAATTTCATGGGGATTTTATGTATGATAAGGATATTATTCAGTGTCGAGTGAGATTGATTTGAGATGTAAACAGATAAATTTACCCTTGTTACGTGAACAGTGCATCATTATGTGGACTATCCCTTATTATCTGAATCAAATGTATTCTCAAAATCTAGAGACGTTTGAATGCTGGAAATAAAACATTCCAAATCAAAATTCTTGATCTAAGGAAGGATTTGTAGTTATAATGATTCAATCTATTTAATATTATATAAAGCTAGTTTCCTTCACTCACTGACGAGGCACTGTAATACTTAGTGTCTTGCATTTTTGAATAGAGGTAGATTACCTCTTAGAATGGTGCGTCTACCAGACGATTTTTCAAAATTCGTTGGCTATGAAGCTGAAAGAAGCTTTTTTTAATACTCAGACTACACGAGAGGGAAAACCTATAATGTTTAAAGAACATCGTGTGAGCCAGTGGTGGAATGTTGGGGGACTAGATAGACATTTGAATTTTTCTTGAAGCTTTGGGAATTATAGCTATAGACAAAGACCTCACTAGGTAAAGCGTCCCCAACTTCGCTGTTCGATAGAAAAATGTAGTCTGGTAGATAGAAAATCGGCAGGTCTCGAGCTTGATAATGCAGGGGTGACTAGTTTGAGCTCGTCTAGTCCGCCTATCTGGAATATCTCGTGGTTGAACAACAGATGAGATTTCTGATCGACACAGACCATGGAAATATCTATAGAAAATGGATCTTATGAGATCCCATAGAACAAGTTCCATCAGTTACATGAACCTCTTGAAATGTTCGCATTAATCATAGACCTATCATCCTAAGGAGACGAAACATCTCATTCATAAAACTCCATTTGACTTGTCGCAATGATTACATGAAGTATGACAAGGAAAATAAAGGACCTCTTTGTCGTCGAGTCATAATAACTCCTTATTGGCAACGTTGTAACTATGATTGAAAACTTGGTACCACTTGTAAGGCAACACCGCTTCGAAATAGCTACGAGAAATACGGAAGCTGTCAAATTGCGTAGTTCCGAACAAAGTCCCCATTCATAAAAGGTGCGCGGCGTTGTCACCTTCTGAACAAATGATGCAATGGAATGGAATAGTTCTATAATTAAAAATTTTAATATTCTATAATTCGATTGTATATTCCAAGTTACCATAAATTATGGAATATTTTTCAGAGAAAACCACATTTCAACAGTATTGCTTCTAATATAACCAATAAATAATGCTATGGACGTTTTTATAATAATTACAAATATCAATCTGGCACACATAACAACTAATCCGGCAACAGCACATTCCATACGGCCGTACTTGTAATATACAGCGGTCTGAGTGGCCCGAAATTTTGGCAATGTCTGATCGTGTTTAAATGTAAACAATTCTGTCTCCTTAGGATAATAGGTCTATGGCATTAATACACTTTCATGGATGAGAAATTCGATTCTATCATTAGTTTTCACCTGGGACGATAAGGCAACATGTCGCAGCGTGTTCCGAAACCCTAAATTTTGGCCATCCTCCTATAAATGCAATATAAAATCACTTTCAACATGATTATTGCACCAGAAATTGGTATCCACAACCTTCTGAGATCCCAAAGAACAAGTTCCATCAGTCACATGAACGTTTTGAAATGCTCGCATTTTCTCAAGTTTAATAAGGGGTAAGTATGGAAAAATAGTGAATTTGATCGATCTCATCGATTTTGATATAAAGGCGTCATGATAAACTTTCATGGGTGAGAAATTCGATTCTATCATTAGCCTTTACCTTAGACGCAGCGTTCCGAAACCCAGAATTTCGGGCATCCCTTAGATAAATGCAATATAAAATTACTTTCAAGATGATTCATGCAACCAAAATCGGTATCCACAACGTTCTGATATCCCATAGAACAAGTTCCATCATTTACATGAATCCCTCTTGACATGTTTCATAATGGCTAAATATGGAAAAATAGTGAATTTGGTCGATCTCATCGATTTTGATATACCTAACGGCGTCATAATACACTTCACGGATAAGAAATACCCACTGCGAAGCTGTGGATGGGACATGGGGCTACTTCCAACACATCGTAGATATGGAAGAGAAACACAGCTGGTGCCAAGACAGATCCCAGTGAGATACCAGCGCAGATCATGTGTTATGTAGGAAAGCAGGTGCCCTGTTGATATCTGCTGACGTAAGCCATTTTGCCGATCTTTCACGATTTTGGACCTCTCTAGGTATTGGTTGATTGCTTTCTTCACCACTTTAGAGATCGCAGATAGTGAAATGAGTATAATTATTAGGTAGGATCTTCTTTCCTTTTTCTGGTATTGGTTGGACTTTAGCTGTCTTTCAGCTGGAAGGAAACACAACAACTGTATGAAAAAGTAAACAACTTGCAGAAAACTGGTGTTAATTCAGGCGCACATTCCTTGAGAACGACAGGTGGAATTCCGTTTGGCCCCATAGACTTTTTGGTATTGAGATCAAGCAAAATGAGACTAATTGTACGCTGACGAAAGACAATTTATGGGTATCGATGGTACCAATATTAGGAGGGCCCTTCCCTTGTGGTTACAAAGTGGAATTTGCTGCAAACATTCCAGCAGAAAAGGTTGGCTTTTCTTGTGGTGAAATTTCTACCAATTGCTTTGGCGAAATCCAAAACCATTCGGACATTCGATAAGCTTTGATCTTATTCTGGCGTTATATTGAAAAATCTGCTTAAAGGGTACGTGCCAGATTTGCAAGCCTCGACATCTCTGATGTAAAGAAGTTTAATAACACCTACCTGCAACGTCTTTGTGAATCAAATAATAGCTGGAAGGGCTAACTAGGCATGAGGATTCTATTATACCTAAACCGGACGGTGGACACACCACTGACCCTGATATAACCCTTGTTTTACATTTGTTTTTGCTCTATTCATGGGTGTATATTCTTCGTGCTATTGATTAGGGAAGTACATTCAGCTCTTACGTTAGGACAATAATAGCTAGCTAAGTGAATTGACTAATATGAATAGGTATACCCTTTGAAATAATATTCCGATCACGTAGAAACGGTTTCTTTCGAGGTCCATTTATTACGAAAAACTAAGAACACCCGATATCGATTTGCACCGTTTCACTCGAAGGGTTATCAAGTAACGAGTTCGCCTTGCCGTATTTCAAGTAGCATTTCAATTTCAGAATGAAAACGGGCCTATCCTATTTCAGTATACAGATCGACTGAGTCCGTAAAGTGGAAAAATATGTTCTAAGCTAACTTCAATCGACTGCGATCTTCGGATAAATCAGGGATTTCTTTTCTTCGATGAATTTTCGGCAGTATACGAATTTTATATTACGTACTTGACTTTGTAATTTGTACCCTCGTTGCACGTTTCTTCCAGCTGATGGGGTCCTCAGATCTAATTTGTCTGCCGCAAGGAACGTGAATTAGCATTTGCTGCGTCTTAGTGGGATGACGAATGACCTACGAGGGAAATGACAAATATTCCCGGTCTCACTACGATTGACTTCTAATTAAATTTTATTTTTCAATATAGTGCCATAAAGAAAATTAGAAATAAATGAATATATGAATATACTCCTTTACCTCATTTAGGTTTTTGCCAAATAACAATGATAGGGTCTTTTTTGTCCAGATCGATCAGCAACGTCACATACTAGAGGTATATACAGTCCTCCAATGTGTGAAGGAAAACAATCGAAGAGCCATCGAAGATGAGCAGATCCACATATTGACAGACAGTCAGGCTGCACTTAAGGCAATGAGAAGTCAGGAAGTGACATCCAGTCTGGTATGGATATGCAAAAAAATTAAAACACTGGCATAGCGAAACCGCGTTAAACTGATCTGGGTGCCGGGACATTAGGGAACGACAACCAATGAAAAAGCCGACGAAGTCGGAGGACGCTTCAGATCCTAAACAGACCACCGGGGTACCAAAACGTACATCACGAAGGTCCGTAAAAGACTGAATCATGGAACAGCACAAAGAATACTGGAAAAATCTCAGGAAACGAACATGGGAAGAAATACATCAAAGCCCCGTGTAACAAAAGAACGACGGACCTATTAGTACTAGATAGGGAGAAATTAAAGGCCTTAACAGGGCTCATGACTGGCCATGTGCCAGTGAAAGGGCACCTGAACAAAATGGGACAGTACAATGGCGACCTGACATGCAGACTTTGCGGTAAGGATACAGAAACAGTGACACACATACTGTGTAAATGGGAAGCACTGGATCGCAAAAGTCAGTCAATTTTCGGAAAAGCCTAACGGCGAACCAGAATTATACAGTTACCACCCAGGAAAGGATTTGTACAAACTCGTATCAGGTACAAAAATACTCGAGTGGATACCGTAAGGAAACAAAACAAAGGCGAGATACAATGGACCAGCAGGCCTAAGTGTCACCGGAGGCAATAGCCAGACAAGCCTACAAAGGGGCTGAAGTTTTTAGTGAGTATGCTTGGAATGGTGACTCTCATAGTAGACCATAAGACCCAAAAGCTTATAACCTCCCCATACAGGGTTTTCTTCACCTCCACAAAAAAAAAGTCACAAACTTATAGTTCCAGACAGCTGTTCCGTTCTTCTCATAGAGTTGATCAGTGGAACTGAACTATCTCTGTTAAAGGTGGACATAACCGGGCACAACATGGTAAAAAGACCAAAAGTAGATATCCCACTAAGGAATCAAACAATGTACCACATTAACTGATATATTTCTCGAACGTTACAAAAGTTATGGGGAATGTGAGACTACTTGAATTCGTTTGGTTTGGTATCGCCAAAGAGGCCAAATTCCTTGGACTGGAGGCTAGCTACGAAAATAGCAAGGCCAAATAGAATTAGGTGGAGCTATAAATAAATTCCAAACACACAAATCTCCTGGAGAGTATCGGGTATATCCCATCACACTCCAAAAGGGGCAGGCAATTCTAGTTCCATTTCTATGTAGAATATTTAAGGCTTGTATCGCTATTCGACTTATACTTACTGAGTGGCATTTATATACCCAAGGTGGGTAGACTTAAAGACACGACGCCAAAGTCATAACGACCAATTAGTCTAGTGTCCTCCCAGCTTAAAATACTGGAAAGACTAATAGACAGATTCATAACAGAAGAGGTTTTATCAACAAACGCCAATACGCTTATCAGCCAGGTAAATCAACAGGTTTGGCACTAGGTGATCTTAACGGGCTACTAACAATCCCTCGAGGATAAAGAGATAGCTATTAAGACGTTTGTCCACATCAAGGGTGCCTTCAACAATGCATCAACAAAGCCAATTACAAGGCTCTAGACAGAAAAGGGGTTCTCATTCCTTCTGCGTCAGTGGATAAACGCTAGTCAGGAAAAAATGATAATCATATCATCAATCGGCGCAACCACAGTCACAGTTAAAGCTGGTAGGGGATGTCCGCAAGGAGCAGTGTTATCACCCCTCTAGTGGATGAACTATTGATAAGGCTAGCATCCAAAGCCATTTACTGCTTAGGGTATGCCAACGACCTTGCGAGTATCGAGATAGGAAAATTCGCATGAACAGTATCGGAGCTCACACAAACGGCTCTAAACATGATAAACAAGTGGTGCCAACAGGAGGAACTTGCCGTAAAACCACTATAGTTGTCTTTACCAGAAAGAAAGTACTGAGAGGACTAAAGTTCTCTAATAATACAAATATAACCAGGGAGAATTATTAAGCATTTCAATAGGATATCGTATTTCTTATATTTATTAATTTCTAGATATTCTAGCAAATTCAATTTATTCTGAATGTGTAAAATCTTGAAATTATCATTAAAGTTTTGGTTTTCTATAAATAAATGTTCCTGTATACTCCGAAAGATATTCAATTGCAAATGTTGAATCTGTTGCCATTCAGGAACATGAGGAATATATTGTGGATATGATTTATATATTTTTGGTATTGAGAATTCCATGCTGTTTTGCAAAATTAAAGACCACCGCTAAGGAGCATGCCCAAATATAACATATAAAACAAAGGGCTGGTAATGTTGGCCCATTTTTAATGGCGTTTTGAAATATAATCAAGTGAAGTGATTGTTATTACTTCAGGTGTGCTGGATCCAACGATGATGATTGCAAATGATGGAATGTTTATTGAACCCACTCATTTATATTCTCCAAACTTACATTCGAATTCCTAAGATTGGTTATAAGGTTTTTAATTTCGCTTGCTTACCTATATTTTCCCCAGTCGATATAAGCCTGATAGAGGTATCCCAATAAAGTGAATTTATCATCTCTTTTCTTAATTACTTTTAAAGCAGATTTCCATTTTCTTACAGCCTGTTGTTGTTTGTGTTGATTGTACAGTTTCACTCCTTGTTCCACCTGGAACAATTGAAGAAACAACTCAGTTAATCCAATTTCAGTACATGCTTTTCAAGTTATCCTACGTTCACTTAGTTCAATATATGTGAAATTTGGGCTTAGGTTGCTTCTTTCGACTCTAATAGGTTGACAATGTTCCAATTGGTCAATAAGTGACTTTTCAAATATCGCGACAATAGAAATTCACTAGAGACCCGCAGTTGGTAGCACTGTATTGCAGTGGCGGCTCGTGAATTTTTGAGAGAGGAGGCTGGACATAAAACGTTTTTGTAAAAATATACTCTATTCACAGCCTTTTTTGCACAGCGACCGTACCAGCTACTTCAGTGACAAAATTAATTGTTACCCAGCAAGAACCAACGTGGAGGTATAGAGTTTCTCTTGCCAAAACATTTTTTTGTTCGTTTTTTGTCTTTTATTTTTTTTGGATTTTTAATATTTTTCCTTTTTTTTGGAATTTTTCATATTTTGTTTTTTTTTATTAATTTTAATAACTTTTTTTATATATTAACGGAATTCTAAGGTCTTTAGTTTGCGAAAAATAATCAATAATATTATCAAAAAATGTATCATTTAGTTTTAAGTGTCTTACCAAATCTTTTTCAATAGATATTAAACTAACATTGTATAAACGATTTTGGCCCATTGTATTGGTAAGTTTTAATTCGTTTGAGAGTAGAAAATGATCTCTCCACCGATGCCGACGTGACAGAAATGGTGACTGTCAAATAAAGTAGTTTATAAAACTGAGGTTTTTTATCATATCGGCGTGACTGTCATACTGGCCTAAAATATCTTTATCCGAGTATATAACGCATAATTCATTGTGCCGTGCTATTTTATCAAAAAATTTATATTTTAGAACTAAGTTATCTTAAAGTGTATTGGGGAACTTTTTTGAAAAAGATTCGAAAAATCTTCTATTCGTCAAGTCAAAAAACTTCAATTCATGTAAATCGGAAAATCGAATCTCAATTTGACCTTTAATAGTATCTAAAATTTCATGAAAAAGTTGTTTATAATGTAGTTTCTTGTCTACCGAATTATATGTTTTCCTCCTTTTCGCGGGAGGAGCCTCATCAGTTGAAAAATTTTCAAATAAAATATTAAAATGAAACTCTGTATTACGGAAACTTGAAATTTTTCCAATGAGATGTTTCAAACGATCTCTTGAATATATTATATCAGTGAATTTATGTTGTAAAATTTGAAAAATAAGATCAGTTTGTTCAAATATTAATTTAAAATTGTCAAGAAAAAACAAAAATTCTTCATTCTCTAAATAAGATTTTAAACCAACAGCAGCATTTAATGAAACCTGATCTGTTGAAAAGTCATCACTGTTTAATACAAAATCAAATGTTTCAATTAATTTGTCTTTATTTTTATGGATGGTAAATACTGCACGTGATGTAAAATTCCATCGAGTTGGAGCATTACAGGGAAATCAATGATTTTTTTTTAAACTTCGTCTTGTCAATACTACTATTAGTATTAACAACGATCGATTTTGATAGTTACCTGACATTACTAATCCTTTCAAATCCGGTAAAGGCCGTTTAATTAAAAGAAACACTTTTATCATATGTTAATTCACTAAATGGATTTTCTAAAAGGCAGCAACTAAGTCACTAACACTCATTTTAAATTTACAACAGACAACAATCTAACCTTACTTCACGTGACGTGACAACACATAAACAAGCACTGACTGACCTACTCAGCAGTTGGCAGAACGCACGTCTCGTATTTCATAGATTGCTAGCGGCTGCCGCAGGCTAGCCTCCAGAGGGTGTTGCCATTTCAACTGATTTACCCAGTTGGCGTTCGGACTGGTCGGAAAAACGGCAACTGCGTTGAACAACACATGCTCAGCGTTTGAGATATATAGAGAGTCTAGCCTGAGGGCACTGTTGCCAGATTAAAAATAACTACTGAGAACGGGGAATTAATTGTAAAATTTTAAAAATTATCAGTGAAACAGGAAATAAAATGGAGAATGATCATTAAGATAAATTGGTGAGGAGGCTGAGCCTCCTTAGCCTCCTTCGAGGAGCCGCCACTGCTGTATTGGGTAAACGCTGTTCACGTCATGGCTCAAGATCAGCCATTCTTGTGAGGTTGAGCAACAAACAAATAGACGTAGGGGAGGTCAGAGTGAATTGTAACAGAGATTAAATGTAACAAGCCTCATAACACTAGTGAGAAGAATTTTAAATTTATCGCCTAAATGACACAATAAAAAGACCTTCAACGTGGCCATCCTTTTGTCGTTTCCTCCACATACTTCACATAAGCTTTAACCATTAGATAGAGGTGTTTATAAACCGCTGAAGGTATATATAAAAGATTTCATGGATGCTTGAATGAAAAGCCACCCTGGACTAACGATGACCATATACGATTTGCTTGCTATTGTTCTCCAAGCTATTCCATTGGCAATAACACCAATAACATTAAGGGAGGATTCAAAGTGTCTGGTGTTCTTCCATTCAACCGTGGCGTTTTGGGAGACTATGAGTATGCTCCAGCGTCTGACACATATAGGCCAATGCCACCCAATAATGAGCAGCAGTTAGCGTATGAAGAAAATGAGTCAGTTCCTTCTGTTCCAACAGAATATGTGTCTTTCACACAGAAGGTGCCTCTTTCACCTATATCGAAGATAACGCGGCAGTTATTTAAGAAAATTGGTTCTAAAAATAACCAACAATGACGTCATTTCTTTCTTAACGCGAACAGCGTTTATCCGATATATCGTTAAAGGTTGCTTGTCCTAGGGTACGTACCTTCCGCTTAGCTATTCTATGGTGTATTCTAGCCCTGCAAGCTCTGAAACAGCCCCAAGTGAATATAGGCTGTCTTGGTGTTCTCACTTCTGTATATGTGTCTCTGTGTAAACTTGAGTATGAACTTTTCCAAGGCCAGCTACTGTCCAGACCGTCCAAGGGATGCCTGGAACCGTCTGGTGAAGATAGTAGTCGAGTTGCGGAGAGCTGATGACTGACACCACCACCACCACCACCAGCACTGAAACAGAAGAGAGTCTATATTATTCTCCATGAAATATCTATGGTTTGGACTTTTACGTAGTGTAAAATCATTTTATCTTTCGAAAATTGGAGATTTAAACTCAAATTTGCCCATAACTTGTAACACTTAACTTACAAATAATGCTGACCAATTGTTTTACTACACATGGCATTCTCAAAGCCAGGACTTGTCAACTAAAGCTAAACATAAAATTATATCCTCAAATTAGAAATCATCATAAAAATTAAGAAACCTCACAAAGATACTTGTGCCCAATGCAATAGGCTTCAAATGCTTATCAAAAATTAGAAAGGTGCAGTCGTCGAAGAATTCAAAAATAAATTGCAAGATCACTAGGTGTAGGCTATGATAAGACAATGTCTGCGAAAGAGAAGACCCGCTATTGCTTCTACAAACGACAGCTCTGGGTGTTCAATTTCATCATGCGAGAATTAAACTTGAAGCAGTGTTTTTGTTTCATGTGGCATGAGGCCATCGGAGGGCGAGGAGCAAATCAGATAGCCTCATGTATTTACTAACATTTTAAGAGTACTTCTTTGGATAAGATCTCAAAAATCAATTAACACTCGGATACATGGCACGTACTTATACTGTTTTCTTTGCTGATGCAATTGAAGCCATCACTATCCGGGTCACACTCATTGGAATGTGACTCGTATCATTTAGTCATCAAGAAAAAAAAAAGGATCCTATTCCTATAGAAAATCCTCGAGATTGGGTGCAGTTGCAGTCATGTGGAGTTCTCATTCCTTCCATGTGACTGAATTGGCCCGAATGACTTTACTTTTCAGCACTTCTAAGGTAATATTTCAGCCAAAAACTGATATGAGTGGCATCTTGGAGAGATATCAAATGGTTAAGGTATACTCAGGAAATAAACACAGTAGAATATAAGACTTCTTTATATGAGGGTTAATCGTTTAAAAAGATATCGTTTATGGGAAAAAGAGGTTTGCAACAGATACCTGTTATTCCTTTATCTTTATCTTTATCAGTTCCAATAGCAGATGAAAAGAAAAAAAATCTCCTGTAAATGCTTTCCTATGTTGATGCAGCTTTCCATCCATTTTACAAAAATCTATTTGCAAAGTCCACGGTAGCTATTGACGCAATAATAAGTGATGAGAGTGCAAGTGAACAAACAATAATAATGTTATTATCTTTAATATTTTTGACGCTTTAAACCTCGTTTTTATTGTAAAAGGGTACAAGTCCTTTTTTCTGATTAAATGAAATATGTAAAATGGTATATGTTAGATTTTTTTTCTGCCTGAAGCATGTTGAAGAAATTTGGATAGCACAGCCCGGATGAAGTGTTTTTGAACTATTGATTATCATAATAATTAAAAAAATTGTTTAAAAATTCCTAGTGAATAAATTTTGTACTTATACCCTTTCCCCCGCCGGACAGCCAATTGTCTACACAATTAATAACAATTAATTATAAAACATACTTACTATCGCAAAAATTCCTGAGAATGCAGACTTTCCCAAGACATTTCTATCCTTAATTGTCTATTAACTATTAGTTTTAAATATCACGAAACTATTTCATACAACGAATAACCCAATATATTTCGAATGTTCGTTTTTTTATTTCATATATTAATTTTTTATTAACATTCATTTTCGTTGATATAATTTCCATGAAACTTTATATATTTTAATGTGAATATTAATATATTGAGTACATCCCCGCTTTCGCGAATTAATTTTTGTGAATCCATATCCGTATTATTTTATATATTTTCAACAATTTATAAATATTATTTTTTTATATGTATATTTTAATATGTTTTATTATTTAATTAATTGATTAAATGTATATTTAATTGAATTAAATTAGTTGGTGCTTCATTCTTTATAGAAATAATTATCCAACTTTTATTATATCTTAAATTAAATTGGTCAATTTAACTAATGTGAGCTTTTGAAAGATTCGAATATAATTCACTATTTAATTAATGTTAATTGGTTATAGTTATATGATTTGGAAGTAGGCCAGTTCACTTGGTTTTTGGTTAGAGTTAATTAAAGATTATTTAATAGCTAGTTGAAACACAGACGTTGCAGCACCGAACGAATTTGAATTATAAAAATATAAAAAATACAATTATTTACACATATTCGATAAACAGAAACAGCTAACACACCCCTCTTATATTGTACAGCAGCATCCCTATGCTTGATCTGTAATCAAATGGTCGAGAATTCTCGTTGCAAGCCGGGTAGGTTCGGGCTCGCCGGGATAACATGAAAAGAACAACTTTCCGAGTTCCCCTAGACGTTAGCGATGGAAGTTTTAAATCCGCAACAAGTAAGAAAACCGTGTTTCTTACTTTGGTTTGCTGAAACTCTCGAGTGCAGGGATGAACTTGAAGTCCAATTGATTCGCAATAGAAAAAGTAATTATTCGAAAATACATTGGGGAAATGTTCAATTACTTGTTCTATGGATGAATTTGCGTTTTATTTTTGTTTTATTGAATGAGTAATTCGATTCGAAGTTACTTTTTAACTTAGTTTTCAATCGCTATATTTGAATTACTCGACGATCCAGGGTTTGTCGATGGAATGAAATTTAATGGTGACCGAATTGCACGATGGTATAGGAAAGTGCCCAGGTAGTATTACTAAGAAAAAACTTATTAAGTAAATCAAATATGCACAAATATACATCACGGATCAAATTATTTTTACACTTGAAACAAGTTAGTTTGATTTATTGTAATTTGACATGCATTTTACTTAATCATAACGTGAAATCATATTATTTTTATAAGTTTCAATCAACTTTTCCAATTTTACACATCGATAAACATTGTACATTTGTTCACCATGTCGGAGCTGTTCATTTTTATATACGAGGGCAAGGTGAAAAGTTCCTGAAAAATAAAACAGATGGCGCCACAACCGAAAATCCCATGTGACATTTGTGATGTACCATCTTTAAATAGAACGCCTTAAACTTTTCACTGATATGTCATTCAGTTCTCTTTCGACACCCATCGAAAGCAAGCAACCTTGAAGATTTTTTTAAACATGGAAAAAATATGAATTTCGCGTCTTAATTAAACATTATTTCTTGCAAAGGAAAAAACGTTAGGCAAACCAAAGCATCGCTCCTCGAGTGGTTTACAGATTTCTGGTAGTATGAGGTAGTACAAAGGACGTCGAACATCTTGGCCGTCCGATTGAGGTTTCAACGCCAGAAATCGTCGACAAAATCCATGGGCATCTCAATCGAACGACACCAAAGAACAGTCGAAAGAGTGAACTTGTCCTGGCGAATCGAACCCGAAAAAGGCCAAAGTGGGTTTATAGGCCAACAAAGTCATAGTCACAGTTTTTTGAAATGCACACGGTATCGTCCATATCGATTACCTTGAAAAGGGCTAAACGATTAACGGCGTATATCATGCAGAGCTGTTGAATCGACTCGACGCCGATTTGAAGCGAAAACGGTCGCATTTGGCAAAGAAAAATGCTCTTCCCCCAAGAAAAATTGCCAAAAATGTGCCACACATTGGTTCATTATCTACCATATTCTCCAGATTTGGCCCCCTGTGATTTTTATCTATTCTCAAACTTGGAGAAATGGCTCTGCGGAAACAGATTTGTCTGCAACGATGAGGTCATCGCTGAAACAAACGTTTATCTGTCGTTCTAGCCAGAATGGAGGATTCGGCCCATATATTTGGAGGAAATGTTGCAGATTCAGTGATATAAGTGTCAGGAATCGTCCAGATTATGTTAGCAAAATCCTGCAAATCATGCATCATTCTTCCCTTCCTGATCCAGATAAGAAATTTCTGATCCCCCATTGTTCACGAAGCCCCCGACTATATAGTTTCTGCAAGACCATTTCGTTGAAAAACTCTAAACCCTAAAAGTTGATCCATGCAATTTGATCGTCAGCTTCGACGCCGAATCACTCTTTACCAATGTTCCCATTCCAGACACCCTTTCCATAATTTCTCAACCATTAGCAAAACATAATTTTGACACTAAGCATCAAATCCTTTTCGAAAATACTAAAACCCTAGCCCGAATCCCAAACTTCTATCAGCGAAAAATTCTCGAAGGGATAGAAATACTGGAACATCAAAATAATGTAATCAGGGGCTTCAAACTTTCCAGTCTTAGGGCCAAGGGCAAAAACAGTTTTAATTTTCCTGCCAGTGTCTATATACTTGCTACATTGGCTAGTTCAATTAATATTGTGTACTAACTGTACTTTATTGTTAAGACCGCGACACTTGACGACACCTGGTGATCACCCGCGGAAATAGGTAGTACCACTGTAGTACCCTTTATCGCAGTTAGTGCTAGTAGTATTTTGGGAAGCGCAGTAGCAATTAAGCATTCGCGAATAATCTCGTTGTTTCGAGAAAGTTCTGGTGTATTCCACTTACTTCTAGATGGTGGTAATTGGAGTATAAGTAGGCTAGCGGCGCTACCGCGAGTCGGTCTCCTAGGGAAGGTGAAGGAAGCGAAATCCTTTTGATATTGACATTGAAACCATAGCCCCGGAACTTCAAACGGAAATTATTGATTTACAGTGTAGTAATATAATTAATATGCTGATATGTTTATGTGTTTATATGTTAGAATGTTTATAATGTTTGTGGGATTCATTACAATTATTTGTTAGTTATTATGCTTAAGTTGAATTTTCTGAGTATTATGCTTGTCATTAAGCTTTATCTCCCAAGCGGGCCGTAGTTTCTAAACGCCTTTCTAAACCCGTCCTCGAAAATTTCACTTCGCACATGAACACACAACGGCAGGGTCAGGTGCCAGAACGGAGTTAACCGCCGGAATAAAGGCAATGAACTAGTTTAATGCATTTTGACAAAGGGTTCCTGGTAATCTGGTAATCATTCAACAAGATATTTATCGAATTGTGATAATCTTCTTTGCCCTTCTAATTCAAAATAAAATATGTAGGTATATTTTCAAGCCGTTCCTGCATCTATTTTTTGCTGTTTGAAGATGTTGGGACCAACACAATGGGGTTGAATTAGTTAGTTGGTTTAAAGCATGGGTATAATGTGAACGATCCTATACAGGGTGTAAATAAATAACTGCGAAAAAATTCAGGGAGTGATTCCTTTCTAAACCCGTCCTCGAAAATTTCACTTCGCACATGAACACACAACGGCAGGGTCAGGTGCCAGAACGGAGTTAACCGCCGGAATAAAGGCAATGAACTAGTTTAATGCATTTTGACAAAGGGTTCCTGGTAATCTGGTAATCATTCAACAAGATATTTATCGAATTGTGATAATCTTCTTTGCCCTTCTAATTCAAAATAAAATATGTAGGTATATTTTCAAGCCGTTCCTGCATCTATTTTTTGCTGTTTGAAGATGTTGGGACCAACACAATGGGGTTGAATTAGTTAGTTGGTTTAAAGCATGGGTATAATGTGAACGATCCTATACAGGGTGTAAATAAATAACTGCGAAAAAATTCAGGGAGTGATTCCTTGTTGAAAAATAAGGTGGGTCTTTCATTTGACCCCCTAATGTTAAGATACAGCCCTTCAAATGGGGCGCCAAAAAAGTAGTTTTTTATTTTTATCTTCCAAATCCAGAAAGTTACAAAATAAAATTGGGCACACATTATTTGCTATTAAGAAGGCATCCAATAACTGAGTTGTTGGTTTTCCACTATGTTTGTAAGGGGTAGAAATAACCACCCCTAAACTTGTTTTCCACTTAACTTTTTCTCTTATGTGTATATTGCCAATTAAAGATTTATTTTAGGTAGCTTGTTTCATTCTGAACAAAAAAGGTCTCTTGTAATTTTTTCGAAAAATTGAAGATTTCTGAGAAAAAAAATAATTCACTTACAAGTGTACATGGCACGATTCTCATAGTGTGGAATTTTAATTAAATTTTGATTTACCTAGTAGGCGGCTGTCATGTTGACATATTTTGTTAAGACAACTAAATTATTTTTAGTATGTGCAATAATAAGTTAAAATCATTGTTAATTGTCTTACACTGTTATCATTTTGAGGCCCTTTTGTAAAGAATTTCAGTAAAATGGAAGTGTACACAAAAGCAGAATTGACAGATATGCTATTTAATGGAACTCAAACTGCACTTAAAATAATGTAGCAATTAAATATTATTCTTGAATTAAAAACTAATAGAGATCATATGAGATGTTCGAAATGACCCCCTTCAGCCATTACATACGCGTCTAGACGGCGACGCATTGATCCTCGTATCCGGTGGAACATTTCTGGGGTATCTTGAATAACCCTACATGAAACAATTATGCGATTTGGTAGATCTTCCAGGTTTCGAACAGGAGTCTTGTATACCAAAGTTTTTAAATTCCCCCAAATGGAAAAATCCGAAGGATTTAAGTCCGGGGATCGAGGTGGCCAAAACTGAGGCCCATCTCGACCTATCCAGCGATTTGGATAGACTTCATTCAGAACCTCACGTGCTCTTACACTAAAATGGGCAGGACCCCATCAAGTAATAGTGGCAAGTCTTCTCTCAGAAATAAACTGTATGAATTCCCATCTAATTTAGACGGCAGAAAATGTGGGCCAACTAACTGATTCCCAATATGGCCTAACCACACATTTAAAGAAAATTGTTCTTGGTGGTGAGCTTCTATTATAGCGTGATGGTTTTCTTCGGCCCATATGTGGTTATTATGATAATTAATAATCGCCTCTCTAGAAAACTTAGCCTCATCTGTAAATAACCTTCTTCAGGAATGCACAGTTTTGTCTAATCACTTCCAGCATCCAAGTGGGAAATACTAGACGATTCGGAAAATCCCGCGGTAATAGAGCCTGGACTCGTTTTATGTGATAAGGATATAAGAGCTGTTCCTTTAAGATGTCATATACCGTCATATGGTTAACATGTAACAGCAAACCAATCTTCCTGATACTAATGTCAGGTTGCTCGTCGACTAAATTAAGTACTGCTTCCTCTAATACTGGTGTTCTAACTTCGCGTTGGCGACCAAAATCATGTTTCATCGTTTTGAAGGTACCCTTTTCTCGTAGTCGTTGACGAAGCCGTGCAAATAGACTGTGATGAGGAGCGACGCGATGGGGATACATTTCTGAATATCTTCTTGACGCTTCTAAGGAATTTCCATTAGATAGCCCATGAACGAAATGCATATCTGTCAATTCTTCATTTGTGTACACTTCCATTTTACTGAAATTCTTTACAAAAGGGCCTCAAAATGATAACAGTGTAAGACAATTAACAATGATTTTAACTTATTATTGCACATACTGAAAATAATTTAGTTGTCTTAACGAAATATGTCAACATGACAGCTGCCTACTAGGTAAATCAAAGTTTAATTAAAATTCCACACTATGAGAATCGTGCCATGTACTTGTAAGTAAATTTTTTTTTATCAGAAATCTTCAATTTTTCGAAAAAAATACAGGAGACCTTTTTTGTTCAGAATGAAACAAGCTACCTAAAATAAATTTTTAATTGGCAATATACACATAAGAGAAAAAGTTAAGTGAAAAACAAGTTTTAGGTGTGCTTATTTCTACCCCTTACAAACAGTGGAAAACCAGCAACTCAGTTATTGGATGCCTTCTTAATAGTAAATAATGTGTGCTTGATTTGCTTTTTGGATTTAGAAGATAAAAATAAAAAACTACTTTTTTGGCGCCCCATTTAAAGGGCTGTATCTTAACATGAGGGGGTCAAATGATTTTTTTCATATGGAAGACACCTTATTTTTCAACAAGGAATCACCCCGTGCATTTTTTCGCAATTATTTAGGGAAGTAAAATGTACTTCAACATAAAATTAGATTGTTGAATAAATATATTATCTTCGTCGGAAAATCACAGTAAATTCTCTGGATTGGAGGCAACATGACAAGACTAGAACACCCAAGAGATCCGATAGTCAATTTGAATTAACGACGTTAGTTTGCATAGACATGAGGGGATGATTAACCGGTAACGTCCCCCATCACAAACACATGGTGTTTATCTAGGTTTCTATCGTAGGATGGGTCGGTCGAATGGCAAACATGCGGACTCTAATGCAGTCACATGTAGTTGTGTTAGATAGAATAGTACTTGTTAGAGAATACCCTACAGACACGGTTTCCAAGTGGGACGAACACACCCCCGTTCTGACCCCAATAATGTCAGTAGACCAATACAAAAACAGTGCACGAAAATAACGACCACTTCGGTAATATTCGACGAACTACGTTTACATCCCTTATAAAGGCTTGTGTGATATCTTAATACATCCGCAATGCATTTTTTGCTACCCTTAACCCAATGGCGCTCAATGCTTATTTCTAGTTACTTTATAAAATTCACATAGATAATGTGAAACAGTATTTCAAACAAGATGGTCCAAATTAAACTTTAGGATACATTGTCTGTATGAAGAAAACAGAATAGAGTATACGCTCCTCGCCGAAAGAAAGAACTGACGTCATAGTTGCAGCTATCTTTGTCAAAGCAGGAGTATTTCATTTTAACAGTTGGTAACACTTTCCAGCGTTGTGGGGTACATCAGTCGAGCTTATTCAACTGACTTGATAGTTCGTATATTTTTCCAGTTCAACCAATTCCAAAACAGCTGTGATCAATTGATCACGTGACTTCTCTCACTTTTGTAAGCAAAATAGGTTTCGGAGACTTCTGCGTGTCAAATGTATGATTGTAGGAATAGAAAATGCATTAAAAATGATTTAGAAAAAGCTATTGAAAGACGATAAATTATAATGTATTTCACAACTGTTTTATAGTGACACCTGAATTATGTAGTCATCTTCCTCATGATATCTACGCTGACCTTTATCGGCATGTAGACATTGTAAACTATGTATTCCAACCAGAGGCGTAGCGAGGATTGTGCGCGCCCGGGGGCAGTTATCATAATTGCGCTCCCCCACTCAAGTCACAGCCCTTTGATTCTTAACAATATTTATTTTCGTATATAACATTGCCAAATGTATTTAATGAAAGAAACAAGGGAACATATTTTTTAATAGTTTAATGTACCTCTCTTTTAAACTCACATATATTCATTGAACAATAAATCTAGATATGTATTTTACGCGCTTTCATTGATGCGAACATATCTATTATGCGTGATGCATCAATCGATTCGAGAGTCTGTTTCTTTATACTCAACAGACAATCTGTGTTGCTCCATTAATGGCCGCAGATAAGTTAATATTAACTTTAACTTGCTGAAGGACCGCTCACAACTTGCAATAGATACGGAGACAGTTAGCAGGATCTGTAACGCAACTCTTAAATTCGGAAAAACATCTTTACCGCACTGTATAAGAAATCGAAGTAGTTCGATGGGGGTAACGATGACATTTTCCCGTGAACGTAGTAACATTTTGCAGTCAACGATGGCGTTATACAAGCCAGTGCCGTCAACGTCAGTAGCGTAAAATTCTCCTAAACTTTCACACTGTTTTTCCACACAATCGAAATCTGAACCACTCATCAACTCTGCAACTTTAAAGAGGAAGCCAAACTTCTTGTTCAGATCACGAAGACGCTGAAAACGATTGTCGAACTCAACCTGGAGCCTATCAACAGCGTTTGCCAAACCGCAACGTTGTTCCTCCTCTGCTGAAAGGCCTGCATCTTCAGCTAACTCTCCGTCTCCAGGCATTCGGCGACGTCTTCTTCTTCTCCTTTTGATGTTGATTCTCCATCGGTCACATTTTTGTTTGGCGTCTGCAATCGCGGCAGTACACAAATCGTCTCGAATGTGTGCCAAGTCGTGTTGAAGAGAGTCGAGGTCGTTGGCAACTTTAGACATTTCCACATTTGGCGCCACCCCCCTCGCTTCGCCACTGATTCCAACAATATAATTGATATATTCCTTAACTATTTACATTATTTACTAATTTAGCGCCTTCTTCTTAATATCTACATTGACCTTTATCGGCATGTACATATTGTCAACTATGAACTCCAATAGTGGAATTTATATACTCTTAGATATTTGCATTAAGATTAAATGACTGTATAAGCATGTAGAATTGTCAACGGCGGTGTTGTTCTATTCTTACTTGTGTGTAAATAAAAGCTAGTCATTTGTAACATCCCTATTGTTCAAGAGAAAAGAAACTTAATTCCTGCAGACAGAAAAACCAGACATACTGGCCTTAACTGAGACGCAGGTCAATCCATCCACTAACACGACCTATATGCTCTGCCCTGGCTACGAGCTTCACATTCGTTTCAGATTCAAATGAGGTATCTCTCTCTATTCCAAAAATGATCTCTCATGCCACAGAGAGGAGAATCTAGAACCACAAGACTTCAATATAATGTGGTTCAAGCTTGATAATCACACACATACAAAATTTCTCTGTTGTCTTTATCATGAAATGAATCAGCTCATGGTGAACTCTTTGAATTTTTCTTTGAAACTTGACCTTATTCAGCATAAATATCCAGAAACTGAAATTATCATTATAGAGGATTTCAACGTTCACAACGCCGCTTGGCTCAAGGTCTGATACAAGACGGATGACGCAGGGCTCTAGGCTGAGGCCTTCGCCATTACCTATGGTCTCGAGCAGTCAATTAATGAACCAACACGGATCCCTGATAACAACTATCATTATGCCTATACGCTTGGCTTATTCCTCACTAACAATCCAGATCCCTTATGTAAAAGTCTACCTTTGGCTAACTCTTCGAACATTATAGGATTCCCTTTCGTGTAGTCAAAGAATAACTTAAAAAAAATCAAAGTATAGAAAAAACCTTGTATACAGGTGAACTTGTCTTGTATTGTGTATTCAGTTGATTTAACGGGCGTGACAGATTTAACAAATTGTTCTTGTCCTTAACTGTCATTCTAAAAGTAACAAATATTTCTCAAAAGCACCGAGGAGATCAATTATTGTAACACTGCAAAGAAAAACTACACGAGAAATGACAGTGATTTCATGAATTAATGACTTACTTACATCGTAATAAATAGCCACGCTCCAAAAAATTTGGAAGGAAATGAATAAAATTATTGAAAAGCAGGCCGGGAGGCGTGGATTGAACGAGTCGGCATTTTAGAAGATTGGTTAAGTCACATCTAGTGGGCGTGACCAAAATCTAAGCAAGCTAATCTATGAATTAGGGTTTGTTGTAACGTAATTCATCAAATGTTTTTCCTAAACTCTAATTTAATACAACCTGAAGATTAATTGGCGTATGAAACTAATTGACGACAAGGAAACTCGATACACTTCGTAAAAAGTGTAGCATTTAAAAGTCTACACTGAAACACACGTGTTTAAGATAAAGATAGAACGAATAAGATACATGTTATGAAGTAGGGATGGACTCTCTCGTGCAATTTTCAGTTTCAAACTTTGTGTCATCCCAGTTGGTGCCGTCATAAAAATATCCGGGGCGAATAATTAACAATAATTGGATTTTCATGTTTATTTTGTATGTACGTTATTGAATGTGAAAAGACAGTGGAAAAAATTATTGTGACACAAATGTTAACAAAGTGTAGTGGTTGGTGAATGGTGGAGTAGTTTTTTTGTTTAGCGATTTTACTACTATTTTCAATAATAACGCTAGTCCAATTGAATATGCGTGTCGCATTTCCACTGCAGTGAAGTCATCATTCGATAAAACATCCTTTTGGTAACGAAGAGTTTTCTCTTCTATCATTTCTTGAAACACGTCATTTTGCATGCCTTTTCAACAATATTTGGGTCCTAACACAGCCGACTCTATACGAGCCTCAACCGTACTCCTATGCCGTATGAACGACTGCTGCTCTAATACTAAGTCCATCTTTTCGAAATTGTATTAATACGATTTTTCGCATTTTGTACTGTAATGCCTGCATTAGAAACCTCAAAATCGTACAGTAATGAGACATTTTACAGCATAGCAACCAGCAGTGGCGGACAGGGTGGGCACAAGGAAAAACTTACCTATTTTTTGTATATAAAATTCATTTTCCATTTTTCATGCTCGAAAAAACGTCTATAACTTTGTTGTCAAAATCCGGGATAGACTGGACGAACTTGTTTTCTATTGATAGGACCGCCAATGCGATCAGTCGATCTTCTGACATTGTGCATCTCAGAAAAGTTTTAATGCGTTTGAGGGTGGAAAAACATCTTTCACATTCTGCTGTCAACACGGGCGTTGTACAAATAATATTCAGTTTGTCTGTTGTCTGTTATGAACACTAAAGTGGCTAAATACCACCTACGTCATACATGTCATAGCGCTCATAAATTGCAGAAAGTTCACTTTTTAATATGACACTGTCCAACACAGGATAAGATTTCACAGTTTCATCAGAATATTTTTGTGGAAATGCATGTGTATAAGTTTTAAAATTTAGAGAATCAAATAATTTTGCTGCACACTTAAGTGATCCCCAAAATCAAATCGGTCGCTAATTTGGGATAAAATAGTGTCACATACTTCCTTTGCAATAACATCTCTGTTATCTCCAGCTGTCGTTTTTTGTCTTTCCCTAGCAGGTTCTTCATTATTGCGTTCTTGATTGTCATTGTCAGTAGAATTCGAATAATTTGCTTTCGGCGTTGCCCTAGGCCTGCTGGACCCTTGTATCAAGGGGGGCACAATGGACCCAATCAAGCGGTCTAAGTACTATGGACTTGTCCTCCCCGTCTTGATTGATTTATTGACTATAAAAATTCACAAGAAGATAGACCTGTCAAAATAGGCAGATTCACAGCTTTCATAAAAAGTGTTTCTAAACGAAATACAACGCAAAGAAAACAATCGAGGTGAGAAGACAATCGGAGCACTTTTAGCTTTGATGCGACTGCATTTATATAATTAATTAATCTGAAATATGACGTAACAAATATTGTGAAACAATATAAACATTAGATACAATTTTGAGGTAATCCACGGTTTTTTCAATTTGAAAACAAGAAACCTCAGAATAGCGTTGAATTAATCACCAATAAATTTTCATTCAGAACTACTTCAGAATTTTGAAGCTTTCTCATATTGAAAAATTCCGCATAGGTACATCCAGTTCACTCAATATCAAATACATAAGGTAAATTGCCTTTTGCAGTTGAGCACTGTCAATCCCACGCATTTTAGTCTGATTAGATAATATTTCAACATGTGACCAGTAGAGAAATTCCGAGCAATTCAAATGTTTCAATAAACCACTTTGCTTCACTAATAGTAACTGAATCCATACCATCTTCGACATTTGAATGCGGAATATCCAGATCGCTGGATAGGTAGAGGACACGATGCACCAGTGAACTGGCCGGCCCGCTCCCCTGATTTGACGCCCTGCGACTTCTTTCTATGGGGCGCTTTGAAGTCGAAAGTTTATGCAGCTCCAGTAAACACACGAGAGGAATTATTGCAACGAATTAATCATGAAGCGGATTTATTGAAGAATGATCCTGAAGTACTAGCCAGAGTTCAATCCAATTTCTTGAAACGAATTAATTCAGGAAAATGGGCAACATTTCGAACAATTGATGCCTTAGCGATTTCCCAAAAAGTTTTGTTGTTTCTTTTAATTTAGCATTTGTTTTTCCTAAATAATCACATCGTTTCCCCATTTCTATTGTTTTTATTATTCGTGTTTTACCGAGATATTAACCATTTCAGTGTTAGTGAAATTTTGAGCCATAATTTTATAAAATTTTTACGGAAAGCAAAGTAAAAACTGACAGTTTTGAGAATAAATTCTTCAAATGCCAAAATGACATTAGAAAAGCCAAGGCAACTAAGGTATTTTAATCAAGTAAAATTAGTAAGCCAAAATTGCAGAGACTCGAAAATTAATTTTTTCAAGCTAATCCGTTGATTTTATCAAAATTTTCTAAGAGTAAGAAAAGTTTTCAAATCAGATAAGCTATCTACGTAAAAATATAGAGTGAATTACATCGACCACAAAAAAGTTCTGGACACTTTTCCCGTTACATCCTCAAGTTTGAGCCATTTATATAGTCTCTAAGGCTCTGTGCTCCACTCTCAAAATGGCCATTATTGACAGTAACTCACCTGTTGAATATTGTAAAAGTTCTTCATCACGTTCTCAAGTTATACCGAAAAAACAAAATTATTTTTGCAATTTTGAAGCCCCCTACCGGCTAAACAAGACACTTGAGGCAAAAGTAAAAAGGCTCATCAACTTTTTTTCGAATCAAAGAATCTTCGGCTTTATTTTTGCCACGCAGTTCGAGGACATCCTGTATATTATAAGATATTCTATTACGTGTAAATAACAAATTATTTTTAATAATCCTATTATGGTGATTATTTTTAGTTAAAATTCAAAGTATATTTGATATTTTACTTTTCATTCTTTTTAGAAAAAGAAGGGGCGCAAAGAGTTTATATGCGTGGGGGGAGGGGGGCGGTAAGTAGCTACGCTACTGGCTACATCCTTGAATCCAGGTAACATAATCAGTTTTATTTTCACCGATGAAGACTGCATAGCAATGGAAATGCGTATTCTACTATTCTAATTTATAATTTTCTGCATAAGTGAAGTGTAAATTAACGTGAACATCCTAGAACTATTGAAACAATATGAAACGTATGTGAAGAATGAAATGGCCGATAAATATAAAACTGCCCGATCTCAATACAACATGGTAGCTTTTCAAGGATGCTTCAACTATTATCAACATAACACCAACGTCAAACAGGAGCGCAAAGAATTTCCACGAAACACGTACCTGAACATGGAATCTAGTCAAAAAAACAGTTGCAACCCACATAACGTGAATAATTGCGAATTGAAAGTATCGAACTTTTCGAACAACAATGACACGAAACCGAAGAATTTCTCCAATGAACAGAAGAGCTCTCGCACTGAACAGTTCAGTAATAATAATAATAATAATAATAAGGCCAGTTTCTACGAAGATTCCTCACAATTTATGTATAATCGTAGCAATGAAGCACAGATGAGCGATCCTTTTTATTACCGTGACAGGTTTTTCGAGCAGAAACATCAAAATGCGTACATTCCTCAAATTTTCACCAACAAGGACATTTCGACCGGTGAAACCAACGCCAAGTATATTTTCGAAAACGAAATGAAATCGAAAAGTAGTACGAGCAGTGCCAACGGTGATTTTTATGCTTCTTCGGGAGAAGATCCAAGCAGACCGGACGGAAAGGAAGATGATATGGGGATTAAATCGGATACGAGCGGCGGTAGTTGCATGGACAGTGACGACGATAAGGAATTGAATCACATCTTCGAACCGCAACACAACGGACCTAGGAAGTGTTTGGCATGGGCGTGCAAAGCGTGCAAGAAAAAAACTGTGGCGGTGGATCGAAGAAAAGCGGCCACGTTACGCGAACGTAGACGATTGCGGAAGGTAAATATGGTTAAAGTTGCTCTTTATTGTAATAATAACTAATCTGCGGAAGACGTGAATTTCACAGGATACTAATAATAGTTATTTTTATATCAAGGCCGCGAAACGACTCTTTAGCAATCGAGAGAAAAATTATCGCCGAAGCCGCTTGCAGCCGAGGCGAGAAAATCTCGAGGATTATCATCTCACTCTCACTTGAGACATTATTGCTACACAATCAAATCAGTCCATTTCATTCTATGGTACGAAAATGCATAGAGTTTCGTTTAATTGAATTAAATAGGTACTATTTGTAATACCTATATGACTGCTTGACGTATTCCACCACGTCTGTTACCGTTTTGTTATTATTATTTCCAGGTGAACGAGGCTTTCGAATTACTGAAACGAAGAACCTGTAATAATCCTGGACAGCGGTTACCAAAAGTTGAAATTCTCAGGAGCGCCATCGAATACATAGAATACTTGGAAGAATTGCTGCAAGGATCGAAAAGCAGCCAAGCCACCACGAATTCTGGACCAATGACAAATAATTCTTTCATAGTAAGTAAGTCATGATTATTTTTTCTTCCATTAGCTGTTACCATCATAGTTTTGAAGACTTATTGCTATTTCGCAAAATGACTGGTGCCTTTAGCGTACCCGTAGCTTTGTTCATAAGCGATTGGTTATTCTATTCATGCTCGAGAAATGAAAATGGTAGAATATTGTGTATGGGTAAATATGGTAGTGTTTAATGAATCAAGAGAATTTCTTGATTAGTATATCTGATGAGAATATGAGAGGAGTACTTAAAAAAATTAGGAATATATAACTTAACCTGTAGAGAATGAATTGCAATACGTAATTTGGGCCAATATCTGGTACAATTTCTTGCATTCTTTCGAAACACAAGTTGATTAACACTTCTAAATTTATTAACGTGCGAATAAAAACGAATAACTCAAGAAAGATTGGTACTATATCAGTTAAGCTGTAGAGAATGCAATCCAATGTGTAATTTGGGACAATACCCGATAAAATTTCTAGCATTCTTTTGAAAGAGGAGATAATTAAGACTTCCAAATGTATTACCGTCGGGATAAAAACGAACAACTCCAGAAAGATCAGTACTATATCAGTAAACCTGTAGAGAATGCAATGAAATGCGTAATTTTGGTCAATATCCAATAAAATTTCTAGCGTTCTTTCGAAAGAGAAGTTAATTAAGACTTCCAAAGGTATTACCACGAATAACTCAAGGAAGATTGGTACTATATCAGTTAAGTTGTAGAGAATGCAATGCAATGCGTAATTTGAGTCAATATCCGATAAGATTTCTCACATTCTTTGGGAACACAAGTTAACTAAGACTTATAAATTCATTAACGTGATAATAAAAACGAATAACTTCAAAAAGGTCGGTACTATATGAGTTAACCTGTAGAGAATGCAATGCAATGCAATTTGGGGCAATACCCGATAAAATGTATAGCATTATTTAGAAAGACGAGTTAATTAAGATCTCCAAATTTATTACCGCGGGGATAAAAACGAATAACTCCAGCAAGATCAGTTAACCTGTAGAGAATGCAATGCAATGTGTAATTTGGGACAATACAATAACATTTCTAGCGTTCTTTTGAAAGAGAAGTTAATTAAGACTTCCAAATGTATTACCGCAGGGATAAAACGAATAACTCAAGAAAGATTGGTACTATATCAGTTAAGTTGTAGAGAATGCAATGCAATGCGTAATTTGAGTCAATATCCGATAAGATTTTTCACATTCTTTGGGAACAGAAGTTAACTAAGACTTATAAATTAATTCACGTGATAATAAAAACGAATAACTTCAAAAAGATCGGTAGGTACTATATGAGTTAACCTGTAGAGAATGCAATGCAATGCAATTTGGGACAATACCCGATAATTTATTATTTAGAAAGACAAGTTAATTAAGATCTCCAAATTTATTACCGCGGGGATAAAAACGAATAACTCCAGAAAGATCAGTTAACCTGTAGAGAATGCAATGCAATGTGTATTTTGGGACAACACAATAACATTTCTAGCGTTCTTTTGAAAGACAAGTTAATTAAGACTTCCAAATGTATTACCGCAGGGATAAAACGAATAACTCAAGAAAGATTGGTACTATATCAGTTAAGTTGTAGAGAATGCAATGCAATGCGTAATTTGAGTCAATATCCGATAAGATTTCTCACATTCTTTGGGAACACAAGTTAACTAAGACTTATAAATTCATTAACGTGATAATAAAAACGAATAACTTCAAAAAGGTCGGTACTATATGAGTTAACCTGTAGAGAATGCAATGCAATGCAATTTGGGGCAATACCCGATAAAATGTATAGCATTATTTAGAAAGACGAGTTAATTAAGATCTCCAAATTTATTACCGCGGGGATAAAAACGAATAACTCCAGCAAGATCAGTTAACCTGTAGAGAATGCAATGCAATGTGTAATTTGGGACAATACAATAACATTTCTAGCGTTCTTCTGAAAGAGAAGTTAATTAAGACTTCCGAATGTATTACCGCAGGGATAAAACGAATAACTCAAGAAAGATTGGTACTATATCAGTTAAGTTGTAGAGAATGCAATGCAATGCGTAATTTGAGTCAATATCCGATAAGATTTTTCACATTCTTTGGGAACAGAAGTTAACTAAGACTTATAAATTAATTCACGTGATAATAAAAACGAATAACTTCAAAAAGATCGGTACTATATGAGTTAACCTGTAGAGAATGCAATGCAATGCAATTTGGGACAATACCCGATAATTTATTATTTAGAAAGACAAGTTAATTAAGATCTCCAAATTTATTACCGCGGGGATAAAAACGAATAACTCCAGAAAGATCAGTTAACCTGTAGAGAATGCAATGCAATGTGTATTTTGGGACAACACAATAACATTTCTAGCGTTCTTTTGAAAGACAATTTAATTAAGACTTCCAAATGTATTACCGCAGGGATAAAACGAATAACTCAAGAAAGATTGGTACTATATCAGTTAAGTTGTAGAGAATGCAATGCAATGCGTAATTTGAGTCAATATCCGATAAGATTTTTCACATTCTTTGGGAACACAAGTTAACTAAGACTAATAAATTAATTCACGTGATAATAAAAACGAATAACTTCAAAAAGATCGGTACTATATGAGTTAACCTGTAGAGAATGCAATGCAATGCAATTTGGGACAATACCCGATAATTTATTATTTAGAAAGACAAGTTAATTAAGATCTCCAAATTTGTTACCGTGGGGATAAAAACGAATAACTCCAGAAAGATCGTTGCTCAGTTAACCTGTAGAGAATGCAATGCAATGCGTAATTTGGGTCAATATCCGATGAAATTTCTCGAATTCTTTCGAAACACAGGTTAACTAAGACTTACAAATTAATTAATACTTCTAAAGTACAAGTCAAAATTTATTAACGTGGAAATAAAAATTTTTAGACAAATAAATATTATTGTCAAATTGAAAATAATTCTGTTTAAAACGAATATCGCAAGTAAATTGTTTAATGCAAAGGTTGGTATGATTTTTATCTAGGAAATTAGCTATTAAATTCAAAGTGTCTGAAGGGGATTACTAGGGAATAAGTCCCGTATGTCGAATTTTTGTTACAATTACATGTTGAAATTAAATTAATGATGATTTTGCACACAGGTATGAATTATATATAAATTCTCAGGACATTATGTTTTTGTTTTAAGTGAAAGAATGCATGGTCAGAAGCTTAGTACTAAAAGTAAAAACTTTTGGAAATTCCATCGCTCTTGCTAAACATTGTTTGATTATAACCATCAGTTCGATTGAAACATTTTTAATATTTTAGCTAAAAAAAACAATCAATGTAAAAGATCTGTACTAGAGATGATTCACATAAAACGTCTGTGAATCATAGAACGGACGTTCAGTCATTGAGTGAAATCTATACAAATTTAATTAATTAAACTTTTGCAAATTCCTATGTGCGTCTTGACAACCTTCTCCTACTACCTCATAGGTGTTTTCGGTAATGATTATATTCAGCAGAATAATTGTTTCATTTTTTGTAGCCACAGTTATCTTAACATCATTCATCATTATTATAAAAGTGTCTCAATAAATAAATGTAACGAGAAAGCACGTACAAAGAGCTACTAAAGAATTTAAATTCTTCATCTCGCGTCTCGACATATTTCCACAACTATGAATTTGATTGATAAATGGCTTGCGATGCTTATTTGGTTGGCATAAATTTCATTATGGAAATGGTGGAATTTAATCTTTAGCATGTTGGTTACTAGTAAGCTATTAATCTGATGTCTGGGCCTGCTGAAAGGGGAGCAACACAGTTTGGAATCGAGCCAAAGGTCCCCGCTCTAGGCATGAACTATGCAAGCAAAGTGTTTTGTCGTCAGTTTGACTGCCGAGATTGTAACCCTTTCGATTCGAACTTCGTCACCTATTGCATTTTTGCGATTCATCTTTTCGCTTGAACTTTTTCCAACTTCTTCGAAACACCATAAGGGAACTAAGTTATCATAAAACGGATCAATATTACATAACTTCCTTCCTTAATGTTTTCTTGTTCGATTCCTATTTATTAGCACCATTTCAATTCAAAATCTTTCATTATTTTAGTGGATTTCTATTGGATTGTTTTATTTTACAAGATTCTTTCATTCAAATAGTTCAATTTGAATATTCATTTCTGGTATTCTGCTAAATAATGAGACATACGCTAATTGTGGATAGGCATGATTGAGGAGTTTGTAGATAACCCATACTTAATGTGTCTTGGGCCCTCTTCAACCGGGATATAACGATGTTGCCCATTTCTCTATTGTGCCCTCACATCTTCCTATCTCCTCATCAGTACGGTGTATTCTATGAAATTCATTAGCCTGATGTAGGGGATCCCCAAGGTAAGTCCGACGACCAACCGCGTATGCCGTGCACTGACACAGCACATCCATGGGTGTCTCTACTTCCACGCCGCAACCTCTGCACGTGCGGTGATCTACGAGACCCATCGTGCAGAGATGTTTGTTGCATGGAACGTATCGGGTCAGGAATGCAACTAGATTCCGTATCTCTTGTCTGCTAAACGTCAGTAGATTTTACACTCGTTGCTGCTGGAGGTCTCCCATTAGTCATTTGGAGTGCGACATACGGGGCAGTTTCCTTCAATAGACACGGTGCTCTACCTCGACAGCGACGGCAGTTTCAGTCCATTCTCGTTTGGTTTCCTCAGACTCCCATACGAGTGTCACTCTATTGGGGTTCATTACTAGTGCCTTTAGTTCTTTTAAACAAAAGTCTATATTGTGAGGTTATTATTTATGACTCCAGTGCCTTAACCACTGCTAAGTTGCTCGCTATGATTTGTGATTTGTCTATTCTGATATGCTCTCTCCCTCCTAATTCGACCACATTTTGTAATTGCTAATATTTTTGCTAGCAATTCTGTCGCAAGTGTCCCTAGTTTCAAAGAAATTATTTCTCCATGGTCATTTTTCACGACTATTACAGCACCTGTACTTTTTTGGTCTCGGTGCCTTCGGTAAGCCATACGGAATCCCCTGGTATCATATGAGGATTACCCCCAGTATTCTCCCGCCAATTCAAGGTTTTAATCGTAAAAGGTAGTGTTGTGATCATTGATCCTGTCGGATCTCATCCGTAATAGCCCATGTGATTCAAACAATCCAAGAATACCTTCGGCCCTTTTGGTTGGCCTTTCCTCCTCCAATAAGATCGAAGCGATAAGCTCCATGTATGGCTTCTGCCTGAACGGCGAGTTGCAGTGGCTCCAACCCCGATAGCCTTTCCATCGCAGCCGTTGGGGTGGTTGACATTTCACCTGTTATTCCTAAGTGCCAGCCTCTGAACTCTGTTCAGGCAATGCTGGAATACTTTCGTTTTTGTTTTTGGCCATCACACGATTGCGGCGTATGTTACAATGGGGCTCACTATGGTGGTGTACACCCAATGCACCATCCGTGGTGTGAGTCCCGAGGTTCTTCCGACTGGACGACGACAGCTCCACAGGGCTTTATTAGTGGTTTTTCTTGATGCTTCCCAAAGGTCAAACTTTTATCTAGACTTACTCCAAGGTACTTGACCGTGTCCGTTATCTGTATGTTTTCCACATACAACACTTTTTTCTATACTCATAACTAGGGAATCAAAGTTGGCGATTTGCTACAAAACTTTTGAGTTAAAAATGCTGATTACTTTGGATTTACAAAATGGAATCGGACGAATTTTTTTAAATTTTATTACTCTATCTAATAAACTATAAAAGAGTTCACACCGGGGATACACTATAACACTATAAGAAACAATCACCCTTATCCACTGAAAATACTGTTGGAGTACTAAGGATCTTTCAGCTGCCAAGTAGCCATTATCTGAGTAAACTAAATTAGAACTCAAAATTTATAATTAGTAGGATATATAAGGCGTTAACCCCAGCTGGAGGTAAATCTGAAGTCAATAAATTTCGCTTTTTTGCTTATATATATTCATCCAGAGTTTTAGGCAATCGAAACTCAAGCTTGCATCTTCTCCATGAAGGCGGATCCCACAATCCCTAATAAGATGATGTCAGGTACAAATATTCCTATGAAGTCTTCCATATCCATGCTCGGGATCACCATCAAAAGCAACCTCTCATCCTCTCATGGGATGATCATGTGAGGTCCGTTGTGAAAACCGCTCCACAAAAACTTGATTTTCTATTCCGTGCCGAGAGCTACTTTACATCCTAGCAGCTTCTCATAATTTACAAAGCATAGATTCCAACTGTCCTGTAGTACTTTTCACATGTTTGGAGTTTGGCTCCCAAACTTACGCGGAAGCTCTTGGATTCTATCCTGGCCTTCCGAACTTTCGAGTGAGAACAAGGCATCTGCAACAAATATGCTTGCCGTTCCAGAGCTGCTTCACTATTTTGGATTGGTGAAATGGAAAATGATGCATGTCCATCACAGTTTGAATCCTAGGTAGTCCGTTTCCCGCACTTATTTCCCACGTTACCGGGAAGGTAGGGGCCTCCTTAGTCTGGAGGGTCTGCATCGAAGTGTGGTTCTGAGTATGGCTTGTAAAATTCATAGCAGTTCGGACCGCTTCTGTACCTTGTCAAGAGTCACTAATTGACCGGATTGGGCGCATTTATCGTTAAGGCACCAAAAAAAGCTGCGGAAGAACTTGGTTTCGAATTTCACATCAACCGAAAAGGCTAACTAGTGGACGACCTCGAGTTTCAACCTTCTCGCCTGAAACTCCCAAATAAATGCCACGGAGCAAGATCTTATGCCCAGATGGCATGTTGAGACTCAACTTGTCAACCAGGCTGACCTTAAGCTACCTAAGGTCAGTTGGGCTTACATCCGTGACCGGGGGATTTACCGCAGCTTGCCAAGATGGCGTAATCAACAGCTTCCTCATCACCGCAACGTGATGGGTGGCCTAGTGCATACACCTATCGCTTTAAACGGCCCTACGGGTGCTGTATTTCCATCTAAGGCACTCGTACGGAATAGACCAAGAGCCGGTGCTACCTTACTTGCCAGGAGATATCGAGTCCGTTGTCGGAAACGAAAAATGCCAGATCTGCAGGACCCGTTTCCGACCGCTAGATCCATACAAGCAAATGGGCCTTACGTTGTTCTCCTCGATAAACAAACAAAGACTATGTATGTCATCGAATTCTCTGCTCCGGAAGAGGAGAAGGTAGTCTTGAAAGAGAAGGAAAAATGGACCGAGTATCAAGATCTCCTCATCGAATTCTCTGCTCTGGCAGAGAAGAACATAGTCTTGAAAGAGGAGGAAAAATGAACCGAGTATCAAGATCTACTCATCGAATTATCTGCTCCGACAGAGAAAAACATGGTCTTGAAAAAGGAGGGAAAATGGACAAAGTATCAAGATCTCTTCATAGAATTATCTGCTCTGACAGAGAAGAACATAGTCTTGGAAAAGGAGGAAAATGGACAAACAATCAAAATCACCTTTTCGAGTTTCGCTCTATACCCAGGCCACAAGGTCTTATTAGTGGTTCTGATCATCAGTGTTTTGGGCGGTATTCGGTCTTCGTTGCGTCCGAACTTGAAGATCATTCGCACATCTTGATAGACCGGATGCAGCAGGTAGTCATTCTGGGTTCAATAAGACTACTTAGGGCACACGATTTGGGAACCCGAAGCTACTTACCAACCGTTGGGAGGAGTTTGATTGTATTAACTCAAGCGATTTAGAAACTAAAAATTCAAAATCAATTTTCTTTTTTAATTTTTGGCAACTTTACCTCGACAACGGCTGCCCTGAGACCCCAAGGCTGTATAACAACAAAATACTTATTCATACTTACCTCTTATACATCCATCAATGGGATCTGCAACCTTCGTAAAATCATTTGATCTTGCTTCTGTATTGAAAGATGTGACATAATTACTGATGTAACATATTTTACTAATAGCAATTTTTACTCAAAGTTGAAGTGAGACATATTAATATTCTATCTCTGTGTATATTGTACGAGATTAATATGCGTTGAACGTCGGGATAAAAATAAAAAATATTCTTACATCTCATACTTTAAAATCGTCATTATTAACTTAGTGGTATCTAAAGAGATTTATCACTTTAATAACATATGTGTCCCAGCTGTAAATATTTAACGTATCCGACATTACGGTTATAAATCCGACGTTGTTTGCATTATGTAGAAATTTATTGTAAAATTTCATTATTAAGATTTATATCTTCATGTTACGGTTACAGCAGAACATGGGAAAATAATATGAAGACATTTTTTGTATATATTTTGACTATACGAGAGGCTAACCCATATCATACAGGTGTATTATTTTGTGACTCTAATGCATTCGATTGTGCAGATGTCGACATTTTAATCAACAAATTAGAAAAATACAACGATTCAAAATCGGCTTGTTAATTTTTTTATATACTAGATGGAAACCTATAATGTTCGAAGAATATCGTGTGAGCCAGCGGTGGCAGGCTTGGAGGTTATAGGCACTTCCTAGGAGGACTACAGATCGTGAAGAACATTGGCCTTAAGAAACAGGTTTTTCACTACACGAGCCGTAGGAAATGAGTGGATGGAAGCTTTAGGACAAAGAGTCTCCATGGCGTCCGTCTGTCAACGGATAAGGTCTTTTGGGCTCCGTTCTTACCGACCATTTTTATGCCTTCCCCTTACCCCACGTCATCACGCCCCTAGGCTAGAGTGGTGTAATGAGCGAGTGAACTGGGTGCAGGAATGGCATCATCTGGTCTTCAGTTACGAGTCGCCATTTTGTTTGTGGGCCCATGATGGGCGATGGAGGTTGAGGCGCTTACGTGGGGAAAGAAAAAATCTGCAATTTGCTGTTAAACGTCATACTGCCCTTACATTAGGAGTAATGGTTTGGGCTGCAGTATGTTATGGCAGTAGGTCACCTCTAGTCCAGGGCAATTTAAATGCAGTCAATTACATAACCAACGTGTTGGAACCTGTTTCAATGCCATATCTTCGGGGGATAATTGTTCCAATTTTGCAAGAGGATAATGCCCGCCCTCATACGGCAAGGGTTACAACGCAATATGTAGAAGATGCTGATGTGGTGGTGCTTCCACGACCTGCACGTTCACCGGATCTCTCGCCGATTGAACATGTATGAAATATAATCGGTACAAGACTGAGTAGTTTACGCCACCCCCTTCAAAATTTAGATGATCTTCGACTTCGTATCCAAGAAGCTTGGGATGAGATACCTCAAGGCGACATTGATCATCTTCTTCAAACTGTTCCCCATAGAGTAAATGAGTGCATAAACAATCGCGGTGGAGTCACTCATTATTGAATAACTTTTTATTTATGTTTTTTTTGCTTCAACTTCTAATCATTTACTAGTTACATTCACGTGCCTCTTCTATAAAAATTAGAATTAAATTGCTTAACTATTACTAGATGTAGCGTTTTTTATTCAAATCAGTATATTTGGTTTTTTTGTTGGGGTTGTATGCGGTGAGGTTTCATCTTTGGTTAGGGGAGGCAATGTTTCTCTGGATTGCTTCGGCTTAGGCCTAAAACGAACGGGAAGCAATTGGACATTTCGGTCTTATCTTTTCGTTTGATGCTGGGTTCTGGGGATCTTGCTGACCATGGAATCGTATCATTTCTTGCTTATTCTCGCCGTATTGTTGCTCCGTTTTGCTGAAACAAGTAATGCCCTATTTCATTTTCAATTTGAGGTAAAAAGAAGGTCTGCAGCATTTGAACATAGCTCACAGCAGTAATGGTTTATTATTATTCTAGACGATGAAATGGCATACCATACAGTTACCTTAGGGCAATGTAAAAGTCGCTGATAAATTTCCCGACAATTCTCTTGAGCCCAATAACGGCAATTTTGCTTATTTATATCGCTCATCACTCATGATAAGGATATTTTCGATACCTTGGTGATTATCATGAATCAGACGACGAAATGTAAATCTCTTAATCTTATCACGATCATTTATTTCCCGAGCAATTGTTTTAAAATTTTTCTCCTGCTTCGATCATTCAAACCAAGGACGGAAGTATGTTTAACAGCGGATTTTTCCGGACTACCAATAACTATTTTTCAAAACCTTTCTTCGTTACGTTCATTGCGGGCAGTTCTTGGACTTTCACTTGATTATTTGTCGACAATAGATTTCATTTGTCTCCATTTATTGCGCCAAGTCGAAATAGTCTTACGATGAGGACATCGAATTAATTCCTCAACACAAAAGACATCATGTTGTATAGACTAACGTTCAATTTTGACAACTGTCAACATTTCTAACAAAATTTCAAAAGCCTACTTTCCCATTTAAAACTATTTTGATTCAAAATAACCGAATCGTTTTTGTGTTATTGATGAAATAAAATGAGTAATACATTTTGCCGAACCTTGTGTAATAATTGCAAGAGAATGAAACGAATGTGATTCTGCCGAATTCATTCGGTAATCGTTCGAAAGAAATGAATAACGCCACATTAGTAGTTACTTATTAGTTCTATAAATTCGTATATCAATCAACAAAGTACTTTTCAAGTCGGTGGCATCACATCAACACATGTTTAGTGGTAACATAACACAGCGGGCTCTGAAGCGTTTAAAGCTGTCAACAGTAAGAAATTTCTTCTTTTGTAACCGTGACCGCTTTGTTTTTCTCCTGTTTACTTGATTCTAAGATATAATTTATTCCGCATCACAAACCAAAGTTTATTTGCGACGTTAACCTATATTTGAATAAACTATAAACAGTTAACGCAATAGTTCATCCTTTGCAGAGCCGGCCCTATGTTAAATGACGGCCCAGGGCGAGCAAAGAGTATGCACCCTTTTTACCCAAACCCCCGGAAACAGTTTTCGTTCCAGAATTCTTTTAATACTGTCTATATAACACATGTATGGCAGGAATCTATTGAATTGGATATCTCCAAAGAATTTGGTCAAGTTTGGCACCAAGGTCTTCTTGGAAAACTTCCGTCATATGATTAAATACAAGAAAGTTCATCACTTTTAAACACAGTACAGACATATATATAGATAATTCAGGGGGGATGAAAAAGTATAAGAGGAAAATCAATTTGTTAAATTTAGATTGATCTTCACCTGAGGGTAACACCTTGTTGCCATATTAACCCCACATAGTATTTAACAGGTCCAATTTAATAGTATTTTATTGGATCAGGGTGATTATTTCGTACTACTTATTAGTTTATAGTGTATCCTGGTCCGGATTTATATATTGTGGGGCCTCCAAGGACAACATCGTGATGGGACCTCCCTCTCCAAAAGCAATCCATCCAACAACAAAAAAAGATTGCTATGATCTTGTTCTTGGCCTAGCCTCTGCTCATCACTAACTCCTTGATCACTCAACTTTACGTATTGCTTCGCTCTTTGACATATTTCGCAGACCTCTAAATAAACAGAATACATAAGAAAGCATCGAAATTCTTAGAAAATATATTGATCGTAAGTTTTTTCTGTGAAGCTAGCTTCGTTGAAGAGCGTTGATTGAAAAATTGGGAGAACGACTACTTCAATTTTCAGCGTTCTTTTATATTCCGAAATTGGACTTTCGTGTTCATTTTCGCTAATTTCTGGTTGTAGTAAATTATTTCTTTCTTTCAGAATGGGTCGTCAAATCACTTCACATCCGAGAAGCTCCAACATTTCAATGAGGCTCTGAATAAATTCTCTTCGAATGGTAAGTTGTTTTTGATTAAGTTAAAATGTCAGTGTTGAGAGTATCTTGAATTGGAGGCTACCTCCACCTGCAATGGTTGGTAAAAACTGGTAAGTTGATTCCTGTGAAGCGGAAACAAGGATTGCTTTAGTCATTTATTTAAAATTTTGTAAAATACCTTTTTGATTGGAATAACATTTGTGGTCGATGATTTATCTTTATTACTTTTAATAAACTACTAAAAAAATTGGTAATTATGGGCAATTTACCCTTAATTGAGGCAAGAAATCAGTTCTTCCAACAAGATGGTGCACCAACTCATACTATCAGGTAGTAGTATTTCTAGTGGAGAAGGGTGATTATTTATTATCAATAGTGTAATAATATATCCACTGTGTGGACAACTCTCAGGCTCAATTGCAATAATTTGAGCCGAGGAATCAAAATCTGCTCTATGGTCCAATCGTTATGAAACACCCGGTATAGCTGTTGGAAATTTATTTGATCTGAGGCTCTGACATTTCCTTCTTGCTTAAAAAGTCACCCTAAATGCTATTATTATATAATCTACCAATTTTCTTTATCCTCTCGTTTATGTCGCCTCTTTGTTTATTATTCCTCCTTAATACGTAGATTTACTTACTTGTTCGAAATTTTCATCGTGGTACTATTTATATGCACATCTATGATCTTATATTCTATAAAAGGATATTATAAGCTTAATGATTGGTGTTCATAGAAAACACTTTGAAGGGTGGAATTTTAAAATATAATTAATCAATCGTTATAAATTCAGGAAACTCATTATATTCTTTTATAGTGGAGCCCCACGTTGGGCGCCACTATAAAAGAATATTATAAGTTTAATAATTGGCCTTCATAGAAAACGCTTTGAAGGGCTGGAATTTTAAAATATAATGAATCAACAGTTACAAATTCAGAAAACTCATAATATTCTTTTATAGTGGGGCCCCACGTTGGGCGCCACTATAAAAGAATATTATAAGTTTAATAATTGGACTTCATAGCAAACGCTTTGAAGGGTTGGAACTTTTAAAATATAATGAATCAACAGTTACAAATTCAGAAAACTCATAATATTGATTTGACAGGGGTAATTTTTAATTAATGCTCTCTAAAACATCATCTCCTATTCTCTCATAGACGGCCAGATCATTTACTAATATACTTTACTCAGGGATGAGTAAATAAGATTTGTTATATAAGCTAGTTTTAATAGATATCGCAAAAAAGTTTATAGCGTGCTGTGATTGAATGACAATATGACAATATACAAATAAATAGAATAAAGAAGCGCGCGTCTTTCTATAACAAATTGAAATAAGTCAATTGAAAAAGCTATTAACACAACAACAAGAAATAGAAACACATCGTCTATTTGTATGTTGCGTTTTTCACCTCGTTATCCCATTATCAAACTTGAAGATACTAAAGCATAAGTTTGTTGGTATGATAATTTTCAATGATTGGATACTTTGAAAACTCAATAATCTGATGTGAAAGTCATTTTGTAAGCTATCTGTTCCACTAAATTTCATAAAAGAGGCAAAACTGATTTTATATTGAAAAAAATACGTGTGGCACTCGGGGACTGCCACGGTAAAGCTATTGCATAGCATTTTTTCTCAACTTATGCAATTATAATTATTTATTTTTTTTAATTTATGCAGTATTTTTTTTCTTTGATATTAATTCGAGTTACACTTTTTGAGCGTGGTGACCGATAAGAAAACAATTTTTTTTCTTTTATTGAATAAATGAGAAGTTAATATCGTTTAAAATATTTTTATTATCTTACAATACATGTAGGTTATTCAGGAATATGTTATCATTGAAACTATAGGTTTATGGTAACTGAATAACTGAAATAAGAGACATAAGTTTGAGACTTGATATCCTCTAAATATCTGGAAAATACCGCGTCAACGGTGGTCCCATATTTTGTTGTGGATTCTTGTGGATCATTATTCATTTTCAAATTCAATTTTTCCGAAAGAAAAGTTGTCAACTGCTCTGATTTTTCATCAGCGAAGTTAATGTTGAAATCGCCAGCCAAGATAAGTGGAAATTTATTACCATTTGTACCAAGTATTTTCGACCCTTCTTCAGTGTACTCCAGTAAAGTGCGATGAATAAAATGCTCTACCTCGTCCAATTTTGGATTCGGAGAAATGTAAATTGCTACCATGACTATGTGTAGGCCATTTCTAAGTTTGCATGAGCACGCACAAATATCTCCAACAAATGAGCGCCTAACATTAACATCGTTAACGTGTGCAATATTTATTTCAATATTCGGAGTCATAATATTAGTTACATTATTATTATTTTGGTAAATAGGTACCCCACCTTCTGGAACAGTGTCTCGTTTGAATTGAACAATACAATTGAAATTAGGTATTTCAGTCGGATTATCATGCGCCATGCAAGTTTCGGTAAGAAGTAACACATTTGTTTGTCTCGTAACTGAATCTTGTAAATCGTATTTGTGACTATTTAGACTTTGGCAATTGAAAGTCATTATTGAAATGCCATTTCTATTACTAATGAAATCTAAGACACTTTGAGCTGTCGTCTGAACACTATTTAAAGGCAGTCTTTTGAATTCTTGCAACAAAGATGCAACTGATGCAGCTTGCCTTCGATTATTATAAAACTTGAATGTAGAATTATCGTGTTTTGTCGTGATATACAATTTTTCAATATTAGTCACCCGAGAGAGCGCAACACAAACGAGTTCCTGTTATTTTTCGTTACGGAATATCTTGATTCGGTCGTCGCGCTTAAAGCCCGCGATAAAAGCTATATGCAATATATGCAATAGCTTAATAGAAACAGGTACTCTCAGGTCTCTGCTACGCGCGTCTAACGTATAAACTCTAACTGACGCGTAGCGAGCTCCTAAAAGCATATGTCAAAATGATTTCGTTCGTAGCTAATTACATAGGACGTCTGGAGTTCATGCAATTATGTTTTTAGATAATTCGAACCTTCTAATTTCGATAGGCCAAATGAAAATCCCGAAGTCTAAAGCGCTAGAGTGTTATAACATTCGTATAAAATAGCGAAATTTCTCACTTTCAGAAACTTCAAATTAATTAATTAATTTGACACATGTTAGATGTTTAGGTCTTTGATTATTTTTCGTTACGGAATTTCTTGATTCGGTCGCCGCGCTCAAAGCCCGCGATAAAAGCTATATGCAATAGCTTAATAACTATTATTGGGTACATTTGAAACACACAACAAAGAAGAAATCATTCTATTACATATGTAAAACGAGAATACAATAAGAAACTTCCTAATGTAGTTGTTACATCTCCACCGGAACAGTTGAATACTTAAAATAAACGGATGTCATAAGGCCCAAGACTTTACTAACACATCCTTCCTCTCGAGTAGCACTTTAAAAGTAACATCCATACTTAGACAAAGTGCCTGTCAGCAGTTATTTTAGTTAAAGTGTCCTTTAGTTTTATGGCACGATCGATTGTCTCTGATACATCATCCACTGTCGCGTTTCCAGGGTGCTATTTACTTTTCGCATCAAATTACACGTTATCACCAACAAAAAATCTGAAACTGTTCCGATAATTATTTATTTACGGGCATATTAGGAATTTAGGAACAATAGGATATATTTTAAGATTCAAATAAACTGTTTCGCCACACAGGGGCTTCTTCGGGTGAATAATGGTACTTAAACTTACAGAGGTATTGCTTGAAAAATCTTGGCTTCCGGATGGATTCCGCGTCACAATAGCACGACTTGATGCCGACGTTTCGCCAACCATTACAGGTGGCCTCTTCAGGGCAAGCTTGTGGCTTGAACTGAAACTGATTCTACTGGTTTCTGTAGCCGTATTTATTGTAGGAAAAAAAACCTTCACGCTGCACAGTTCATTGCCTTCATTCCAGTGGTTAACTCCTTTCTATCACCTGACCCTGCCATTGTGTGATCATGTGCGAAGTGGAATTTTCGAAGATGGGTTTCCAAATGTTGGGAAGGTAATATCCTGAGTCACGGCTTAGATTATTTGGATGTTTTAGAATTTCTATAGCTTCAAGGATTTTTCGCTGCAAGAAGTATGGGGCTCGGGCTAGGATTTTGGTGTTTTCAAAAAGGATTTGATGATTAGTGTCAAACTTGTATTCCGCAAGTGCAGTTCTACTGTTGTCACGAAGCCTTGTACAGCGCTCATGTTCTTTCACACGAGCAGCTACTGTACGACCTGTTTCACCAATGTACACTTTACCGCAAGAACAGGAAATGCTATAAACACCTTCTAAGTGAAGAGGAGGAAGGGGATCTTTGATAGGTTTGTAAAACTGAGATAGTGTTGGGAGTGTGGAAAAACCAAGTAGAAATATTATGTTTTTTAAGAATTTTGGAAATTCGATCTGTTATCTTTTCAATACATGGAAGATAGGCAGTGGATAAAGCAAGCGGGGGAGTTTGTGGCTCAGGTTGATTTGAAATTCTAGGCGAGGTGTATTTCTTTATGGCTTTTTGAATATTGTAATGGGAGAAATTATTTGATAATAAGACAGATGAAAGATGTTTCAATTCTGATTTCAAGGATTGGAGTTGAGATAAGTTGAGAGCTCTGTGGACCAAGGAGTTTATGACAGTTACCTGCCAAAAACATTTCAATGAACTTGCTACCGTTAATTGATTTTTGTCTATCTTCCACATATTTTTTATACGATGGCAAGTTTTACGAGCAGTCCTCGAGAGCTGCCATGGGTTCCCACTTTCTCCGGTCATAGCTAATTTGTTCAAAAATCCCAGGTTTGGCCTAATTTTGAGCTTTATTTCCTCGATTAATAGATGTCTTTGGGGCCACATCGTTGTTCAGAAAACAAATCCAAGTAACGAATTACTAGGGAAGAAGCAAGCTTTCATGATAAACGTACAGGTCTTATTTTATTAAACGCATCTCTTGGCTACATCACAGATATAAAATAAATAAACTTGTAGTTTAGAATAGCTGCAGCTAGACTTACTATTATTACTTGTGTGTATTTAGAGTGATTTAATGGGGTGTCTGTTTCACTAGCCAAATTAAATCTAATTATTACTAAATAAACGTTCCGCTTACATTAACTTTAATGCTACGTTGGTGAATGTTTATACACTTTTATACTTATGAGATTCTTAATTAAAAACGCTTTTTAAAATCGTGTTGTTTGTGTTCACAATGTCGTTTAGCGTGTATATCATTTACCTCTTAATTAACGAAAACGCGAAAAGTGTATGTGCTTAGACTCGTTATTTTCCCGTATCCAGCGATAAAGCTTATTTTTATTTGGATGACTTTGTGAATCGGCAAAAAAATATCGCAACTGGGGTATTGAAAATGCACATTTTATTCAAGAAGAACCATTGTATGTATAAAAATGTATTGCCTGGTGTACATTATGGACACAACACGTGGAACATCATTTTACTTTAAATTCAATTTTCTGGTCTTGCTATTTCTTAGAGGGTGACATCGATTGGCAACCGAGGACTCTCGATCTAACACCATTAGATTTTTTTCAAAAACTGAAGTTGAATGTCAAATACCATTTGCAACGAGGCTACCGCACCACAAGACAATACAGTTGTTAATTTCACCACTCGGCAGAATTTCAAATTCATACGACCAACAGGAATGGCGTTATCGTCTCCGCAGTGGGTTACACCAATACCCTCTAGTTAGAGACCAGAGGGCGGCTGACAAACTTACGAAAGGCTTAGTGTAGAGACGTAGCATTCGACAGTACCGTTTAATCGTAATGGTACATGACCAGTATTGAGTCGAACAAATGATGAATATTAACATTTAACAGAGTTTCACCTGTTTCTTGTGCAAAATTATATGTTTCACCTGTTTCTTAGGTTGGTGGCTGACTATAACGTTAGTCACGGGGAATTTCTCAAAAATTTCATTTTTATTGGTACCAAACTTGTTATTTAAGATTTTTTAATTTTGATATTTGATCAAATAACTACTCTTAGCTACGTTTTCTATCAAAGCCAGTCTTCTGGTATTAATTCGTAGGTTAGGAGACACTATTCAAAACACTTTCTTTTGCATCTGCCGAGGCATCTACATTCCTAGTGGTGCGGTTTCTGTCACAATGGGTTCTCGAGCGAATAAATTAATGGGGAGGAGCTCGATGATTCGAAAATGCTCCGTGGTGAAATCTGAGAGATTCACGACTAAAACCATTTGCTTTACCTCTCCTAAAATGCATATCGGCTATTTCAAAAAATATGTTCTATGCCATAATGTGAGAGCAAATAATTGAGAACACTTGTGCTATCACACAATTTTGTAGTTCTCTAGGTATTTGAAGAGCTCGACTTTAGAGATGGAGTAGAGATAATAGTGCAAGGTCTTCTTTCCTTTTTTGGAATTGGCTGGACTCTTACCTATCTTCCAGGTGGAAGGAAAGACACCAAGTAGATACGAATTTTTATTTCTTATTTCCTCGTGTATAATCACATTCATATAATTTTCCGGACGTCCTGTATAAGCCCTGGCAACACCGGGTAGATTCAGCTAGTAAGTATTCAAATAAATGAACTATTTGTTTCCGTGATAATCTAGGAGTCGCCCACTAGATAAATTATAATCTGAAAAGGACTGAATATGAGGGTGGGATATGATATATCAATGTTACTAACGACTGTCGAGATAATCCAAGTTATTCAAGAAAAATCACGATCCACAATAAAATTATTACTGGAAACTAAATATAGATCACAACAAACATTCATAAATCAAACTAAAAGAGATGTTCGTTGAATGTTAACAAGACGGAATATTTTTCTTGAAATTCGCATAATTGGCAAAATATCTCTGTGACTGTTGTATCACATACGTTACGTTTATTAATACTTCAATCCTTATGATGAAATAATTCATTCTCCTTAGCCGTGAATCGGAAGTATTTTAATTAAACCACCCAAGCGAGTCCCTTTTTAACAAATCATTTCGCTTTGTAGTTACATCAAATAAACACGATGCGACACCTGAAGTCTTTATTTTTGTAAATCTCATTATTTTAATAGCTGTCATTAATCATTACTTTGACTGTCTATTCATAGGAAGCGGACATTAATGTTATATTCTTCAGAAGCGTTCTTAACATTAATAATATATGCAAGCCACCTTCACTGATATTTGTTCTGCAGAATTTCTCATCATCAAAGACATAGTTAAAAGAAAGTTGCAACAGAATCGTTGAGGTCTACTAAAATAGAGACTTTTCCATACTTACCCGTTATGAAGTTTTGCAAAATCGGAAATTTACTGAAGGATAAACGAAAAAGCATTTTCTTGAATTCCGATTCGTCCCCAGCCGAGGGTAATCTCGTGAATACCCTATTAATAATTCCAAATAGTATTTAAACAAACACCTTTTGTTTTCTAATTAAGTTTACTCTGATGATGGCTACTTCGTAGCAGAAAACTCCTTTACTTTACCAGTTTATCCACTAAAAATACTGGTAAATGATAGACTTGAATAATTTTATATATTTTGAGGTTCATAAAATGCTCTTTCAACGTAACCTAGTATCACGTAGCATTAATTGAATTGATAATTTCAGAGATAATCGCCCATCAGCTATGATAATCTACACTCGAGTGAAAAAACGCACCACTTGAAAGTGTATCAAAAATTGCAAGTGCCATAACTCGGTTGCGTTTAGTCGAAAATAGATGAATCTTTGAGGTCTAAGAAGGTTAGAATCTTCTCTTTAATGTGATGCTACTTTATGTGATACCAATTCCTCCCACCCCGCTAAGAAAAATATGTTCCTGGTGTCAAAAAAAGTCCCACTTTGACAGCTCGTAGGCCGAGCCGAAAAAATCATGGACTCATCAGACAACAGGTCAATAAATTTCAATCAATTTTCTTAAGTTCCCTAAAAATTCGAGTTCCTACGATGATTTGGCGGGAAGTTAGAAATTTTTCCAAAAAAAGTGCCATTTTGCGTTTTTTTTGGCCACAACTTTGCCAATTTTTTGTACCTTAATTAATGAATCTTTATAAAATTAATCGACGAGTCATAAAGTTAATAGAATGTGTTGAGTACGAAGTATATTCTAGTATTTACAATCAAATATTTTTAATAATCATTTAATAATTTATAATCAAACATTTAATAATTGGTATACATCACATTAACGCTTTTTTCGCAACGCTTGGAATTCGGCGCCTGTGCTCCTCGACAACTTTCAACAGGTACTGCTTTTGCTCTTCGTTCTTCGTCAATTCGGAATTATATTTTGTAATTAACGCTATACCTCTTTTCGGTATGTCATTCTTAACGCGCAAAAATGAAAATTTTTCTTTCACTTCTATATAAGACTCGTTGCTTTTCCACGCAGATGGATATTCAGTTAAAAAGTCGCAGTTCACGTCAAATCTTTTCAACAAGTTACGTGGCTGACAAACACTGGTCTTCAATACACAAAAACAAACAGCACGGTTCGCAAGCGGAGCTAGTACACGTCGCCGCCACTAGAGGCATTGGAGTGACTGGGGCGGTCAATTTGAAATGAACCGACCCGGTAGAATAAGAAATTTATATTCTAAACAAAGGTATTTCATGCAACATTAAATCTAAAATGCCAAAAAAGGTCGAAATTGTGTTCTTTTCCCGTTGAAAAGTTGGCCAAGTTGTTTCCAAAAAAGCGCAAAATACAACTTTTTAAAAAAAAATTCATTACTTTCAGCCAAACTATCGTAGAAACTCGAATTTTTAGGAAACTTAAAGAAAAATGGTTGAAATTTATTGACTTGTTGTCTGATTGAGTCTATGATTTTTTCGGCTCGGCCTACGAGCTGTGAAAATGATCATTTTTGACACCAGGAACATATTTTTCTTAGCGAGGTGGGAGGGGATGGAATGGATTTGGTGTCATATTAAGTAGCATCACATTAAAGGGAAGATTCTAACCTTTCTAGAACGCAAAGATTCATCTATTTTCGACCAAAGGCAACTGAGTTATGGCACGAATTTTGCCATTTCTGGTGCATTTTCAAGTGGTGCGTTTTTTCACTAGAGTGTAGATTATCATAACTGATGGGCGATTTTCTCTGAAATTATCAATTCAATTAATGCTACGTCATACTAGACTACGTTAAAAGAGCATATGACTCATCACGAACCTGAAAATATGAAGTTATTCAAGTTGAAAGTTGAATATACAGTTTTTAGGCCTTGAAGAAATGTTTATTTTCGCTAATATATCTGTGGGAAAGTGGATGCGGCGAGTGAAATGCATTAAATACTTCGTGTTTGAATGTAATAATGTCTCCCAAGTGTCAAACATCCCGTTATTGTAGAACAGTGTTATGAAACCTTCCAAAATTGAGGAAAAACTTCAAAAAACACGTTTTGGGCTTGATGCACCTCTAAATATTAACCAATTCGCTTAAAATTTAGGGGACCTGAATGAATTTGAACGGGGAATGATATATTCGAAGAAGAGCGGAATAAAAAAATATCGATTTTTTTTGGCCCAGTCTATGCTCGCTAACAAAGGCGGCGCAGCGGCTTATGATTCGTTGTTGATGCCAAAGTACAAGAAGGCAAGAACGGACCATGCAACTAAAGTCCAAATTGTGCAACAAATAATAGCAGCAGAGCTTCAAACAAAAACGCAGCCAAAAACGAACATGGATCGAATTCGTGCAAATGAAAGATCTTGAATAAAAGTAGAGGTTAACGAATTCTTAAGTTTGACATCACCAATTAGACGAATAGCTCTTTTCTGAATAGAAGCTGAGAACTATTACCGATATGAATAATACATTTTTCTTGGATAAGAACTACATCGCGGGATGAGTGTACAAGAGATGTTTGCCGCTTGTCAGAGATGCACGTTGAAGACATTCTAAAAGTGGAGTACGTATCTTTGACAGTGGCAGATCTTCTAATGATACGAATTATACAAAGTTGGTTTATTTATATCTATAAAATATCGCCACTGTATTTTTAGAGATGTGAAGTTTACAGCCTTTTGAAAATAGCCAACGAGAGATGTGTAGTGGACGAATAAGTTTTTATGTCAGAGACATAAATCGCTAATAATTTCATCAGTTTATGTGACATCATCGTATTTGTTTTATGTCGACATTAAAAGCAAATGTAACATGTTCTTAATGGATTCCTATAAAATGTGGTGTATTCAGAATTGAATTTGAGAGTGCAATAGTTTTTGTGTCACTCCGATGCCTGGTGTAATTAAAGTGTAATAAATGTATGTTTTCATTAGTTTTATGGAAATTTTGAAAAATCATAGCTCTGAGCCCAGAAATGGAAAGTAGAGTTAGAATAATAAGCCTATAGCTTGAAAAGTATCTAGTTTTTCTGGTTCCATGTTATTTAATCTTTTGCCTGCATGAGAGGAAAATTCAATGTTCATGTTCGTAGAACATGTTATGGAATTTTATGATTGTTTCAGGCGTCAGGGAAGACATTACTAGGCAAAGTGTTCCACTCCAAAAGAAAAATAAAGTTTGCTAGTGAGAAATTTGGCATCTAGAGACTAAGAATGAAGGAATGACTAGCAAACAGAACACCATCGTTGTCGCGGTGACCAAAACAAATTATCAAAAAATTGTAAGATACAAAAACGGTTCTAAATTGAATGGCAAATCCTCTCTGCAGTTGGCGTACAACAATGGCGTACGTTTCATTGAATAATGTATTTTTGAGGAAACCCGTTCGCACGCCTCTGTGTTGTAAATGAAATAATTACAACCCCTATGCAGTGAAGAATACAAAGAAGAAGATGTGTGCAAAATTCCAGGAGGCTACCTTTTTTCATTATTAATTTATAAGAAATTATTTAAAATAATTCATTTTCTTTAACATCCTGTACATCAAAAAAGATCCAAAATTCGACCATAGTTTATCACCAAACTACCTTCTTTTTTCGATAAGCTATTGGCTGGTGAAATCCTGATGATATAAACTGGACCATCCTGTATAGTTTAGTTTAGTTTTGTTTAGTTTATTTTTCTTGCTCAGATAGAATATAAATCCAAAAAAATATATGGAAGAATACCTCAGAGAGGTGTGGAGCACGTCAAGTTAAAATTTCATATAGTTATGAATAACAATACATTCATCATCGTAAATAAAAATATCATTGGGTAAACAGACTGAAATGTATATAGGTCCAGTACATTAAAATGGAAACGATACATGCAGATATGACTAAAGTGACTTGGAATACTTAGAAATAGGAATAGCTCAAATATCTTCGTCCGTAACATATTCATTCAGTGAGTAGTAGGCTACTTTTATAAGTAGAGATTCCAAATTATTCTTGAGATGATTTGATGGTAATGTTTTCAATGATTGGGAATTTTATTTTTTATAGACAAAGTTTAGTCCATCAGTTCCAGACAGCTGTTTTGCTTATCTTATGAGCTGGTCAGAGGAACGAGAAAAAAATGAATGAAACACTACACTATCAACAGGAGGTCAGAGATCATTTCTTCCTTTCCAGGCACCGAATCAGTTTTTAAACATGTTCATAGACGTAGCACTTGGTGGTAAATTATTCCAGTCTAGGAAAACTCTGTTTGGTAATACTGATTTGCGTGATGTCGTTTGAAAGTTTCCCTGTTCTAGCTTATATTTTAAATTTTCATCATCAACATAAGCATTCACTCAGGAAGCCATTTTGCAACACACTTTATTCAGTCAAAACACTCTTATACACGTTTATTTCCAGGTAAAAATACAATCAAACCAGGATCCATTAGGAACAGGAGGAAGTTCTAAATGCAATACAAGTTTGTTTCAAATTTACACTAAACATACAATTTTATATGTAATTCGGATTATAGACTATCATTATGTAACACACAGTATTATCGAACTTGGCTCATAATATTCACGCTTCTTACCATAATAATCGTTATTTGGATCTTATTACGCAGTTAACTATTATGGACCTAAACCTAAATAAGTATCTTTGGTAATGTATTTTTTATAAAATTCTTGCAGTGGCACATCACAAAAACACTTTTCAAAACATCATCTGCTTGAAGTTGAATTAGTTCCATTTGAAGAGACATAGATAACGTTCACAGTAAATGGATTTATGAACATTTCAAACTCTTTTTCTCGTGAACGGAAATCCTGAAACCTGGAGAATGTAAATTCTTTGCTTAAAGAACTCAATGCCTCGGCTAACGTATCAAAAGTTTTGTGTGTCGCTAATGTGAGGAAATGATACGTATTTCCCGAACGAAGTTTCCCACAACCGAAGTTTGGCTTGAAATGATTTTATATTGCTTCTGTATATTCCTATTTAGCTCGTTTAAGTAACCAATTACGTCAACCAAAAATGCTAAATCAGATAGCCATGCATCATTTTTTAGGTATAGGACCAATTTGGGTTTTACTTTCATCTCCATAAAAGCTTGCACTTCCTCTCTTAACTCGTAAAACTGCATCAACATCTTGCCTTTGCTGAGCCAGCTTACTTCAAAATAAAAAATTAAATCCCCATATTCGGCTTCCAAATCATGCAGAAATTGCTGGAACAGACGGTGATTCAAACTTATTGATTTAATATAATTCACACAGGAAACAACTACTTCCGTCACGTGCTTAAATTTTATTGTTTTGGCACGAAGATCTTCTTGGTGTATAATACAGTGAAAAGACAACCGTTGATTTTCATCAATTTTTCTGAGTGACAATTTTGTTTTTATTTTCGCAACTACTTCTACATTTTTTCCTACCATTGCCTGAGCACCATCTGTAGTATTCGTATCCGTTTTTAAACATGTTCATAGACGTAGCACAATTTGTTGTGGTAAATTATTCATGTCTAGGAAAACTCTGTTTGGTAATACTGATTTGCGTGATGTCGTACGAAAGTCTCCCTGTTTCAGCTTAAGTTTTAAATTTTCATCACCAACATAAGCATTCACTCAGGAAGCCATTTTGCGACACACTTTATTCAGTCAAAACACTCTTATACACGTTTATTTCCAGGTAAAAATACAATGACACCAGGACACATTCGGAACAGGAGGAAGTTCTAAATGCAATAGAAGTTTGTGTTAAATTTACACCAAACATATAATTTTATATGTAATTCGGATTATAGACTATTATTATGTAACACAGTATTATCGAACATATTATCGACATCCTTTTCTATTAGATTTAAGTCTCAAATATTTTCTTCTTTACTTGGAGGAATCAAAGTATCTTAGAATTGTTGGCTTGAAACCTTTCAAAACTACCCCGCATCTCGATATACTTTCATCATTCAACCGATTTACAACAAACTAAAATCAGCACGACTTGAGTTCCAAGAACATCAGAGGAAATTAGTTGTCCCATTTGAGATTTATGCGTTTTTATTACGAGCACTCTTTAACTATTCTTTTGCTATCAGAATTGTTTATTTCCGTCATGTGTCAAATCCGAAATTCCGAATATCTTAAAGCAATGCAACGCGTACAAGATCTTGAGATGGGCGTGTCGGGAGGATATGCAAAGCATTCACATATATTTCACGACGTATCCATCCAATTTGTCTATTTCGGTTTTATTTTGACTAGAGCACGCCGAAAAGGCATTCAAACACGATTTCGACATTACGTTACGAACATCTGGCCTTTAAATTCCCTGTAAGATGCAAACATAGTATAATTTAATTTCAGTGTAAAGTGTCTAAAAGGCTTTTGATGTCCTCTATCGCATTCATTTCAACATTCGTCTCATTTAATGTAGATGTGGAGAAGAACGTATATCTAAATGCAACCTCAAATAAACGAGTTGTAGAATCATGTGCTTAACAAAATTGTACAGGGTGTCTCAGTTTCGATGCCCCAGGGTTACTATCAGCGATCGAAAATTACAGAAGAAAAATTGACATGAGGGCTTCAAATGGTATTTAAGCTTATTCTGCACTGGAAACATTGCCAGAATTATACATACTTCATTAGATATTTAGAAAGATCGCGCATTTCATTAAAAAGTTACAAACCAAAACATGGAAATGGCCTGGTATAAATAATGTCGGTGAAAATCGAGTTAATAATGACTTTATTAGGTATCCACGAAAAACAAATGCTAGATCGGTTGGTATAACTTCCTAAATTGTTATCAATTGTGCCTTCTTGGCACTCAATACTATTTTTTTCTTTTAAATGGTTAACCCATAACATAAGCCTAAGGGGGTATGTTCTGGCGACTTCCCTGGCCATCTTATAGATCAGTTTATCGTCAATCATTGATCTTCATATCTCTCATTCGAAAAAACGTCGAAAAATATGTGCTTTGAGAGGGGGAGCTCCATCGTGCTGAAACCACATAGTTATTCTCAGCTGCAAAGGCACATTTTCTAGAAGAACCGGATGTTTTTCTTGCAAAAAAATGACGACCAATTATACTACACCATATATCAAAAAGAGGGAAGGCCAGATCACTTAGACCACTCGATTGGGTTCATTGTGTGCCTCTTGATACGAGACTCTGTCCAGTAGGCCTAAGACAGCGCCGAAAGCTAGTATTATGCATCGACAAATGTATCTTACGTTCTCAAGCAGCATGTATGCGCTGCCGAGGTGTTGTAGCCTCATAGAAGGCCGTGCTGGACATTCTACAAAGATATGAGAGGCAGTTTCGTCCGCCTCTCTGCATCTACTACAACCAGTGGCGGCTCGTGAATTTTTGAGAGAGGAGGCTGGACATAAAACGTGTTTGTAAAAATATACTCTATTCACAGCCTTTTAACCTTTGCACAGCGACCGTACCAGCTACTTCAGTGACAAAATTGATTGTTACCCAGCAAGAACCCACGTGGAGGTATAGAGTTTCTCGTGGCAAAAAAATTTTTTGTTCGTTTTTTGTCTTTTATTTTTTTTGGATTTTTAATATTTTTTCTTTTTTTTGGAATTTTTCATATTTTGTTTTTTTTATTAATTTTATTAATTTTTTTATATTTTAACGGAATTCTACGGTCTTTAGTTTGCGAAAAATGATCAATAATATTATCAAAAAATGTATCATTTTGTTTTAAGTGTTTTACTAAATCTTTTTCAATAGATATTAAACTAACATTGTATAAACGATTTTGGCCCATTGTATTTGGCATGTAAGTTTTAATTCGTTTGAGAGTAGAAAATGATCTCTCCACCGATGCCGACGTGACAGGAATGGTGACTGTCAAACAAAGTAGTTTATAAAACTGAGGTAAAACTTGTTGAAAATCATTGTCTATCATATATTTTATCTCATATCGGCGTGACTGTCGTACTGGCCTAAAATATCTTTATCCGAGTATATAACGCATAATTCATTGTGTCGTGCTATTTTATCAAAAAATTTATATTTTAGAACTAAGTTATCTTAAAGTGTATTGGGGAACTCTTTTGAGAAAGATTCGAAAAATCTTCTATTCGTCAATTCATGTAAATCGGAAAATTGAATCTCAATTTGACCTTTAATAGTATCTAAAATTTCATAAAACAGTTGTTTATAATGTAGTTTCTTGTCTACCAAATTATATGTTTTCCTCCTTTCCGCGGGAGGAGCCTCATCAGTTGAAAAATTTTCAAATAAAATATTAAAATGAAATTCTGTATTACGGAAACTTGAAATTTTTCCAAACGATCTCTTGAATAAATTATATCAGTGAATTTATGTTGTAAAATTTGAAAAATGAGATCAGTTTGTTCAAATATTAATTTAAAATTATCAAGAAAAAACAAAAATTCTTCATTTTCTAAATAAGATTTTAAACCAACATTTAATGAAACCTGATCTGTTGAAAAGTCATCACTGTTTAATTTTAATTAATTTGTCTTTATTTTTATGGATGGTAGATACTGCACGTGATGTAAAATTCCATCGAGTTGGAGCATTACAGGGAAATCAATGATTTTTTTTTAAACTTCGTCTTGTCAATACTACTATTAGTATTAACAATGATCGATTTTGATAGTTACCTGACATTACTAATCCTTTCAAATCCGGTAAAGGCCGTTTACTTAAAAGAAACACTCACTAACACTCATTTTAAATTTACAACAGACAACAATCTAACCTTACTTCGCGTGGCGTGACAACACATGAACTAGCACTGACTGACCTACTCAGCAGTCGGCAGAACGCACGTCTCGTATTTCATAGATTGCTAGCGGCTGCCGCAGGCTAGCCTCCAGAGGGTGTTGCCGTTTTCGCTGATTTACCCAGTTGGCGTTCGTACTGGTCGGAAAAACGGCAACTGCGTTGAACAACACATGCTCAGCGTTTGAGATATATAGAGAGTCTAGCCTCAGGGCACTGTTGCCAGATTAAAAATAACTACTGAGAACGGGGAATTAATTGTGAATTTTAAAAATTATCAGAGAAACAGGAAATAAAATGGAGAATGATCATTAAGATAAATTGGTGAGGAGGCTGAGCCTCCTTAGCCTCCTTCGAGGAGCCGCCACTGACTACAACCTGGATCATCAACGATGTCCATTAAGTGTAGATGTTTGATCAGATGACAGTGTCTTGTGAGGGTCCTGCCACCAGTATTAAGTCTCTTCTACGCATAGCGAGAAGACTTTTTGAGCGTTTGGGCGAGAACATCGCGATGTGCTTCGTCTGCCTCATGCCTTGAGCACTGCATCAAACCGAGAGCTATTGTCTATGTTCTTCTGAGGGCGCAGAGCCAGGTGGTCGATAAGATTCCGATCGTTGAATCGAAGCCATGGGTGCCTAGGGGACCCCGTTTGGCCAATTCATCGGCCACTTCGTTTCCATTCACGCCAGGATGGGCGGGTACCCATACTAGCTGAAGTTTGTTGCTTCTGGCTAATTCGGCAAGGGTTTCCCTGCACTCCAAAACAAGCCTAGAAGTCACTCCATATCGCAAAGTGCGTCCAGAGCCGCTCGGCTGTTAATGCAGATATATAGCCACCTACATTGGTAGCTTAGCCTCAGTTTTGCCAGGGCACAGGTCCGGATTGCACAGACTTCTGACTGAAAAATGGTTATTTGTGCACCCAGGGGAACTGAGATCATCCTTCTAGATGTGCACACGCCATACATTCACCCCAAAATGCCCCTGATTATTAATTGGGTTAACAAAATGAGGGTTTTCTGCTTACCAATAATGTATGTTTCTTTTGTCGGACAATCGATTACTCCCAAAGTGAATTAATAGAGAACGGCGTGCCATAAACGGAACGCGGATGGACCGAATCAAGACTATTTGACCATCACAATACAGTATGTGCTGGCAGGCGACCTTTAGTTTGTCTCCTGCGTCTATTTCACAATGAAATTCAACCCTGAGTATAGTAAGTTATGGACAATAAAGATTGAACATGTTTCTATTATAATCTGAATGTGTCCCAAAACTCCTGGATCGCATCTACATCATTCTTACAGGTATTTTCAGAAAGCAAACGACATTTTAATATTATTATTTTGATTCTGGACTTCTAAATATTCAGTAACAAGTTTGTCAATAAGGAAATGAATCCTTTAGAGAAATATAATATACAGGGTGTCCTCGAACTGCGTGGCTAAAATAAAACCGAAGATTCTTTGATTCGAAAAAAGTTTGATGAGCCTTTTTACTTTTGCCCCAAGTGTCTTGTTTAGCCGGTAGAGGGCTTCAAAGTTGCAAAAATAATTTTGTTTTTTCGGTATAACTTGAGAACGTGATGGAGGACTTTTACAATATTTGACAGGTGAGTTACTGTCAATAATAGCCGTTTTTGAGAGTGGAGCATAGAGCCTTAGAGACCATAGAAATGGCTCAAACTTGAGGATGTAACGGGAAAAGTGTCCAGAACTTTTTTGTGGTCAATGTAATTCACTCGATATTTTTTATGTAGATAGCTTATCTAATTTGAAAACTTCTCTTACTCTTAGAAAATTTTGATAAAATCAACGGATTAGCTTGAAAAAAATAATTTTCAGTCTCTGCAATTTTGGCTTACTAATTTTACTTGATTAAAATACCTTAGTTGCCTTTGCTTTTCTAATGTCATTTTGGCATTTGGAGAATTTATTCTCAAAACTGTCAGTTTTTACTTTGCTTTCCGTAAAAATTTTATAAAATCATGGCTCAAAATTTCACTAACACTGAAATGGTTAATATCTCGGTAAAACACGAATAATAAAAACAATAGAAATGGGGAAACGATGTGATTATTTAGGAAAAACAAATGCTAAATTAAAAGAAACAACAAAACTTTTTGGGAAATCGCTAAGGCATCAATTGTTCGAAATGTTGCCCATTTTCCTGAATACACAAATTAATTCGTTTCAAGAAATTGGATTGAACTCTGGCTAGTACTTCAGGATCATTCTTCAATAAATCCGCTTCATGATTAATTCGTTGCAACAATTCCTCTGGTGTGTTTACTGTAGCTGCATAAACTTTCGACTTCAAAGCGCCCCATAGAAAGAAGTCGCAGGGCGTCAAATCAGGGGAGCGGGACGGCCAGTTCACTGGTGCATCGTGTCCTCTACCTATCCAGCGATCTGGATATTCCGCATTCAAATGTCGCCTCACAGCTAATGTGAAATGAGGAGGTGCACCATCATGGATAAACCAGGCCACGACGAATGTGTAAGGGCAAGTCTTCCAACAGTTCAAGTAGCTTTTGTTCCAAAAAGTTCAAGTAGTTCTCCCCGTTCAATCGATCGGGTATAACGGTAGGGCCAATAATAAAGTTATCCACAATTCCAACCCAAACATTGATTTTAGTTTGATTCTGAAAATATGTAACTTCCGTTTCATGAGGATTTTCATCAGCATAGAAATGTTCATTATGGAGGTTAAAAAGACCACATCTCGTGAAAGTATCTTCGTCCGTGAACAGAATTCTTCTACAAAAATTGGGGTTTGCGTTTTGTCTTTGGACAATAAGCCGACAGAAATCTAGCCTGGATCCATAAGTCTTGAACTATTTTAATATGATAGGGATATAACAGTTCTTCTTTCAGTACATTATGAACTAATGATTTTGAGGCTCCAATTCGAAGTCCCAAACGTAGTGTGCTTATCCCAGGTTCAGTTTCAACCGCTTCCAGTATCACTTCTTCGAGCTCTAACGTACTTCTTGTCCGTCTGCGTCCAGTTTCTCTGCGATTTGCTTCAAATTTGCCAGTTTCGCGAAGGTTCGCCGATTTGGAATTCTGCGATGCGGATATCTTTCCCTTCTCCGGCCATTGCAACGACAAAGTCCATAAATCAATAACATATCAACCATTTCAGTGTTAGTGAAATTTTGAGCCATAATTTTATAAAATTTTTACGGAAAGCAAAGTAAAAACTGACAGACAGTTTTGAGAATAAATTCTTCAAATGCCAAAATGACATTAGAAAAGCAAAGGCAACTAAGGTATTTTAATCAAGTAAAATTAGTAAGCCAAAATTGCAGAGACTCGAAAATTAATTTTTTCAAGCTAATCCGTGAATTACATCGACCACAAAAAAGTTCTGGAAACTTTTCCCGTTACATCCTCAAGTTTGAGCCATTTCTATGGCTATGGCTCTGTGCTCCACTCTCAAAAATGGCCATTATTGACAGTAACTCACCTGCTAAATATTGTAAAAGTTCTTCATCACGTTCTCAAGTTATACCGAAAAAACAAAATTATTTTTGCAATTTTGAAGCCCTCTACCGGGTAAACAAGACACTTGAGGCAAAAGTAAAAAGGCTCATCAACTTTTTTTCGAATCAAAGAATCTTCGGTTTTATTTTGGCCACGCAGTTCGAGGACAGCCTGTATATTCCTCAGGACCCTGCCTTCCTGAATACGGCCCTGTACCTCTCCGAGGTATAATAGATATAAAATACTTATTTCCTATTAAAAGTCGCTTCAAAACTTACGGTTTCCTGTTCAGGGGACTCTTCTGAGATATTCCAAGTGTTCAAAGAAACTAAACGATTGCCTTGATTTATGAGTTTATGGAATCTATAAAAGAACTTTGACAAGCGCCATATATTCAAACCTAAGTGTAACTTTTTCCAAATGTATTTTAGGATCTTTACACAATTTTAAAGCCAATAACTTTTTATTATGAAAATGTGAGATTTTTCGTGAAATGAATTATTTAATTATGGTTTTATGTTACAGGTTTTGATACCCCAACAACAACCACATCAAGCTTGGATTGCTTGAATTTGATAGTACAAAGTCTGACGAATAATAAAATAGTAGAAAATGAACCTACATAATTTGTTTCTGTTTTTATAAATTAATTATATTTATCAACAGGATTCTTTATTTCACCTCTTATAGTCGATCTTCCCCTAGTCCTTTATTCACACTATTTCAAACATAGACATTCTAAAAGCTTCTATGATTTCAAAAAAGATTTTTCGGCGTATTCGAATAAAATTGGAATGGTTCCCAACACATTTTAGAAGTAGGACAAGAACATTTCTAAATAAGAAAAAAATTGCTTCAAATATTGGTCAGGAGTTAACCATAGAGATCATATATATGATCTCTATGGAGATAGCTTGGTTCTTCAGATACAAGGAGCTTGAATTAAAACGAAAAAAATTTGATTTTCAGTATTTGCGAAATGCAAATGTATTAATAATAATGATAGCAAATTTATTAAATAAATTCATGTCTTACATTTTATATTTACATTTACACATTTTTCTAACACATTAATGTAGGTTTATAATGCCAATAATATTTATTTTTGATAAATGAAAATTTTATGGATTTCACAAAGGAACTTAAAAGTACCTAAAGCAGTTAGATTTATTTGAATGAAAATAAGGTTTCATTTTATCTGTAGGTAAGTGACTATAAAAGTATTTGATCGTTGAAGCCGATACTTTATGGTAGGTAATTTATCATATTGACAAAACGAAATAGTTTCGACAGTTAAACTGTCATTATCAAACGATAACAGTAAGTTAAATAATACTATCTTTTGATAACAGTGTTGTGGAACATTTTGCAATGCTTCAACAAATGAAAAACGATCTAGTATGACAGTAGTATTTTATCTAGTTCTGAAAGCTACTATTTTGCTGCTTTGATTATTATCTTTTCGCTCAAGTGTGTACTTTGAAAGTAGAAGACTGTCGTGAGATATGTAACAGTAAAGTTGTCATTCGTTAAAATTTAGGAGTTTCGAAGGGTCTTAGTTGAGGTTGAGCAGATGAAGATATATTTTCAGACCTATTTTGAACGCGAGAGCCAGAAAGTTTAGTATAATTCAAAAATATATTAATACAATATATTTAATAATTATTCGTATTGTATACATACAGGTCTGGGAACTCTATGTTTGACATGAGTCTCTTACGCGTCGCCAAACTCGTAGTCCCTCGCTCAGCCACTAGCTAGCGCTTGGATCGAAGTGGTAAAATGATTTATGTCCGGAATCGCAAGCAGTGTTACTAAGTATTCTGATTTGAGAGAGGAATACAACTGTTACTCTTGTCAAAATGTATTACTCACCTTAAAAATAACTTCCCCTTTTTCGTTATACATGACGCCCACATAAATGACCTCGTTAAAACGATTTCTTTCCGGAATCGCAAGCATCCACTTTTTTCGCATTTCCACATCTTTCGGCACTTTAAAAACAGAAGTTTCTTGCTTTACACTTTTGTACCCCTTTTTGCATTTCGGCACAATGCACGGTTTCGTAATTTGTTTCTAAAAACGCAGGTATTCTTTATGTTTACAAGTCAAGAATGACAGTTGTCAGAGTACACTCTTCGATTACTGCGCCACCCTTTTTGGTACTACGCGACAGTTGACGCTTAGCGGAGTCACTTCTCACATAGGAAACACCCTCGAGTTCCCAGACCTGTACGTACGACCGTGCTCTATGCTGACCATTCAACGTTCGTTAATAGTAAACCACGGTCGTATATACAGGTCTGGGAACTCGAGGCTGTTTCCTATGTGAGAAGTGACTCCGCTAAGCGGCATCTGTTGCATAGTACCAAAAGGGTGGCGCATGAGTCGAGGAATGATCTCTGGCACGTATACGACCCTGTTCTCTGGCAACTGTCATTGTTGACTTGTAAACACAAGGAATACCGGCGTTTTTAGAAAAAAATTAACGAAATCGTGCATTGAGCCAAAATGCAAAACGGGGTACAAAAGTGTAAAGCAAGAAACTTCTGTTTTTAAAGTGCCGAAAGATGCGGAAATGCGAAACAAGTGAATGCTTGCGATTCCAGATAGAAATTGTTTTAACGAGGTCTTTTATGTGTGTGAGCATGTATAACGAAAAAGGGGAAGTTATTTTTAAGGTGAGTAATACATTTTGACAAGAGTAACAGTTCTATTCCTCTCTCAAATCAGAATAGTAAATATTGCGTTACGAGAAAAATTATTTTACTTAATAATGTGATTGTTGCCATACTTCGATACAAGCGCTAGCTGGTGGCTGAGCGAGGGACTACGAGTTTGGCGACATGTAAGAGACTCATGTCAAACATAGAGTTCCCAGACCTATATGTACGACCTTGTAGTAAACTAACATTTCACAAATCTTATTTACTCTATGTCTTGCAACGATAGAGGTAATTATATAATACCTCCACCATGCTTACACCTTTGCTCTCTATTCCAAGTATATCACAGACTCAGTGCTCACAGGCATCGCATCGCCCTCTACTAACCAGAAGTAAATATAATGCTCGAAAAAAGATCTCTATATTTAAAATAACGCGATCAATCCGAGTTAAATTGAGTCACTTTCATATTTCACAACTATTTTAAGGAAAAGGAAGGACTTATCCAATATCCTAGTTAAACATGCAATTTTCCCAATACTGGTTGCAAATATTAACTGATGGGATTGCATTTTATGCAGTTTTCTATTTTGTTGGTTCATTGACACAAGGAAGCGAAACAGTTGATTTTTGATTTTTAATTCCATGAGAAGATGAGGTGATGAGGGCGATAAGTGATGACAAAACAACATCAACAAGTGTTTTTACTAATTATTTGCCAGTTTTTAATTTAAAACGATCAGGGAGAAGCATTTATATATTTTTAAGGTGATTAATGTAATACAGGTGAGTTAACTACTATTCAGAAATACAACCTTATCCTAAATTCGTATACTTTGCCCTATCTGTTAGGTTAAGTTCTCAATCTCATATAATTTTGATAAATATTTCTCAACAACTATTGTTTTTTTTCTAGGATTTATCATTTGAAAAACGTTAAATGATAGAGAAATATGTCCAGGCAAGAAAAGGCAAAATCGGGCAGTTTCGTAAGTTTGAAATTAATTATTTTTACATTTGTGGTTTGCATGCTCAATTTTATCATAAATATGAATGATAAGCTTTGTACATTGAAGAATTTGTAGTTGAAACATGTATGTAAGCAAATGTGGGAAGAGGAAAGGAGTGAATATAGTTATCTGTTGATGTTATAATATTAATATTGGAGACAAAATACAAAAACCATTTGAATTCTAAGATAATTGCGAATTGACAGATATTTAGATAAATGATGCCTCATTTTAATAGACATCCATATATCAACAACAAACCATTGCTTGGCTTTTCGTGTGATGGTTTAAACTAAGTTAATACTTTTGAATCATGTTCGGTTTGGTAGTTGACATTTTTATATATCTTAAGCATTTCCAAGGTTAAATTGTTGCAGAGTGGTTAATAAATTATTTTCATGTGGGATTATCAAGTAACTGTTGATCATCAGTACCAAAACATGTTTTATTGTGACGATAATTAACCAACTAGAGATGTAAATGATGATGTTGTACATTTTCATTGATCTAAGTTTGAATGAGCTAGGTATTTGCTTAATGGTTTTGGATTTATAAAATAAATATTATCAATATAGTGCCTGAGATGAATTGTAAATATTACACTATTCCTCAACATTATATTTGCGGTTGAGGTTTACAGAACGTAGCCCTATCCTGTGGTGCCGCAAAACTTATTCTCATAGAATTTTTCAACTGAACTCGTTCAACAAAATTTGGTCTTACGTTACAACTGGAGCAGGGAAATTTCGTATAATATAACATTATTTAGATTAGCTGTAGAATTTTATTTAGACACGAAAATGAATATTTCATATTTTTGAATAGACTATCAGTTTATTATGCTTGATTGAAAGATTTCAAAACCAGAACACAAATATTTGGAAACAAGTAATTTTCTATGAATACTTATTGACTTAAATTCAATTTGATTTGAATAATAAATGTGTTTTTCTAAATATTTAGGGTATGTCTAATAAAATAATTCACTTGATACATTATTTTGAAATTGGAAATTGTCCCCACCCATTCTTGTTGAAAGAAATTACTGATTCGATGTGGTAGTATCCTAGTATCACGGTCTGCAAACTCGAGGCTATTTCCTATGTGAGAACTGAGTCCGCTAAGCGTCATCTGTTGCGTAGTACCAAAAGGGTGGCGCATGAGTCGAGGGATGTTCTCTGGCACGTATACGACCGTGTTTGAACCAGAGAGATGTAAGGATAGAGTGCGCTAGCACAATGAATGCATTGGTAAAAATAAATGACCGAGGTTAAGCTACGAGGTTCATCCCCTCTTTTTACCAGAGAGATCTCTGCTTCTTACCTGCTCGCGCGACTCGTTATATTCAGTGGTTTTATCATCTGTGTGCTTTATAAATCAACAATATTTTGTTTAAAACTATTTTTTGCATTTATCTTCTGTGAAAAAATGGGTTCTCATTGTGTTCTATGCAACTATAAGCATCTACGTAAAATCCCCCCACCATACGGATTATATATCTTAAACGCGGTCACGTAAATAGTCGCTCGCGCACTCTATGTTAACATCTCTCTGGTTTGAACGATATGGCGCCTAATCCTGACATCCTGACAACATACTTCGATCCATGCGCCATCTGGTGGCTGAGCGAGGGACTACGAGTTTGGCGACATGTAAGAGACTCATGTCAAACATAGAGTTTCCAGACCTGTATATACGACCGTGGGTAGTATGACCACAAAGGACGCCGTCGATAAAGTCCTCGATATGTTATTGGACGATCGGCGAGTTAAAGTGTACGAGATTGCTAAGGCTATGGTCATCTCAACCGAACGGGTACAAAACATTTTTCATAAATTTTTGAATATGAGAAAGCGATCCAGATGATGGGTGTGACAACTTCAAAGGAGTGTTTGGCGATAAGAAGGACTTTTTGCGCCGTTTCGTAACCGTGGACGAAACATGGATCCATCACAACAACCAAGAGACAAAAGAACAGTCGCAGCAGTGGCAGACTTGCTCTGGCTAATCGAAACCATTTAGCTACAAAATTATATATGGTAGTAGAGATATCACCATCACATCAAAAATAGAAACCTAGTTCGAGACAATGGAAAAAAAAACGTGTGGCACTCGGGGACTGCCGCGGTAAAGCTATTGCATAGCACTACGCCACTGGAAAAAGTTGGGCAGAAAAACATCCACTACCCCTTCAAAATCTTCACGAATTATGAGTAAAAAAGAGTATCATCTTGATCTCTATGAAGAGTATTCTGTGACAAGTGCATAGATAACTCTACTACCGGTAGTAGAGTTATCTATGACAAGTGTCAGTTGACTTGTAAACACAATTTTATTCGAAAGTTTTAACGTTCAGATCTCGATAGCGCTTCCGGCTCCGGGATTTTCACGTGGCCTATCGAAATTAGAAGGTTCGAATTGTATAAAAACACAATTGCATGAACGCCAGACGACTTATGTAATTAGCTACGAACGTAATCATTTTGACATATCCTCGAGGAGCTCGCTGCGCGTAAGTTAGAGTTTAATACATTTTACCTCTATTTTGTTAATTTGGAGCCGTTTCGAACCCCGTGCGGCCGGCGCCAGTTGTAATAAAGTATTTTGGGCTATGGGCCGCTAGCTTTTACCCGCTTTCGGTATATTTAAGTAGCTAGAAAATTTCCTTTCGTACGTCGCACGTCTGATGCTAGTAGGTGACAGCTGAGAATACCTCAAACTGTTTTAATTAAATTTTCCTATTTAATCGACATTTTGGGGCCCGAGACCTACGCGCTTCTCACGTGAACGTCATTCGATTTATCGAAAATTAACCAATTCAAAACAGTTTTCGACCCAGCTTGGGGCTATCACGACCTTTTAGAAGGTTCAAAGTTAATTTCGACAATTTTAAGCTCGGCCGAGCTACATGGTAGGCGGAGTGGTGGGTGTCAGGATATTTCGTTACAGTATTTGTTTTTTGTTTTTTTAGATTTTCGTTACGGTATTTGTCTTTTGTTTTTTTTCTTGATTCGGTCGCCGCGCTCAAAGCCCGCGATAAAAGCTATATGCAATAGCTTAAAAACATGAGGATAGGAGAAAGGAAAAACATATTTCACACCAAGTGACCTTTCATGGTGACTAACACAGAAAAGACCAAGGAAAAAAATTTAGGTTTAACACATATTGGTAATTAGACAAATCTAACCTAAGGCTAATGAAGCAAAGTTTTTAGTTTTGACAGTTATATTCAAACTACGAAGATTATTGACGAGAAATTTGCATAGAATCATATATCTCAAAGGAGTTCAGAGACAGTAAAAAATTGAGATGCAATGGGGGTATATATTTAAATAAGAAAAATCAGAAAAAGGAATAGCATGGTGATTGTCAAATTGGTTGCAGGCGAAGAATATATGAGTTAGATCGATATCCGCATTGAGGTGTTTCCGGGATACTAATTTTATGTAGATGTGTTGGATAGCAACCATGTGCTGTTGTTTTAAGTTGAAATATCATAGTTGTGAATATTCTGCCAAAAATAATGTAAGGTTTGTTCATAGTAACCGTGGGACATATTGTGTAGTAATTAGTTGGCTTGGTATTGAATGTGGATATATATTCACTATTTCATTGTGAGAAGATGTGCTTTCTAACCGTAGCCATAGTGGTTTTATCGACCAACAAAATCATGGCGTCAGTTTTTTGGGATGCACACGGTATCGTTCATATCGATTACCTTGAAAAGGGCAAAACGATCACCGGCGTATCTTATGCAGATCTGTTGGATCGATTTGAAGCAAGCATTTGGCAAAGAAAAAGTGCTTTTCCACCAGGACAACTCAACGGGGCCCAGGTCCGCAGTCGCAATGACAAACTTGCGTGAATTGCGCTACGAATTGGTTCGTCATCCAACATATTCTCCAGATTTGCCTCCCTGCGATATTATCTATTTGCAAACTTGAAAAAATGGCTCAGTGGAAAGAGATTTAGCTTCAACGATGAGGTCATCGCTGAAACAAACGCCTATTTTGAAGGATTGGCGAAATCGTATTACTTGGAAGTTGGACGAAGTGTATCTACAAAGAGATTATGCTGAGAAATAAAATAACTTTTGACCAAATAAATCATTTCTTGTTTCATTTTTCAGGGAATTTTCAACTTGCCCTCGTATAAGGGGTATTTCAGAAGTTATGTACAATCGTGTATGAAAATCATTGCTAGTTCAACGGCCCTGTATTCTTCAAACGAGACAGCCTGTCATTAATTTTTGCAAAATAGCCATTTTCTGAACAACTGAATAACGGGTGAGCAAAAAGTAGAACATCAGATTTTCTCATGTTTTGTTTTAATGAATCGCCCTGTATCTTATGTTAACCAATTATTGATGTCAATATCATCTGTTCATGGCTAAATAGTTTCGAAAAATCTCGTTTTGTTAATACAATGGAATTATCTCAGAAATCAATAATTTTAGGAATAGGGAGTGTTAATGAAAGCACATGAAGTGTCTTTTCACATTTTAAAATGAAACAGGGCGTATCATCATAAAAATCATATTAAAAGAAAAGGCAGTTTGTCAAACAACTGAACCAATGTCAAAAAGTTATGCCTGCCAAAATTAGTTTCGTTTGCAGTTACTCGCAATGATTTCCATAAGTAATAACCTTATTTGATATCTTCTATCAGTGGCGTAGTGAGAAAAAATTTCGAGGTGCTTGATACATTAGAGGTGAATTTTAAAGTATGATTTTATTTAAAAAACTACGCAGATTGAGAATTTGGGATTGGTGTCTGCAATTATAACGGATATATCGAAATTCGTCACACTAATGTCGCGCAACCTGTATCTATGAAAACGTCCCGACCTTTTCCTTGTCTCGGGCCCTGTATAACATTTTGTGGTTAATGTTCGAATTCTTGAGCCAAAATCAATTGAAACAATGAACAATAATATGCGGAAACCATTAGTTTTATGGAAACTGAATGAATTTGAATTGAATTATTCACTTACCTTTTATTGTATTCTGTGCTGGCATGAAGAATAACAATGCTACCAAACTTCCCGTTCTTACATCAATAATCAACGATTATTAACAATGCTATGAAATTGTACATCATTAATCGTCGATTGTGGATGATACATTTAAATTAAATAATACGTTATCTTGTACAAATTAACTTTATCTTATCTTGAATTTGTCAAAGTCTAAGGTAGTAAATGTACATTTCGGCAGTGAGGTTCGAGTTTTATTGTTTTTCGTGCATGTGACTGCAATGAAATCCATGAAACGCAGTCTGAGCCAAAAACGGAGGGCCCATCAGACATTAGCCGGCGTGAGTACTTCCTGTTATTTGTAAATAGTTATATGTTTGGGACATTTAGAATTCATATGTCTAGTTATTTAGAGTATTGTTCATATTATACCGTTGATCTTTTGACTGCAATAAAACCCTAATTATCCCTCTGGCTATAAAAGGCACTTTTTCGGGCAGAATCAGATTACAAATCCTACTTATACCATTTTTAGTAGGTAGGAATAGACCGTTCGGAGGGATCATATACTAATAATATAAATATTGTCCTTGCTCTTGAGCTGATAGTGGGTCATCTTGTAGTGTCGATTTCAGAAGAAAGCATTTATCTCCAGATGCTAAACAAATAACTAGAAATGTATATCAATCTTTGCTAAGAAGAGATTTTAATTCTAATGATGCTTTATCCGACACGTCTGCTTTGACAAGTAGGTACTTCTTTATTAATAGTGATTCTTGACCCATGTATGAATTATATATAAATTCTCGGGATGTAGGTTATACTAACACATATGCTTATTATTTTCGCCTTTACGTACGTTTCGGTCTCACGACCATCATCAGAAGACGCATCAACGTCTAAAACGGGATTTCTTAAAACTAATTGTATCCAGCGAAGTGTCCTTATCGCATTAATTTCAACAGAAACACGAATAATCGAAATTGTGACACATTAAAGTATATGAATATGTATCAAGAATCCACTGCATACCAATCTACTTATAATATTCGAAGTCATTTCAAGCAATGTTTGAAACTGAAACCAAACTATAACGCTCAAGTATCTACGTTCGAACCAGAATGAATTTTATGTGAAGGACTCTTGGCAATTTAATGAGTTTATAAAAAATCAACCCGTACCCGTAGATCATCTGTTAATTTCATTGGACATTGTTTCTTCATTTACAAATATACCAGTCGTTTTGGCATTTAGTAGCATCAAATAATATTGGGCATAGATTTAAAAACTACACACCTCTTCTAGATCAATCTGAATTGTAAATGCAGTAAAGTTTTGTTTATAATGCACTTATTTTCAATACGGTGAGTATTATTTTGGACAAAAATATTCGGCACAGCAATGGCATCTCCTATTTCAGCTACTATAGCTAACTTAGTTATGAAATGCTTAGAGGAATCTGTAATAAATTCATTAGATTTTCAACCCGTATTCTTTAAACGGTATGTAGATTAGAGATGGAACGGACGTCCGGCCGAGTACCGAATCCGGCCGAGTTCAGCTTCTTTACCGGACGTCCGGTTTAGCCAGTTTTTTGGCAGGATTTTTTTTTAATAAAAAAATATATTTAAAATAGATAATGACTCTAAAAGACAAGTAAAATATTAATCTTTATAAATCTATTTTATATAGTCAAAAAAATTAAGAAAATCAAAATATTAACACTTCATACAGAAGCGAAACGAAAGCCTATACTACGTATTTTATTAGAAATGTTTTTATTTAAGTAGTAGTCAAAATTTATCTTTTTTAAGTTATAGTGAATAAACAAAAGCTTTTCTGCATTCTGTGGAGTCAGTCTGGAACGTTTTTCTTCATAAATATTTCCCATTTCTGAAAATGATCTTTCAGAATGCACACTACTAGCTGGGGCACTTAAATATTGTTTTGAAATCTTTGTCAGGTTCGGAAACACAGATTGGTGATCTTTTCACCAAACAAGTAGATCGGACATCTTTCTTGTAAAAGTTCCTTTAGATAGTCCTCAAACTCCTTAATGGTGCCATCACTTATTATTTTACTGGAAATGGAGGTGGTGGCGCTGGCGTATCGTGTCAAAACATTTCCACAATGATTCTTCAGGTTTAGCAACTTTTGATAATGGTTCATATTCGTCTTCGCTATCCTCATTACTAGCCTCTCGTTCTAAATTACTAGCTACCATAACATTAGATGTTCAATATTTTTTGAGGTTTCTAATTTATTTAGAACAATCTGCTATATAAGATTATAATCTGAAAAGAAAGCTAGTTTTACCTGGGATCTAATCGAGTGGCCATCATGTAATGCTCTTTTTTTCGATATTCTCAAATCTTCTGGTAATGTTTTCTCGTAGGGCCTCTTTGGTTGTACCGACTCCATAAATATCAGAATCTATGAACAATTTTTTGTTTAAAGTTGCTACTATTGATAATCTGTAAAGCTAATTGTCCTTGTTACCTCTTCATACGTCCGCAAAAGTTTTATAGTAGAGTTCAACATCCAAGTCTTTCTTGAACTCATAAATTGTTCTAATGTTGGCGCTGCATTATCCTAGAATCCGGCACACTTCTACTTGTTCCTGGCTGACTAACATTAAAATAATGTTTTTCATTTTTGTTGGTAAAATAAATGTTATACTCGCTTGGATGTGATATTTTTAGATGTCTGAGTAATGGCGAAGTTTTTCCTTCACCTCCGCGAGAAAACTTATTTTCACACAGCTTACACTTTGCGAAAGACTTATTGTCATCACAAATTACGAAAAAAATTCAAACTCTACTTTTATTAAATGACATTATTACACAAAACACGAAGCGACTAATGGGCACGATTGAAAATAAAACAAGCAACTGAATATTTGCCATTTGCTGTATCGCTCTGTTAACGTTCGGGGATTCACAGATACAAGGTCGGTATATTCCCGCGCTTCGCATCACAGCAGCGGCAGCACTCTTGTCGCATCTAAAGAACCGTAAGGCAAGAACGGATTGTCGCTGTTTGTAAATTTTATAATAGTACAGGGTAGAAATGAGCGGGAAAGACCAAAATAATATCGAATTTTGCTAGTAATTGGTGAACCCAATAGTTCGGCCGGACGTCCGTTCCATCTCTAATGTAGATGATTGCTTAATTAGTGTTACCAGTGATAAACTTCAGTACGTGATTAATAAATTTATCAATTTCCACTGTAAAATTTAATTTACTTGTGAAATAGGAGTGAACAAAACAGAAATTTCCTAGATATGAACAATAGGCATGATTCAGATGGAAAAATAAATTAAAATTTATCCATGGTCTCGGCCCTCTGTACCGTGGTTAATATCATCATCTAAGGTTTAAACTAACGTTAGATTCGAATTTCACACCATCAAAAACAGGAGGCTAATTTTCAACCTCACACCACCCTCGCAGCTTAGTCCGGATATGGCCCCTTTGGATTTTTTCTTATGACGGTACCTCAAATCCAAAGTGTACGAGGATGGGCATCGCAATTTGGTCGAGTTAAAACAAAAAATCACCCGAGAAATTCTCGCTATAACGTTGGCCATGCTTGTTCGCGCGATGTTAAATTGTAGGGTCCGTTTAGAAGAGGTTATCCGCTGTGAAGGGAGTCATTTGACTCATGTTGTGTTTCACAAATAATTTCCCAAAGTATCAATTCTTATTTGTAATTTACCCAAATACAATTTTTTTATGAATAAAACAGTTATTTCACTTGAAAATCGGAAAATTTGCCACCGGAAACCTTGCTGTTTCTACCAATCCTTCTATTTGCAATGTTTATACGTTTGATGGCAGAGCACCAACGTAAACGTAAATGATCTCACAGCATACTCACACCAAGTACACTTTCATCGAACACATGGTTAATGACATCATTATCATATGAATGTGAATTACTATATTCCAATGGCGTCGCCACGGATTCATCACTATACAAATACCAATATCGGTTAACCGAGAAATAATTGTATATGCCTCGAATACATTATCATTATTTTATGTAGTTACACCCATAACCGAAGTTATGTTCAAATGAAGAGTAGTCGGTCGATTCTTCAAAGGAAAATCGATTTATTTAAATACAATTTTAGGTTAACATGCCATTCGGAATACATATCGGTGAGGAAAAATAAGGTGACGGCCATCCTTCTGATGACGTCCATCAATCGGGCCCCAAGAAAAATTTAGAGTTGACGTAGTCTTTTGTTTGCGATGTCCCAAGGCCCACAAGTAGTCGGTAGTATAGGAAATAAAGCACAAATAAGGTCATAAGGCCGAAAAAAATTGGCTGAACCGATTTTGACGTTTTTATTTTAATCGAATCAGGAAGTCGCTTAGAAAAAGAGTTGCCAGGTAGCTTCGCCCAATAACCCCCAGATGCAAATCCCTCTAAAATTTGAAACAAACCCCTAAACTTTTAAATAATCTAAAAATAATATACTGTTATAAAAACTCTTTACTGAGTTTTATTCTTTAATTATGATTTGAATTAATTTGAATATTGATTTGAATATTTCAATGTTTTGAATTCTACCGGCTAGCTTTTATTTGTATTTTAAATCTTATGTTTGTTTTGATTTGAAAAATCTAATGATTTGAATAATGAACTTTTACCTTTTTATTTTATATCTATGGAATTAAACAGAATGTTCTTTGAATGTTAAAAACTTATATTTAAATTTCTATGACTCTATTTTTATCTCGAGTATCAATTTTAACAATTTTATGTTCAAATAGATCTATGATCTAACCTCAAAATTATTTACTATTAATATTTGTTTACAAAGTTATAATCTACAATCTTTCTTTCAGATTTACAGACAGATAATAATACAATGGAGAAATAATAAATAAACTTACGTTTAGTTTATATCCAAGAATATGTTTTAAAATGTAGGCAATGTTCACTTGGGTTGATCTTCTTATTAATTTTATAATTCACTTTAACCGTAGGTACACAATTTCTTTGCTATACACAAATCACAGGTAAACAATGTGGTTACTTCTTTAGAAATCAGGAACTGTTGATAATTGTTAACTTGTCTTATTCTTTTTCAAAAGATATAAAACCTTAAATGATGTATTGGAACGTTGTCGAAGACTAACTATTATACGATGCTACTTGTGAATTATGGTTATAATAACTTTTAAAAACTTTGTTCGAAGACTGGGAACACTATTTGACTTGTATAAACTACTTATTTGCTTCGGTTACTTTCAACCTTACGAAGCTACTGAAACACTTGGGTTCACCGATGTTTATCCAAAAACTAAGGTTATGGAAATTTTATGATTAGCTTGAGTACCTTGACTCTTCAGATGTTGATGGCTAACTAACTTGTCTTCAGATGCCTTTTATAGGCCTTCAAAAAGGACGCCAAGTATTTTCAAAAATAACCAATGAGGTGCTTAGTTTACCTATCAAGAATGCTTTGTTGATTGTTGAAAACTGACAGAACTATTACATTGTTACTAGTCTGACGTTTATAAAATTGCATCGACCAATCAGAATTTAGTATTCTTTAAATTTTTAATTATTGGAGATTTTCAACTTACTTTAAATGATGATGATTCCTTCTTTTTAAATTCACATTGCCTACATTTTTCCACACACTTTGGTATAAGATAACCTATGATTAGGTTATTATTAATTTGATTATTCCTATAATTATTATAAATTTGGCAGTTGTCATTATTAAAAACTAATCCATAATATAATATATCAGTAACATTTCTTTAACATTATATAATTCAAATTTACTAATCCTAACTTATATCTACAACATTTTTCAATAGTTTGTGCTATCTCATGATAGTTTTTGTAATCATTTTAATTATGATTTCTGTCTTCGTAACACTGTACGTTTATTCACTTTCACTGAAGTTCTTGTTTTACACTTTTATTCTAATTACATTGTTGTTTATTATGTTTTACATTGTTCATTATATTATACTAACTATTATTTAATTTTTAATATTGTTTCTAATTCCATATAATATCTTTTTATTAATCTTTTCTGATTTTCAATGTTCGGTAAGTTCTAATTTTATCATTTTATTGTTTAGGAAATGAAATCATAACAATACATATTATAAAATGTGAGTCTCAAACTCCCTGCTTGTGATTCTTGACACACGTTTCCAGGGAATCGTGTGTCGCCCTCTACTTATCTAGGGTTATGACGCAGATAACCGCGCATATTTGAATGACGGAAATGATGTTATGCTTCTTACACTCTTGTAAATATTGTTATTGATCGGTTGATTAATTCAACAATCTGTAATGTTTAAAAATGAGCAAAAGAAATTATCCAAATGAAAACGCCCAAAAAAGGCCTAAATAAATTTCTCCCGTCAAATACCCAATTTAGGGGGAAACCCCTAGTCCGGCAACACTGCCATGACCCTCAATAGTCGCCTGGTAATCAGAATACCCTGATTACCTAGGTCTTCTCCGGGGACTAGTGTTTGAAATGCTCAGAAACACAATAGTCCAATCAATGAAGCCCAAAATCGACCACACTAACTAAATTCTCTCGTAAGTTACTGATTTTGATGTAATAGGGATCATTCGATTCGTAATCACGTATAGTCAATAGCCGGCCACATCCCAACTGGGGAAAATTGTTTATACGGCTAATAAACAATAAATAACAATAAATAAACGACGATTCCAGTACAATATTTAAAAAAATGGAAAATGCATAAAAATGGCTAATTTGGACTGATTTTGGATTGTAATGCATATATTCATTCATTTGAACGGCAGAATCAATATTTTAACAATTTGTTAGTTAACAATAAATAAACAAAAAAAAATTTGGCGCGATGTTTGAGTTTACAGTCGATTTCGGATAATTTAGACTTGATAAGCACGAATCGTTGGTCAATATGTTCGTCAATTGTTTATAAAACAATATATTGTTAATTAAAAAATTAAAAAAAAAAAACTTGGCCCGAATGTGCATGAAATAAATGCTTCGGAAGTTTTTTTTCAACTGCTGACGTTCTATAATGCTAGCTGCACACGCACGCACGCATAACATCTTCATATACACATTTCATATGGGGGAAGGGATGGAGGGGCCTTAGTAATGCTTAGGACGATGTGTTACCATGACGATTTGAGAATTTCAGGGTTGCAGTAATAGATTTGGAGTAGGGCGACAAGGTCAAGGCCCGTAGTCAAAAAAGAAGGTAAACAATTTTGATTCAAATCTCGTGGCGACTTTTTTTTGTTTGTTAATTTGTTAAGTAACAATATAATGTTTTATAAACAATTGACGGGTATATAGATCAGAGAATCTTGTTCATCAAGTCTTAATTATCCGAAATTGACTTTAAACTCAACCTCGTGTCAACTTTTTTGTTTAGTTTATGCAAATACAAAATGAATCGTTGAAGTGTGTCATATTTCTACATTGTTCATTAAAACATAATTGTATATTGTAAATTATTGTTTATTTAGTATTTATCAGTTGATAACGTCACTTTGATAACTTTATGTTTAGATTTAGTCTTGTCTTTATTGATTTAATTATTTTAATATAATATTTTATAAACAATTGACGAACATATTGACCAAAGATTCGTGCTTATCAGGTCTAAATTATCCGAAAACGACTGTAAGCTCAAAATGTTGTTTGTTTATTTATTGTTAACTAACGAACTGCTATAAATATTGATTCTGCCATTCAATTGAATGAATATATATGTATTACCCTCCAAAATCAGTCCAAATTAGCCATTTTTATGCATTTTCCAACTTTTTTCAATATTGTACTAGAATCATAGTTTATTTAATGTTATTTATTGCTCATTAGCCGTATAAATAATTTCCCCCCAGTTGGATGTGGTCTATAGGTGATTATGAATCAAAGCTGCCATTAACTGGACTACAACCAAAATCGTCTCTCGGGGTATTTCGGGGTCGCTAATCACGATTCTGGTGCATTTGGGGCTCTGGGAATCCATTAACATCGTCTCCAGGGAATTAGTGAATTTATCTTTTGCAATGGAATGTAACTTGTGAGCGAGGTTCTTTTGGGGTTGCTGGTTGCGATCATGCCCCTCAATAGTCACCTGATTTTCAGGATACCCTGATTACCTAGGTCATCTCCTGGGAATGTCTTTCAATATGCTCAGAATCGCAACGAAAATCATCTCTCGGGGTTATCGGGTTCCATCTTCAAAGATGGAGTCATCCAATTAAATTTATAATTTGATAACTTCTATTTAGCAATGACAATTAAGACCCATGAGCAAGCCTATGAACTTCCACATGATTGTATACGTCATCGATGAAATGATGTAAGCGCTCACATTATACAGCGGAGATTTGTTTTGAAAATATTCAACGTGCACCTACTAAAATTATAAAATAGCTCACATTCTCACAGGTTGTATCGGTGGCGCTCTCCTTCAGTTGCAAAACGCTTAGAAACGCATTTAATTTCGAGTTAATCGGTTCGATAAAAATGCAATTATTGTTATCAAGTGTGTTTGTGGTTGACGGTTGACATTTGAGCGTGTTTTGTTTATCTATTTGGTGTGGTTTCTATCATAATCCGGTGTTGGTTTTATTTTTACACAGCGGAACGAGCACCAGGGATAATGTATGCCTATGTATGTATAAATAGTGTAACTTATTCATGCAAAGTCAGAAATATAAAACTTCGCTTTAAGCGTAATTGATCACTTTATTTATATTAACATCGCATAGGTGCGTTCTTTGTATATCGCATAACAGGTTGTTACAGCTCCTAGTTGTAAATAGTGTTGTGGGTTGTCGTTTTTGATACTTCATAACTTTGGAGAGGTGTATGATGTTTTTAAAGATGTGAAAGTCCTCCAACATCACCAAAAGTTTTATAAATACTGGTTTTAAATATTGTTAGTTAGTTCATTGTATTTGTTTATTATTAAGTATGTATAATTTAAAGTAAGTGATATTTCCTATTCTTGTTTAAGTTAGTTATAAGTTATGGCTCATGCCCCTCCATTATTACCACTCTCAACCCGGATTTACCCTCTTGTCGAGGAACCAGGTAGAAAATGTGTAGTTAAGAAAAGATGTAGCAGCCTGCTAGTACAGTTTTTAAAACCTCTTGAAAGAGTCCAAAATTATCTATTTAAATAAATGTTATTGTTTGAAAACAGTTTTAATTAATCCAGAAAAGACCCATGAAAATACAGTCCACTCGATCGATTTATGGTGAAAACGAAACATTGGTCCTACGATACCGGATGCGAAAATAATTAAGATTTCCTGCCACGTGATGATGTTTGGTGTTTGAATGCAGTTGGCGACGATTATTTTCTGATATAAATGTGAGTTCCTTTGTTATCCTTTAGATTTGTGTATGTATTCAATTTGTTTAAAAGGGTTTACAGATTCTTCAGGTTAAGATTGTTTCTCGATGCTTTATTATTACATGATTAATATAATATGATTTATTAATGCTTCTGGATTTACTTAAATAGTTTATAGATGATAAATTGATATATAGAGGCTGATTAGATTGATGATATAGATTTGAATAATGATTCACAGATACGTTTGTTTATAAAGTTTATTACTTTAATTTAAGATTTGATTATAAGATTAACAGTTTTTCTGTTGATTATTTAAAATTGAGATTTGTAGTAAATGAATTACGTTTAATCAAAATGGATGCCTTGATTAGGAAAAGGGGTTGCATTAAAAGCAAACTAACCACTCTTTCAAATTCAGTAGATTTATTATATGATCAGATAAAAGTTGATAGAAATCAAGATATTGAAAAGATTACGATGTTAGAATTGAAAATTGAGAGACTAAAACATATTATTGTTGAATTCGATCAAGTTCAAAATGAAATCGAAAATGAGTGCGATGAGCAATTATTGAATGAACAGTTAGAAGAGAGGGAGTCATTTTGTGATAAATATGAAACTATTTTGGCGAGAACAGCATGTTTATTAAAAAGTAGATCTGATTCTGATCTAGCGCCACCTTCTCAAGCTGCTCAATCAAAAAAGCTACCTATTAAATTACCTGTTATAGACTTGCCACATTTTGATGGCTCGTATGAAGGATGGTTAAATTTCAAAGATATATATCAGTCCTTAATTCACGAAAATGTAGAAATTAACGATATACAAAAATTTCATTATTTACGAGCAAGTCTCAATCCCTCAGCTTTCAAAATTATAGGGTCTGTTGAATTATCAGCAAGTAATTATGAAGTAGCTTGGAGTATGTTATGCAATAGATTTGATAAAAAGATGTTATTAGTGTCTACACATATCCAAGGATTGTTTGAGATACCATTGATTAGAAAGGATTCATTTGTAGAGTTGCGAGAATTGATAGATACTTTGTTCAAACATTTGGGTGCATTGAATAATCTGAATGTAGATACTAAAAATTGGGATTTGTTGTTAATATATATTGTCAATTCAAAACTAGATAAAACTACCCAGTCCGAATGGGAAAAGATGAAAAAGATGAAAAAGAATGAATTTCCCACATTAAATGAATTTACTACGTTTATATCAGATAGAGCTGATACAATTGAATCAATAGCTTATAACGTTAATAAAGATATTAGTAAATTCAAAGGTCATGCAGATGTTAAACAAAAATCAACTAAAAGTTTTCTTAGTAATCAGAGTAGTTCAAATAAGATAATTAAATGCAACTTTTGTAGCAAGACAGGTCATAAAATTTATACTTGCAAGATGTTCATTGATTTAGATGTTTCCGAACGCGTGAAACGTATTAATGATTTGAAATTGTGCCACAATTGTTTATGTAAAGACCATAGTGCAAATTCGTGCAAGTCAAAACCTTGTTTTTCATGCAACCAAAAGCATAGTAGATTACTACACACAGATGTTGAGACAAGGGTCGCATTTACAAGCACACTCAAATCTCATGTCCTTTTACCTACTGCGAAGGTTTTCGTTGTTGATTTTTATGGCAATAAACACGTTTGTTATGCTGTATTAGATTCTGGTTCCCAGTCTAATTTTCTTACACAAAATCTCGTTTCGAAACTGAATTTACATCAAACAAACATAGATATTTCAGTTTCAGGTATCGGTTCAGGAATTACTATTGATAAAAAATGTATCGTAAATGCACAATCTATGATCAACGATTTCTGTTTGAATTTGGATTGCTTAGTTTTACCCAAAATTACTGACTATTTACCTAGCCAGTATTTAGATATTTCAAGTTTAAAAATGCCGACAAACATTATGTTGGCGAATCCTGAATTTTATGAGCCCAATAATATAGATTTGTTGATAGGGGTCTCGACCTTTTGGGACGCTTTAAAATCTCACAAAATAGTTTTAGGTAAAGGTTTAGTTCTACAAGAAACCATATTCGGTTATATTGTTGGCGGCAATTTGCCAGATGTCTCTACAGATTCGAAAGAAACCAAATGTTTATTATCGGTAGATTTCGTAAACTTAAATCAATCATTACAAAAATTCTGGATGGTTGAACAGATTGATGAGAAATGTAAATTATCTAATGATGATTTGAAATGTGAAAACATATTTAAGGAGACATTCTCGCGAGATCTAAACGGTAGATTTATTGTTAAAATACCGTTAAAACATGACGTTACTAGTTTAGGGAATTCAAAAGAATTAGCTGTAAAAAAGCTAATGTCTCTTGAAAGAAAGTTTGAAAAGTTTCCACATTTTGAAATAGATTATAAGGATTTTATGCGTGAGTATTTGGAAATGGGACATATGAGTTTAATTAATGACGATGTTGATAAAAAAATATCATATTTTATGCCCCATCATTTAGTTATGAAAGAAGATAGCCTCACAACCCGCGCTAGAGTTGTATTCAACGGTTCAGCTCCGACATCAAATGGAGTTTCATTAAATGACATTCAATATGTAGGTCCCCAAATTTTGAGTAGTTTATTTAATATATTGATCAAATTTAGACAATTTCCGTACGTAGTTTCATCGGACATAACGAAAATGTACCGTCAAGTCTTAATTGATCGTGAGGACAGGTGTCTTCAGAGAATTGTTTGGAGATTTGATAAGTCGGAAAACATTAAAGTATTCGAACTAAATACGGTTACCTATGGCACCGCGAGTGCACCTTACCTAGCAATGAGGTGTTTACACCAACTTGCCGATGAATTTAGAGATGAATTTCCTGTTGCAAGTCAAATGATATTAGAGAATTTCTATGTAGATGATTTTATAGCTGGATTTTCAGATGAAAGGGATGCAATTGAAATTTGTAATCAGATTTCTTATATTTTGGGTACGGGATGTTTTGTTTTAAATAAATGGCGGTCTAATAGTGCACACATTTTAAACAATTTTCAATCAATTAATAAAACCACAGAAACTCTTAAAATATGTGACAAAGATACAAAATGTTTAGGTATACAATGGTGTTGTACAAACGATCACTTATCATTTAAATTCACTGATGATGAACAGATTTCAGAAAAATGCTCAAAACGAAGTATATTGTCACAAATTTCGAAGTTATATGATCCGTTAGGTTTATTATCACCTTGTATAATAATTGCTAAAAGGTTAATTCAAAGATTATGGTCGTTAAAACTTGATTGGGATGATGAACTTCCCGATAATTTAATTAGGAAATGGCATTTATTTTACAAGGAATTGATAATTTTAAATACCTTAAATATTCCTAGATTTGTCATGATCGAAAAACCAGCAAAAGTTCAATTATTTGGTTTTTCAGATGCTAGCCAACGGTCTTATGGAGCAGTAGTTTATATGAGATCAATCAATGAAAATAATGAGATAAAAGTATCTTTACTTTGTTCAAAGTCAAAAGTAGCTCCATTGAAATCGTTGACTATGCCGCGTTTAGAATTGTTAGCTGCATTGATGCTATCCCGATTAATGAAAGTCTTATCGGAATGCGTAATGTATGAATTCGATTGTTATCTATGGACAGATTCATTGATTGTCCTTCATTGGATTCATACAGAAACGTATAAATTGCAAACTTTCGTATGTACACGTGTGACGGAAATTCAAGAATTAACAGCAAATTACAGTTGGCAGTATGTTGAAACTAAACAGAATCCTGCGGATATTGTTTCACGAGGTAACTACCCAACTGAATTGATGAAAAATGAACTATGGTGGTCCGGTCCATCATGGCTTTACGATTTCAATGTCTCTAGTTTTAATTTCAAGTTTACTCCTACTATAAAAAGAGATTTGCCAGAATTAAAAAAAACTAATTGCGAGATAGTTTTACATACAATAAGTCAAAACTGGCAAATATTTGATAAATTTTCTAATTTAACTCGATTACAAAGAGTTATTGCTTATTGTAAAAGATTCCATAACAATAGTAATTCGAAAATACGTGGTACCAATCGCGTTAATGGTAGATTAACGTTAATCGAATTAGATGATGCCCTTAAATGTTTGATTAAAATGGCTCAGATGCAAAGTTTTAGTAAAGAATTCAATTATTTCACAACAGGAAATGTCAAAGCGATCAAAAATAAGTTTAATGGTTTAGCTGCTTTCATTTATAATTATGGAATAATAAGAGTCGGTGGTAGACTCAAACATTCCGATTTACAATATAATTCTAAACATCCTATAATTCTAGATTCAAAACATATGTTAACTAAATTAATATTTCAATCTGAGCATATTAGACTACTCCATGCTAGTCCACAATTATTGCTAAATAGTGTCCGTCAAAATTATTGGCCTTTAAAAGGAATTTATTTGGCTAAAGAAACTGTTAGAAAATGTTTAACATGTTTTAGGTTCAATCCTAAACCAATGGCTGTGACCATGGCTGATTTGCCACATAATCGTGTTGCTAATTTAATACCCTTTCAATGTACAGGTCTTATTATGCAGGACCCTTTTCCGTAAAGGACCGCAAGATCAGAGGTTATAAAGTAACTAAAGCTTACATTTGTTTATTTGTTTGTTTAAGCACTAAGGCTATACATATTGAGTTAATTTCTGATTTGTCAACCGATGCATTTATAGCATGCTTGAGAAGGTTCTCGTCAAGAAGAGGATTTCCAAGCGACTTGTATTCGGATAACGCCACAAATTTTGTAGGTGCGAATAATAGTTTGAATGATATGTATTCATTTCTCAAATCAAACAATGATCTAATATGTGATTATACTGATCAAAATAGATCTAAATGGCATTTTATTCCTCCAAATTCACCGCATTTTGGAGGTATTTGGGAAGCCAATGTGAAAAGTCTAAAGCGGCATTTATACAAAGTAATCGGCGAAACAATCTTAACATATGAGTAGTTTATTACTGTGTTGACGCAGATTGAAGGCATACTTAATTCTAGACCCCTTTCTCCTCTTTCCGCCGACCCCAATGATCTAAATCCGCTAACCCCCTCTCACTTTCTAATTGGCAAATTACTGACATTACCACCAGATCCAGATTTTCATCATATAACAATTAATAAGTTATCTCGATACCAACTTCTTCAACAATTGCAACAAAGTTTCTGGAAACGTTGGTCACGTGATTACCTGACTTCATTACAACAGCGTAAGAAATGGAATGCAAATACTGATGTTATATCAATTGGTACAATGGTTATTGTTAAGGTGGACAATTTACCACCATCCCAATGGGTATTGGGAAGGATTATAAAACTACACCCCGGAAGTGATGGAAAAACTCGTGTTGTGAGTGTTAAGACCAATAAAGGTGTTTATAAACGGCCGGTTGTAAAGGTGTGTCCACTCCCTATTACCTGAGAAAACAAACATTTTTTGTTAATAGATGAACTCTCAATAGTTTTAAAGATTTCTAATTCAAATAGTTAAGTTAATTTTTCCATGTTTTATAATTTATATTTCTATCTGATGGTACTGGTTGTTGAAGACCTGAGGTCTGCCAAGGTGGCCGGTATGGTTTTAAATATTGTTAGTTAGTTCATTGTATTTGTTTATTATTAAGTATGTATAATTTAAAGTAAGTGATATTTCCTATTCTTGTTTAAGTTAGTTATAAGTTATGGCTCATGCCCCTCCATTATTACCACTCTCAACCCGGATTTACCCTCTTGTCGAGGAACCAGGTAGAAAATGTGTAGTTAAGAAAAGATGTAGCAGCCTGCTAGTACAGTTTTTAAAACCTCTTGAAAGAGTCCAAAATTATCTATTTAAATAAATGTTATTGTTTGAAAACAGTTTTAATTAATCCAGAAAAGACCCATGAAAATACAGTCCACTCGATCGATTTATGGTGAAAACGAAACAAATACTGTAAAATGTATATTTCAACACCAATAAATCAACTAGTGAACAAATTCCTCAATGAAAAATCCTACAAATAACAAATGAATCAACGGTTGCAAAAATTTTAGAAACCGTTGTTTACGATAGAATTACCTCATTATCAAGCAAATCATCTTACCTAGTGGCCTCACCACTTATGTGAAGCCTAATTGTAGATCGACCTCGACATACTCTGCCAGATATATGTCGACGACATAGTCATATTCGAAAATAGTCGAGGAGATAAAGCAGAAAAAAGGCCAAAGTAAAAAAAAATCGGATGAATCGATTCAGGAAGTCATTTAGAGAAAATGTTACCAATTTTTTCCCGAAAACCCCCGAGAGACGAATTTGGTTGTATTTCAGAGCATATTAAAAAAAATACCAGGAGAAGACCTAGATAATCAGGAGATCCTGGCCACCAGGTGATTATTAAGTGTCATAGTCATGACCCGTATGCTCAAGAAAACCTCCCTTACAGGTTTCATTCTTTTGCAGAAGTCATTTCTGCGAATTCCCTGAAGACGACGATAGTACCAGGATGTATTGAGCTCCAGGTGCGTCATAGTTCAAATCTGGTTTTGGCTGTATTTGGACATTTTTCTGACTTAAATTATTTTTTTATTAAAGCTCCTGAAAATGCATTCAAAAAGATGCATTTTCTCTGTAGAAATGCTAAAATGCTAAATGACCTCTAGAATCGATTTTTTTTTAAATGATCAAAATCGGGTTATCCGATTTTTTTTTTGACCTTTTCTGCTTTATTTCTTCGACTAAAGGACTAATTCGAGAATATCCTCTGCGACATAGTTCAAAGAGACTAGAATACACCAAAGAATGGTGTCGATTGATAGGACTTTTGTTAGGAACAGCGCGGGTCCCACACGATCAGAAAATTGGGGAGTCTAGACCCCCGTTTGCTAGTCCAGTAGACTCTAAGCGCTCGTACTTGCCCTTCCCTATTATCAAATAACACGCCAGTACCACGCAGAGACCAACGCCTTAATTGGAGACGTCTTTTGAACCATCTGGGCCCCCTCTCCCTGCCGACTCGTGTAGTGTTAAAACAGCGACCGTTTGACGAGTAGCCGTCGGCCTCATATCTACGGCCTACTACATATTATTGCTGTGGCCGCGAATCCATTACCCAGTTACCTGGGATAGGAAGCACAGATACCGGACTTTAGGAGTAACGCCATGCAGATACAGCTGTTTTTTCGCCCTCACAGTGGAAGGAATACTTTAGGCGCACCCTCTATAGGCACTGCTTGCCAGACTATATTATTGCTCCTTCTGGGCTATAGCCAACTCTCACCTCCTTGTGTTACCTGTTTTACCAGGAACGTGAACGAGTAACCGTTCGGCATGGTTCCATTAGCCTACCGTATATGTCTACCACGGCCCTAAGTCCGTTGCGACTAGTCGTCTCGGATAGGAAGGCACTGCGTCGTGGTTTTTATGGGCAAACGTTATGTGGTGCACCGTTTACCTGATGTTTCGCAGAGACACCTTTTTTCGCCCCGCTCGGTTTGCAAAGGCTACTTTAAGCGAGAACCTACATACATTCTGGCGCAGTAGGTAGGCACCGTGCTTGCTGACTATCGTGTTAGACTAGGCTACGTTTACGAGCCATCGCCGGCCTCGTTCAAGTTTGGCGTTCCGCATATGTCTATCAAGTCGGTGTATCCGTTCCGACAAGCACTCTGGGAAAAGAAGTCTCATTGTTTCCAATGGCAATATCGTCATCCGTGCCCATGAAATACCCGAAAACGTCATATTAGTCGACCTTCATTTCAATATCGTGATATTTTATGGAATTTTCCAGTCATTTTTCAAAGTTTTTCATTGGGTTCCATTGCAGTGAATGTAACTTTCATCAATAGTCCGTTGTTGATGTGTAAAACACTTGAAAATGATCCATTAACTTCAAAATTAATCTGACCTATTTTCCCAGTCTTCTTAACATACGATGAGTTTTCCGGAAAAACAGACGTTTTCGTGATCAGCGACCCGAAAAACCTACTAGAACGCATTTTCTAAGCAATATTCATTATTTTTCCGAAATTTATAAATTTTTCAAGAAATACCCTATTTGAAGGGTTGTTTTTGAGATTGAGGGGTAAAAAGGGTTTTGCCCTTCGGTTTCAGTAGTCATGAATGATCCTCAGGGAGTTAGGAATCGAATGCAAAAAATTTTTGCAAAAATTTGAATATACATTTTTTTACATATTATACTCATTTTCCCGGCTTATTGCCTGGACTATACAGGGTTGGAGGGACTGCTGTAGCAGCTGATACATCCTGAATGGCAGCAGAAGGGGACACAGTAGATCTATTATGTCGCAGAGTGCAAATATCCCCAACAAGTCTTCAGATGACAGTAACCCTTGTCTTGGATTGGTATGGAATTGATTTTGGAGTTCCGCATGTAACCTTGCAGGGGCCACTTTGAAATAATAAATTTCAATAACACTAAGTGCGTTCCCTTGTATATACACGAAAAATCTAATCCTTGATTCGAAACACTCGAGCTATTCCATATCGATTGCATTTATGATCAAATACCTTGAAATGGAAGTCACACGTAAACAAACTGATGCAAAAGATAAGAGGTCAAAAAGTTCTAAATCAAATATTAAGCATTAAACAACAAATTATATTACATTATAGCCATGTCGAAATGCAATTTAAATATGGAATTATAGTTTGGGGTCAAATATACCTCTTAGAAGTTATACAAAAATGGCGAGATGAATATCAAAACTACTACTTGCAAAGGGACCAACGCGCACAAAAAAATGCAGTTCATACAGGTTTATAAAATGTTAAATCCTCGTGATCAATAGGAACGGCGGCGCATCATCTTCACAGTAGGCACATAGGCATCATCTCAAAAATACTCTAGATCGATTCAGAAAAGATTAAAACGGATACTACGTACAGTAAGGGAAGTAAATATTAATAGTTTATCAACTCATGTAATATTTTTCTAGTGTACTTAGCTATCAAGAAGCAGTGTATAATTAACAGTTCTGCATCGTACTGTTACTGTCTTGCTCTGATTCGTTTTCGGATGTCTTGAACAATTCTGAAAGTTGACATGAATAATTTAATCGTTAGCACGCACTATCGTGGCCAGTTAACGTTAATGTCCCACAAACTAGACTAAGTTGTACAATACAAATTGATTCGACAATTTCAGCGATTCTCGCATCGTGTATGTAACTGTCTAACTTGTCGTTAGACGCGATTGAAAGTATAGCTTGTTTGAAGTTACCGCCTAGGCAAATCTGTATTTGGTCCCTATCTGGCGCCGCAACTTCGGCGGTACAGAGCTTCGTTCGGAAGCTGGCCTAAGCCATGTTCTGGGTTTCTGGCAATTTGATTCACTGAAATTCATTGTCGAAATAGAAACAGATGAGCAGCTTCCTTTCCTTGTTCTTAACATTCTAAAATATGGTAATCTCTTAGATTTCAACATCGTATACAGAAAACTCACTGAGACAAATAGGTATATTCCATTTAATAGTCTTGTTCACAGATTGTTGAACGTTCCTTTGAGCCAACAAAATTAAAACAACGAACTTGAGAGACTTCAGCAAATATCGTATGGCATTTGGTGCCAAACTCGGGCAAATGCTTTGGAGATATCCAATGATAATAATAATACTAGTGCAATTGATCTATAATTATTAGGAAGGGTCTTCTTTCCTTTCTTTGGCATTGGTTGCACTCTAGCTGTCTTCCAGCTGGAAGGAGTTTGTATGAAAGGATAAACAACCTGGTGTTATATCAGGCGCATGTAGGTCAAACCAGAAGGAACATTTTAACTCAGTATAAAGATCATTTTGCCCATATAAAGAAAAATAATGATGAAAAATCAGAGTTAGACGAACATATTTTGAATACAGGTCACACCATTTCTCAAGAAAGTTTATCACTTTTAAAACCCAGGACGGACAAATATCTAGATAATTTAGGAGAGATTTATCTCCAACTGTTTGCATTATTATCCCCAAATAGTATTTAAGCACATTTTGATTTATAATTTGGTCTACTCTGATAATGGCTACTTGGTAGCCGAAAAGCACTCAGCACTTTAGCAGTATTTTTAGTGGATAAGGGTGATTATTTCTTATTCATAGTGGCTTTAAGATTATGTAACAGAAAATCAAATTCATATTGATAACGATCCCAAGTTATTTTGACGGTTCATAAATTATGAAAAAGATTCTACAGCTGTACCAATGAAGATATACTGGAATAATAGAGCAACTCTTACCAAAACTCAGTAGCTATTGTTTTCTGATCCAGAATATTAGGGATACCGTTTCGATCAATATACTGAAACTGCTCTATTATGGTCTCTTTCAATCCACAATCGCCAATGGACTAATGTTTTGGGGCTCCGCTCATAATGTTGAGAGGGTTTTCATTGAGCAAAAGAGGGCTCTACGATATATGGCAAAAGCATCAGATAGAACACACTGTAGGAATATATTATAGATTGGGGTATAATGACTCTTCCATCACTCTACATATATTCGTTACTTCTATATGTTAAAACCAATAATTACTGGGAAAAATGCTCTGATATACATGATCATAACACCAGACAAACAAATCATCTTCATCAACCGATGGCTAGATTAAAAGTTTGTCAACAAAACCCACGCTACCTGGGGGTAAAACTTTATAATACACTTGTAAGTAGGCATCAATATTTTGAAACATACACATTATCAAAATTTCGCAAGGAATTAAAAATGTTTCTAAAAAGCAAAGGTTTCTATACAATGGAAGAATTTTACAATATGTTGTTCTATATTTGTATTATATATGTAGTATTAATTATGCTATTAGTTGTAGTTGTAGTGTCTTAGATTAAGTTTTATTATGATATATCTCCTTAACTATGACTTGTCCCATAATTTTGCACTCAAATTTTATGTTATTTGTACAATTTTTACGGACCAATAAATTATCTTATCTAATACCTGTTAGAATATAATCGGCTACCGATCATGGGGCGCACAATAGGCCCAATCTGGCGGCCTACGCGTATCTTTGAGTTTAATTCCTTCCTTATATTGATGATGATGAAGAAATTTGGTGACAGCTCAATTTCCTTGCAATTTTGTGACAACCGAGTGACAGTAATTGACGTAAAACCAATTTTTTCCAAAGCCAACTTGTGTGTTATCAACATTTTCACTCGCTGCGATACTTGGATCTATGTCAGGGTGGACATTTGTACGATAAGTGGTATCGTGTATGGGTCGCTTTAGAATTGCACCAGAACAGAATTCAAAGCAAAGAGCCGATGCAATGTGCGTTTGATAATTTTTCACGACCTTCGTTTTTCGTGTCAAGCAAGAGATTATTTTGAGGAATGAACTAATAATGTTCATAGGAACGGAGGTTATACGTTTCACCTACATATTAAAACTTGTTTCTGACTAATGTACCAAAACCAACATCGTATTATCTGCTCGTGAACATTTACTACCTACTGCATTCTTGAAATAGCGAAAGATCATCTCCAATCCTTGTTTCCAATCTCGAGATCATTGAGAACGGTTTATTAGTTTTCAGATGACGTAAGGTCTGCAATCATTATATATTTATTTTGTAGCTATCTATTTATATGGAGCAATATTCAGAATCGTTTAGATATAATTTTTATATTTATAAATGCATTTATCCAGAACATTTTCGCAAATATGTTTTCATAGAGTTCTAATTGAGTAAATACGGATATTTACTGTTCCAGGAATTGTTTATATTGATTTTATCTAATCTAAAAAGCCTGATAATAAGGTTCATTTCACTAATTATAATTAATCTTGACTATTATTCGCGAAATAGTAATAATTCATTTGATACAAATTAAGTGATTATATTATATTTTTTATCCTAATATCTTAGGCCAGTTAAAAGTGTGAAAAATAGGGGTAATTTCAAACATTTTGTAGACCGCAAATTGCATCGTGTTCAGGATGGCTTACACATAGTTAGTCAGAGATATGAAAGAGGATGGGCACAAAAAAAATTACCTATTTTTGGTACATAAAATCCATTCTCCTATTTTTCATGCTGGAAAAAACGTCTATGACTTTGTTGACAAAATCCGAGTAGACTGGACGAACTTCTTTTCTATTGATAGAACCGCCAATGTGTTCAGTCGATCTTCTGACATTGTGCTTAGAAAAGTTTTAATGCTTTTGAGGGTGGAAAAACAACGTTCACATTCTGGTGTCGACATGGGCGTTGTGCAAATAATATCCAACAGTTTGTATGTTTCCGTCAAAACCTTTTTTAGTTTGTTGTCTGCTATGAACACTAAAAGTGGTATTTTGCCACTTTTAGTGTTCATAGCAACATATTTTCAACCAGTAGAGAAATTCCGGGCAATTCAAATGTTTCAATAAACCACTTCGCTTCACTAATAGTAACTAAATCCCATCTTCGTCAATAATTTTGTCTAACCATTCTTTGAAAGACTCCTGGTGTTCAAATGGAAAATTTTTACTTTTTCATTGCACTCTCTCGCTCGTTCAATAATTAAATTAAATTGATGCATGTGGAAATGTTCTTTTGATAGTGGCTTGGACTCCATTTGTGTTACCACTCATCACGGACGCCCCATAGAAACTTTGAGCGATTAGCTTATGGTTATCAGACCCAGAAGGAGAATTTAAATACTTTGCAATTTATTCAGCAATGTTTTTACGAATACATCAACACTATGTCCACCCGACTTATAAAAAGACCAAAAGCGTTCAAAAATTTGTCCATTAAACACTTATGGAATAATAACCATTTGCTGATGATTAGAGGTGTCTGTAGTTTCATCGGCTTCCAAAGCAATGAAGTTTACAGATTTAATTTCTTTTAATATTTCCTGTTTGTTAATTTGCAACATTGCATCTAGCAATTCGTTCTGAATAGTTTTTTTAGACCCCTTTAAACACTTGTGAACCCAAACCATTCACATGTATTGCAAGCACAGCATCTAAGTTGATTAAGTTTACATAAATACCTGGATTATCTGACAAAGTCTCACTTCAGACTTCGTCTTCGAATTGAATTCACACACTGTACACTATGAAGGAAATACGTTTACTGGAGATACGATGCTTTGTGCCCCATACCGACGGGATAAGTGCGTTTGGCGAAGATAACCGTAGTCAGCCGAATCATACTTGAAATAGGTACACTGAATTACATGAGAATTTATTTCTTTTGTTTATCTTGGTGGTTGGGTGGGCACGTGCTCTTTAGTACCACACGCCACTGGTAAATTACTGTGATAATTTACCTCAATATATATTTTTAATCAATAATATCCAATTACTGTGGCTTACTGGTTTACCATAAACTGCAAGTAAACAAATAGCGAGTTTCATTTGTAAATAAGTGCAAATTGAATGTGTCTCTTTTTTTTAAATTTAAATTTGAAAAAGACCGAAACACTCAGCGTGCACCTTTTTCGGAATAAAATTTACTGTTTTTCCAAAGTGGCATGTATTAAAAAAATATTTTTATAATCTTTTTTCAAACAAAACTTATCCTCATAGTAATGTGAGATGTGAGTCATGTCATGTCCATGTGATATGTCACATTCATATCATATCTACTATATACACATACATAATATTGACTTGGAAATGAAATTAAGGTGTGTAAGAATCGGATCAACAAAACAAGGCAGATACTAGAGATAAATGTAACCACTAATCTAAGTTATCAAAACATCGACTGTGAGGACTACCGAAACGTCTTTACTTAGAGCGCAAATATCGCGTTTTTAAAGATGTCAATCCCCGACAATGGCCTACTACCTCCAGCGGCCGGCAGTAGTTCCCCGAATCGATGGCACTGAACTCACTTAACTCGCTGACGAATGTCGCTTTAGAGACATGGTAAATAACGTACATTTTTTACCACGAAAATCGGTAATTTATGTTGTAAATTACGAGAATTCGGTAATTTATTTCTGGTAATAATTTACGGTAAGTTACGATAAATGTCCAGGGTACTTTATCGGTAATTTACCAGTTAATTTTCTCATGAAAATCTTGTTTTTGTTTTGTTTGTTGGCTGAAAATGGGTACTTCGGGGTTTTCGAGGACGCTGATTGCTAATCTGTGAGCTCATTTCGTAAATTCAAAATGGCGGACCGGAAGTAAAGTCATTTTCAGATGAAAATCCCATTTTTTTAAGTTTTCGGGCTTAAAATGGATACTTTGTACTTGGATCAGTGAACTCGAAAAACCTCGAGTACAGACTTTCAAGGCAAAATTGTCATTAAATTTTTTTTGTTTGGAAGCTCAATTTCGGGGGTTATTCGGCGACTTTAACCGCCCCTAACTTCGTCATTTTTGTCATCCGCAAACGGGTTAAGTGTAATAAATACTGTTTTTGTTTTGTTTGTTGGCTGAAAATGGGTACCTCGGGGTTTTCGAGGAAGCTGATTACTAATCTGAGAGCTTATTTCGTAAATTCAAAATGGCGGACCGGAAGTAAAGTCATTTTCAAATGAAAATCCCATTTTTTCGGGCTTAAAATGGATACTTGGTGGTTTTTAGATTGCTGATGTTTTGTGAATACATAATGCACATACGCCAAGCTTGACAACACAAATTCCTAAATCACTATCAGTCTGAAATATAAAATATTGTAAATTTTGAAAAAAATTACTTTCTCCTTGTATTATTATATCTGGATAGTAGCATGCTAATAACGTTGCAATTGATATGACGATTTCAAAAAAAAATATGTCTTTAATTCAATAAACACGTCAGCAAAAATTTGTAATATATGACTACCTTTATTTATATGGGATTTATAAGGGATAAATAATAAAAACAAATCAGTCATATTTTGATAAAAAAAATCATTTATTCGTCGTATTTATATTTAATAAAATTATCATCTAATTTTCTCACATAATTAACAAATTATCCAATAATCATAATCGGACTCGTATTCAAGAATGGGATTAAAAAAAAACAGGATTTTCATGAAAAAAAGACTCTACTTCCGGTCCGCCATTTTGAATTCACCAAATTAGATCTCAGATTCGTAATCAGCTACCTCGAAAACCCTCAAGTTTATATTTTCAAGGCTGAATGTCCATTCTAAAAAAAGTGTAATTTTTTATGGGAAATAGCACGACTTCCGGTCCGCCATGTTGAATTTCCCAAATCGTACCTCGGATTCGTGATCAGTGAACTCGAAAACCCCTGAGACAAATTTTCAAGGCAAATTTGTCATTTGAAAATTTTTTTTGGAAGCTCAATTTCGGGGGCTTTACCCTCCCCCATACTTCGTCATTTCCTTCCGCAAACGGGTTAAGTGTAATGAATATTCCTGGGATTCCAAGAAACACGATGCAAAAACAATCAAATCCGAGATACTTCCCTACTTTTACACATACACGGTTCATTTACTGGACTATGATATAGCTTGTAAAGTTCTTAGCATTTCCAACCACCTCCCCGCCATGTTAAAAGTCGTGAATTGGCCGGAGTGTGAGCATTTATCGTTAAGGCAGCACAAAAAGCTGCGGAAGAACTTGGTGTCGAATTTCACATCAGTCAAGAAGGCCAGCTAGAGGGCGACCTCGAGTTTCAACCTTCTCGCCTTAAAGCCAAGATAAATGCCGCGGAGCTAGTTCTTATACTTGGGCGGCATGTTGACAAGCCGATACACGGTGTTTTCTCCAAAAACATTGAAACACTCGGCTTGTCAACAAAACTGACCTTCGGCTACCTAAGGTCAGCCGAGCTTATATCCGAGACCAAGGGATTTACTGCAGCTTGCCAAGATGGCGTAATCAACAACTTGGTCTATCGCAGCAACGTGATGAGTGAGCAGGTTCCTGATGTCAGCTGCAAGGCCTGTCGAAAGACGCCTAAGACGCTTCTACACCTGCTGTCGGCATGTCCGACAAAAGCGGCCTTGGCATACACCCATCGCCATAATGCGGCCCTACAGGGGCTGTATCACCATCTAAGGTACTATTACGGCATAGACAAAGAGCTGGTGCTACATTACATGCTAGGAGATATTGAATCCGTTGTCGGAATCGAAAAATTCCAGACCTACTGGAATTACCCTTTTCCTACCGCCAAATAGACCTGACGACGTCCTCCTCGATAAAGAAACGAAGACTATTCATGTCATCGAATTCTCTGCCAAGGCAGAGAAGTCTTTAAAGAAGAGGAAAAATGGACAAAGTATCAAGATCTCCTGATCGAACTCCGCACGCTATACCCAGGCCATAAGGTCGTATTAGTTGGTCTGGATCACCAGTGTTTTAGGCGAAATTTGGTCTTTGCTGCGTACCAACTTGAAGATCATTCCGGCCGAAGTACTCAGATCTTGATAGACCAGATGCAGCAGACAGTCATTCTGGGTTCAATAAGACTACTCAAGGCACTCGATTTGGGGACCGACCGGTGGGAAGTAGTAGCTTCAATTCAATGATTTGATTTTTTTGGCACGTCGGAGCTCGCAGGAGCCCCGACCAGGTATTAATTCTTGGAGCAAATTATAAATACTTGATAATGAATGAGGTGCACCAATAGACCCCGAGAAACATGAAGTCTAAAACAACGGATTGTGAGAATCAAACTTCAAATATTTAGAATTGTTTATAAATTATAAATCGAAAAACTTAACAAACGTGCATGAAATGTTGATATAGATGTATCGAAATAAGCTTGAGAATAATTTTAAATAGACATGTTCAACTTATTTCACAACTTCTAATTTCTATTAGTATTTGCCTCAATTTTGGCGACATCTGAAAATTTGCCAACAACGGAGAAAATAATATAATGCCAGAAAAAAATTGTATTTGTAGAATCCTACACTCACGGACAAAAATATAAAGCATATTTTATTTTAGATTTCTATTCTAACTCAGTTTTAAGAATATAAAGAAAAATAATTGTGATAAATCAGCGTTAGTCGTATATATTTTAATAATACAGGTAACACCATTTCTCAAGAAAGTTGACAAATTTCTAGGTAATTTAGAAGGAATGGAAATTTAATTGATATTTAAATACAGCTGAGGTTAATCCTTTATATAGTCTTATTAATTTCAAGTAGTAATTAAAGAAAGGAAAATAGTATAAATATTAAATATGAAGTTGCAAGCTAAGTATTATGACTACATTTTCTCATGGTTTCATTTCATTTTCCAGCTAGAATCATGGTTCAAAGGTGGAGTTGCCAGAGCCAATCCGTCAGGTGCTCGGCCGGCGTCAACTATATCTACATCTCGCCCAAATTTCGATCCAGATATGGGTGAAACTGAGGACGCCATCAGAGAATACGAAAATAAAATCATGACTATGAGCGATAAAGAAGTTAATGCAAAGTTCGAGGAGATGCTGGTAAGCGTAAATAGAACACGAAACGAGTCACTTTTGATGTTGTTATTGAACATGACAGGTAAAGTTTGAATATCACATAGCAACTTCGCAAAATGCATTATGGTTCGTTCATTGACACGGAAAACTTACATCAGTGGATGGTAGAGAGACTCTAGACGAGAAAGCGGTATGAAGTGCACCATCATCTCCATATCATTCTTGATATGGAGCAGAAACAAAGTAGGTGCCAAGATAGATCTCTGTGGAAAACCAACGTTGATAGCATTCTTGAATGCTATACTACGTTTTCTTAGTCCGTTCTAAGAATATTCTGCTCACGCTTTTCGTTCACGACTCGCAACTATTTAGAACATTGGAAAATTTGCATTTTGAGAAGTTCTTGTGAACTGCATCAAACTTTATTTGTTCGCGGATAAGATAAAATGGGTTTTTGGCAAAGTTATTATTCGGGTGTAGAATTTCCGATGTCGGTTGTGATCGCCCTTCTTGCTTTCAGAGTGACCTGAATTTGAACGACGACAAAAAGAAGCCGTTGAGGAGCATGGATCAAAAGCAGAAACGCAAGATGCTGGTGATGAAGTGGAAAGGATCGGCGCAGGAAACCGGACACAAATTCGACAAACCTCAGGAATATCAAGCCTACTTGGAACAGTATTCGAAACCGGAGTATCAGTCTTTGGGAAAATTATTGAATTGCGTAGAGTCGCTTAGGATAGCTTTAACTAATAATCCGATCAGTTGGATCAACGAGTTTGGTTCGGAAGGATTGAGTAAGATATTAAAAGTACTAGAGATAGGAATTAAGACGTAAGTGTTGTGCTACTATTTCGAGTTTTCCGTGTTTACCTCGTTGTGTTTTCTTTCAGCAACGATATAAAAATCCAGTGTGAATGTTTAAGATGTACAGAGAAATTTATGAACAACACCATTGGATTGAAGAGCTTTCTGAATAATGAAAACGGGCACGATTTAGTGGCGAAATGCTTGACACATGAACGACCGCAAGTTATGATTCAAGCTCTCAAGGTAAGTCGATGACATTTCCTCAGTTATGTATAGTTATGTAAGAAACATTCCACGTAAAGGTTCAGGAGCAAATTGGTTGCAATGACTTTCCTTAAACGAGAATTTTGTTTTGTTATTGTTGTCGCCATGAAATCTTTCACAGGGACAGCCGCTATCCATTTGAACTTTTGGCCCATTGTTGTAATGTAAACATAAACATTGACTTAGGAAGCTATATTACAACGCACTTTATTCAGTCATAATACTCGTATACACGCTAATTTACAGGTAAAAATACGTTCCAACCTCAGCGTATTGGCCTTATACAATAGAGGGTATTGGCTCAACACGATTTAAGTGAATTCAAAGGCAATTCAATTTGCTTGGCAAGATTTTTCATCACATGCCATAAAGTCACGTGATCGATCGATCTATGCTTTTTTGAAAGTATGATATGCAGCAAGGTGAAGTAATTTCCAGAAAGCCTGTTCTCTTCCAAAGTAGACAACAAATACTTCTCTTCTAGGATTTCTAAATATTTGTCTGAGAAAGTAATGTTCCAACTCATATAGCCGACATTGAACCCCAGACCATTACTGAAGAAGGAAATTTAACTTTGCGCTCAAGATAAGTTTCATGTTTCTGGCTGATAACTCTGCACCTGCTATCAACGTCATAAATCGCGAGTCTTCACTCCAGTATACACTGTTCCACCTCTGTATATCATTTCGATGGTCTTATGCTCATTTTAACCTATCTCGCCCTTGCTATGGGATTAGTAACGGTGTTTCTCTAGACTACGATAAGGATAAATAATTATCTTGTGCCCCTGAGGATTGAACTCAAAAAACGTAACCTTGTAAGCATCAATCCGACTGCAGCATCGATGGTCTTGCTGGTCGTGCCACACATATCAATGACGATGAGGAATCTCGCAATGATGGCGGTTTACATGCTTAGTTGCAATGGTTCCCTAAAGAGATGGAGTGCAGACCAATCCCATCTATTTAGGGGGCAGCCTGAAAGGCTGCGACTAGAACCAAAATCAAAGCCCTGTTGTTCGCGGGGCAGCATTTCAGGGTCGTCATCCCGTCGAGGCAGGAATGGGAAAATGGCCTCACGCCAAAGCAAGACACAATTTGGTATACGGATTGGTCTAGATTATAGAACAAACACAAGAGGAGCAGACACGGTCCTAGCTATATTGATGGGTACTCGTGCGAATGAGGAATCTCAATACAGTTTTCTTAGCAGACCATATGATCTGTGTCCTCGAGGCTAGTCAGGGAAACCAAAGAGATCCTTAACAGACTCAACCTGACCTAGATCCCGGGTCACTCAGGTTGGAAACGGAATGGGCGGGCGGACAAAAGGACCAGAGAAGGGGCCAGATTGAACGGCCCTCAAGACCCCTTGTTGATATTCCGTAGAACAGGGGTATGCAGATCTTGCGGAACGATCTGAGAGATGAACATGCCTCAGCATGGAGAAACATCGACTGCTGCCGAACTGCTGAAGCGCTGCTTGGCAATGAGGTTGGGATAAAGGCAAGCGAGTAGACAAAGCATCAGGATAATCTCCGAGATCTTTACAGGTCCCGGGAATCTGATGAAATTTTAACAAACAGTAGGGAAACGTGAAACTCCCTTCAGCATGAGATGCGTGGGAAACAAAGAGATGTCGTCAACCTACTTTCTTTGTGAATGTCCATCGCATATTCGAACCAGGTTTACCTAGCTAGGTCGGGAATCATCACGGCCGATGACATGAAGGATCTAAGCTTAAAACAGATCTTAGGATTCTGTCGAGCAGCGGGGTATCCAAATACCCCCTGGAAAACGTAGCAGGGGATAGTGTACAAGGGTCTTTGCCTAAGTATGCTATCATCTCAACCAATACCAATACCAAAAGCATCAATCCTAGTTGTCTTGCTTCGGAATGATATGTGGACCTGAAAACGCGTGTTCCAACACTACCAAAGCCTACTCCAGAGTACACTCTACTCTCCGTAGCGAGCAATTGAGAACGACTATTACACTTTACAATACTGGGCGAGACTCTTCTTTCAGTGTCTGTTAATTTGGACTTTTTTCGGTGAGACTACTAGCATGGAGGATTGGAACTATGTTCCTGTTCCACTACACGCCCATGGAGTCTCTGCAAAGCTTAATTCATCGTTGTCCGCTTTTCCTACATTTAGGTTTTTTAATACCAGGAGAAGTCTAATTTCTCGTTCTTCATTTAATAATATCTTCAACATTCTGGATGTCATTTTTCTTCAAGTAGGGTTACATATTTATTCTTTCGAGTGAATAAAGAAAATGAATATCGTCGTAAATTTTTCCGCAGATTTTGGCTCCTCTGTGTTTGGTGCCTGGAAGTGACGGTATGAAAACGGGAGTTGAAAAAGCTCTAACGGCCGTAACGAAGGTTGCCGAACACAAGAAAATCGAGCGATTTTTGCCGATCGTCAACGGAATCACGAAATCAAACAATGCAGAATTGCAGGTGAGTTCTGATTTTTTTTTTGTGGTTTTGTTCGTGTTTTTATTTTGTGGTAAACTGCGTTATTAGATAAATAGCTTGTGAAAAAAATTGTGAATTGCGTCCCGTACAATTGGGTACCAGAAAAAATTCCTCGCCTAGCATCGATGCATGTATCACAGCGGGTCGAAACGTTGTAGTCTTATTAGCCTTGGAAAAAACAAAACTTGTCTTCACATCAGTTGTTGTTCTTACAAGTGTCACTTGTTTATCACAATACCAGAAGTCACGGAAATTGAGTGTCGGATCTGTTATCAAAATAATATTTTGGAAAAGTTGTAGTTTGATTGTCAAGATCTATATTTTCAGATATCTTCCACCTGTTTCGGGGTCTACAATAAAAATTATATTTCAAATTCTTAATTTATTCATAAAATTTTCTTATATACAGGGTGTTTCAGTTTTTTCGTTCATAACTTCGGCAAACGATAGAACTTCTAAAAATAATAGGGGTCTTTCATATAAAATGTTTCTCTAAATCACTTCGTTTTCGCGATACAGGAGGGTGTTGAAATTGAAAAAAATTTTAGTTTTTTGCGAATATCTCCGGAACCGTTCATCGTACAGAAAACAGCTTTCGTAAGCAATTTCTACTCATAGCAGGCTATGTTTTGTGCGATAATTTTTTTTTTATCCATAATTGGTGAAGATTTTGAAGGGGTAATTGTTGTTTTTCTCCCCAACTTCTACGCCACTGGAAAAAGTACGGTTTTGAGATGCCCATTTGAACCGCCAATGTTTTCTACACAAAAAAGGTACTCTTGGTCATAAGCTCTAAAGTTGACCGTTTTCAAGAAAAATCAACTTTTATGTTGAAAAACATGGTCAATATTTTGGTTTTGTTACTTGCTTGAAGAAATTTCGTTTAATTGGTAAAAAATTAATTTTATTTCAAAGTATTGACAATGTTTTTCAACATAAAAGTTGATTTTTCTCGAAAACGGTCAAGTTTAGAGTTTATGACCAAGTGTACCTTTTTTGTGTAGAAAACATTGGCGGTTCAAATGGACATCTCAAAACCGCAATTTTTCCAGTGGCGTAGAAGTTGGGGAGAAAAACAACCACTACCCCTTCAAAATCTTCACCAATTATGAATAAAAAAAAAATTATCGCACAAAACATAGCTTACTATGAGTAGAAATTGCTTACAAAAGCTGTTTCCTGTACAGTAGACGGTTCCGGAGATATTCGAAAAAAACTGAATTTTTTTTCAATTTCAACACCCTACCCTGTATCTCGGAAACGAAGTGATCTAGAGAATTTTTTTTATGAAAGACCTCTATTATTTTTAGAAGTCTATCGTTTGCCGAAGTTATAAACGAAAAAACTGAAACACCCTGTATAAATATCGAAATATATTGTCAAGCAAGTTAAAAATCATTTTAATTTGGATTGTGAATTAAATTTATTGAAAAGACAAACATATATTTTAATAGGTCTAGAAAATATTTTTTGCAAATCATTTTTTCTAGACCTACAAAATATAGGTTTATTCAATTTAAATTTAATTCATATTCCAAATTAAAAGGATTTTTAATCAAAATTTGACAATATTTTGTGATACTTTATATAAAAACAAATTTTAATGAATAAATTACGAATTGGAAATGTAATTTTCATTGTAGCCATTATAATATACTTGAAAAAAAAACGTGTAGTCCATATTTGCAAGTATGGAGTGTGAGAAACAAGTTTCAATATTCCAAAATATTAAAAAAGAACTCACATTCGGACAACACCAAATCAAAAATTGAATAATTAAAATGAGTCAAGCTAAAATAATGTGTTCTTCTGTTGTTTTGTAAGGACTTATTGACCAACCCTTGTATTTTATTCAGTTGATATAGTAGATTACGTGAAATCCGTGTATATTAAAGTAAAATAAGTTGAAGACAGATTAAAATTTGAAGTTTTTGTTAATATTCCTGTTTTTATCGAGCACGGTTATGTTCTTCGCGTCAATCGCCATTACGAAGTCGAACTCACCGATTTAACCATGAATTTGATGTTGATTGTGTGTATGAACAATAAAACAAAATTTAAGATATAGCAAAATATTAATTTTTGATTCGTTATCACCGTAGTTGTAAATAGTATATTGTTTTTGTGTTTTTACATAATTTTTGTTGGTGTATTTCGTGCTAGTTCAATATGAAGTTTAATAAGTGGTCAAAGAAAAAGATTTTTAATTTTGTGGTAAAGTATGAATTTCGATTTTTTTATTTCGGATATGATACTAAAATTCGATTCAAATCAAGTAAATCCTTTCTATTTATAATTGCAAGCGCAGAAAAATCAGCATTAGCAGAATGATTTTAAATATACGTCACACTATTTCTCAAGAAAGTTTTTCTCTTACTAATATCTAGGAAGTTGAATGTATTAAATTTTAATCTTTTTTTTGGCACCAAAATTTGAATTTTACGAAAAACCGTAAAAATGCGATAGCGAGCTGAAAAATCAATATTTTGACGTAAATCAAAATGCATTTTGTAAATTTTGACCAATACTATCCAAAAAAACCTTCAAATGATGACTTTTTGATATAAATGCCGAATTTTAGCCCATCTTTCAAAAAAGATCACCTCGGAAAATTGGATTGGATTTCGAGGTTGGGAAATTCCGGAAAAAAAAAACAAATTTCAGGTGCTGACAGACAGCCCTGGTTCATACGCGTATTTTGCGCATCTGCACATCTTTTTTGCTTCAGTCAAAGTCGAGATATCGATTAAAATGTGTTTGGGCACCTCTAAGGCCCAATTTTGGGTCTATCATCAAAAATCTTTATCTAATTTCAAAAATGTGACCTCCTAGATGTCACAGAAAAATATATAAAACCGAGTCAAAGACAAAAAAAAATCTCGTCTAGTACTATTTTTTAAATAAAACGGTCAACGGTAAAGTAGATTACATTTATTAAGGATACAAGTTTGAATTTTTTTTTAACTTCATAATTTGAATAATTATCAGAAATAAGTAACTTGTATAACAAGTTTACTAATCGCTTATTTGCATTATTTACCCCACATAGTATTTAAACATGTCATCATCATCATTTGAGGGGAGGAGGCTTAGCCCCTTGATGCACTTAGGCCACTTAGTTGGGCCCATTCAGCGCCGCGTGGTCAGAAGCCTATTCTATTCTAGCAGGTTTGTGGCCCGCAAGAAACCCAGAATATTGCCAGTGCTGGCTTCCATAAGTTCTTCTGGGAGCAGCTTTGATTCTCCGAAGAGGGATGCTAATGCTGGGCATTCCAACAGAATGTGAGAGGCAGTTTCTTCCGCCTCTCTGCATTTCCTTCATATTGGGTCATCTGTGATGAACATAGTGTGGAGATGTTTGTTAAGACGACAGTGACCAGTTAGGATTCCAGTCATCTCTCTGATGTCCCTTCTGTTAAGAGAAAGGAGTTTCTTGGAGAGCCTAGGCACAGGCTCTTTGATGAAGAGCTTGTCCTGCCTCATGCGTGGTGATTCTCGCCACAGTTTAGACCACTCTTTATTCAGATGGCCCAGAAGGTCGAGACCCCCTTCGCTTTTTGATAAAGCGACCATTGGCTCCGGCCCGATAGAGGCTCTAGACGACCCTCGCCTGGCCAGATAGTCGGCCATTTCGTTTCCTACAACTCTGCTGTGTCCAGGGACCCGATGAGTTGATTTTTATTCCTCCTGGCTAGTTCAGCCCATGTATCCCTGCATTCTTTGACAAGCTTTGATGTGACTCAGGGTCTGGGTGATTCGAGAGCTCCCAGAGCCGACCGGCGGTCTGTGCAAATATATATGCGCCTATTCACATAGTGTCTTCGCAGGTTTTCCATGACACAAGTCAGTATTGCGTAGACCTCCGCCTGAAAAACCGTGCAGTAAGCGCCTAGGGTCACTGAGATAGTGATCCTTGGCTTTTTTAGGTACACTCCCGCCCCAGAAGCCTGAAATATCTTGGACCCATCTGTGAACCATACGAGCCCGTCTGGTGGCAGTAGGGTGAGAGTTTCGTTGTTCCAATCTCCTCTATCCGGGATGACGATTTTGGGAGAAGTGAGACATACAGCAGGGATCAAGCTATCTTGCTTCATTTCTAGTATGGGGCATTTAGAGATTGCCTCACTTAAAATCGATGAGTGTCCATGAGAGGGGTGCGTTTTGGTCCAGTGGCCAAGGCCTTTTAACCTATACGCCGTTCTCATGGTGTCAGTTTTAATGTATAAGTGTAAAGGTGGTAAGCCAGCGACAGCTTCAAGGGCTCTCGTTGGAGCCGACCTCATGCCGCTCAGTATGCCTACGCATGCAAGCCGCTGCAGACGGTCAAGGGGGCGCTGGGAAATACCAGTCCTTGTCCAGGTACATTTAATTTTCTAATTTAGTTTACTCTGATGATGGCTACTTGGTAGCTGAAAGGTCCTTAGTACTTATCAGTAGAGATCGGCCGATGGCCCTTTTTCGCTGATACCAATATTTTACTTGCCGATTCCGGTATAATATCGGTATTGGCACGCTTTAAAGCATCTTTAAATCAAATACTGGCATAGACGCGGATGTGACGTGAACAAATATCGGTAATTCCCGGTCCAAGCGAGACCAAATACCAACGGTGATTCCCCGTTTTACGGAAAGTGTAGTGTGCCAGCGCTTTTGAACAAAATCACACTAGTTTTGACATTTAGAGTTATAAACTAACCATATAGACGTATAGTCGAGGAAATAAAGCATTCCACATTCCAAACCCGGCGCAGTTGGACGCATTGAGATGCGGTTTTCTGCATTCGATTCAGAAAGTTATTTAGAAAATTTGTCCGGTATTTTTTTTTTGCGGAAAAAATGTATTGCATTTCTACAGCTAAAAAATGCATTTTCCTGAGTGAACTTTTTAGGTGAATAAAAAACGGACTCGAATTGGTTTCTCGGGGGTTTTTGGGGTCGCTGAACTTGAATAAGCTATCAAGAAAATGTCCTGGGGTCCCTTGGACCTCCCCCGGGGTATCCGAAAGTCGTTACGCCACAGATATCGATGAAATTAATTAAAACATTATTTTTAATGTTTGTTAACTGTTCAAGAAGTGATATAAAGCTTGCAAGTGATGATTACGACGTGAAAAAACTCTTCTGCATCACCTGGTGTACCCTGAGTCCGGGTAAACACGTCATCTTCTAGGAATTTGTTAATTTTTCTTAATTAAATGTAACAAATTCCAGCTCTCGGGGGTTTGCTAAGTCGCCGATCACTACTATAACACTCGCAATGTTCTGCAAATTACCTGGGGGTGTTTCCGGGTCCCTGGAGCCTTCTGTATCTACGCCATCTTCTAGGAATTTGTTAATTTACCCCCAGGTAATTTACAGAACATTGTCAATGTCATAGTCGTGATCGGCGACTTTGAAAACACCCGAGGGCTAGAATTTGTCACATTTAATTGAGAAAAATTAACAAATTCCGTGGTTACCCGGACTCAGGGTACACCAGGTATTGCAGACGAGTTTTTTCACGTCGTAATCATCACTAGAACCTTTCTATCACCTATTGAACAGCTAACAAACATTAAAAATATTTTTTAAATTAATTTCATCGATATCTAGGACGCCCGGATACCCCGGGAGAGGTCCAGGGAATTTTCTTGATGGCATATTCGTGTTCAGCGAGCCCAAAAACCTCCGTGAAACCAATTCGAGTCCGTTTTTTTATTCATCTCAAAAAGTACACTCAGAAAAATGCATTTTTTGGCTGAAGAAATGCAATACATTTTTTCTGCAAAAAAAAAAAAACCGGACAAATTTTCTAAATCACTTTCTGAATCGAATGCAGTAAAGGGCATCTCAATCCATCCAACCGCGCGAAGTTTGGATGGTTTGCCCTATTTTAGTGCTTTATTTCCTCGTACCCATCAATTTGCAATTATTTATTATTCCAGAGTATGTGCTTCCAATTCATCAATGCCTTACTATCACAGACCGACGATTTCGAGTTTCGAATGCACTTACGAAACGAAATCGTGAGAAACGGTCTCATCGAACATTTAGGTAAGAACACCTTGACAATTCACTGATTACAGATCACGTTAACGTATGGTTGTCTTTTGTTTCGTAGCGGAATTGAAAAACGAAACCAATCCGTTAGTCAAACGCCAGTTCGGCATTTTCGAAGTGGAAAAAGAAGCCGATACGGACGAATTACACGAACGTTTCGATAAAGTTAGAGTAGATATGGACGACATTCAAGATTGCTTCGAGGTTTTAAAAAATACAACGTTGGACACTGCCGCCGAGCCTTATTTTCTTAGCATTTTACAGCATTTACTATTTGTTAAGGATGACATTTACATTAGGTAAGTTTGTTTTGACTGTTTTTTTTTTGTTAGTTGATTTGGTAAAGGACGAGTTTGAAAATAATCATCGTTGTTTTATATCAAGAGTGAACTTTTTACTGAGCTTGAACAGTTTTCAGTCATTCTGGAGCAGTTTTATACAATCAGGCAGAGTGGGGGAAGCATCTCCAAACGTCTTCCTTACAAATCCACTATACATATAGTGGCCTTGTTATGAAGACGTCTGGAGATACATATACAGGGGGTCCGGAAATAGACCACAAGTTCCTTGGCCCGAAAATATGATGGCATCCCATAAAAATAATCACAGGTTGTTGTTAGGTCCGGTTAGGGTAAGGTTAGGTTAGAAAAATTGGTACTGATTATACAGGGGGTTACAAAAAATATGGGTGGATAATTTATTGTGACCAAGTTTTTAAACACCCTATAATTTTCGAAATCAGGGTTTCTTCCATAAAAAGCTGAAATTTTCATTTTCACGCGTGGATAAAAAAAGAATAAAATCTATCAAAAGGTTTTTCGACTTATTTTAAAAATATGGCGTTTCAAAATTCATCCGATTTTGTCTTCGTTTTGGGTTGATTCCTGTCGTTTTCTTTCAGACCTGCCTACTACAAAATCATAGAAGAATGTGTGTCACAAATCGTGTTACATAAGTCCGGGTTGGATCCAGATTTTTCGAAAAAACACTTCGATTTGGATCTACAACCCCTCCTAGACGAATTGAAAGGTTAGTTTAAAATTCAAATATTGAAACGTGATGATTTGATATATTTTGGTCTTTTTACGATGTTGTTGACCTACTTGCAACAAAAATCGTCCAGTAGCGTTGCAAACTTGCTCGTTCTACTGGTCAGCTCTATGAGAAGAACGTATACAGCTGTCTGGAACTATAAGTTTGACGTTACTGACCGATCCAGATTAGAGACACCTTATTGTTATCTGGAAAAGCCAACATATATTCATTTATATCTAATTTCTTAAATTGAAACGTGATTTTTGGTATTGAAATTTGTCTTTAGGATAGTTTTTTTTCCAATTTTTCGGTTAATGTTAATTTGAAAACATCAACTACGTCGCATTTCAATTATGAACGCACTGACCAGCAGCCTCACTACACCAAACCAAAACCGTAGCTGATTTTTCTAAATAAAAATTTAATGGTACTTTCATGATTATAAGTTATTTAATAATTAGAAATGAAAAACTGTCCAAGATAATTACCAAATGTGCAATTGTTTTCGTGAAAAATGAGTTCCAAAAAAAACCAATTATTTCACGAAAACTAGTAGTCCAGGCTGTGAGGCGGGATTTTAGCTATAATAATAAAAAATGTAAGTTCGAATCAAAAATTTTTTTTGCATTAGCTCTAGGAGGTTCTCAGGATCATCCATACACCTTAAAACCTCTTGGGAACCCCAACCCCACCCATTGAGGCAAAATGGCCCTAAATCTCCAAGTCTTGAATCTTATTTTCTACAAAAAAAGGTATTTTGGCATTTCGAGTGCTTGTAGGTTTTTTTTTGGGTCGCTGAACCCGAATTCGTATCCAGATTTACTTGCAATCCATCGTAGGGGTGGTCAAATCGACGAAATTGGCCAATTTTGCGCCCCTAATATGTTATCTTGCAATTTACGTGTTTTAGGCATTTCGAATGCACCAAGGAGGTTTTTTGGTTCGGTGATCACTAATCTGTAGCCACATTTACTTGCAATCCATCGTAGGGGTGGTAAAATCGACAAAATTGGCCAATTTTACACCCCTATATGTTATTTTGCAATTTACGTGTTTTTGACATTTCCAATGCACCAAGGAGGTTTTTTGGGTCACTGAATACGATTCCGAAGCCAGATTTACTTCGAAGTAATTTTAAAATGCAAAAATAATTGCCATTTTTGTAAATTTCCCACCCCTACGATGATATTTGAGTAAATCTGGCTTCGGAATCGTATTCAGCGACCCAAAAAACCTCCTTGGTGCATTCGAAATGCCTAAAACACGTAAATTGCAAAATAACATATAGGGGTGCAAAATTGGCCAATTTCGTCGATTTTACCACCCCTACGATGGATTGAAAGTAAATCTGGCTACGGATTCGTCTTCAGCGACCCAAAAAACTAGGTGCACTCGAAATGCCAAAATACCTTTTTTTGTAGAAAATACAATTCAAGACTTGGAGATTTCGGGCCATTTTCGCCCCCAATGGGAGGGGTTGGGGTTCCCAAGAAGTTTTAAGGTGTATGAATGATCCTGAGAACCTCCTGAAGCGAATGCAAAAAAAGATTTTTGATTCGAACTAACATGTTTTTTTTATAGATGAATAAATGCGATTTAGAAGGAATCACTTTTGGGCTTAGCAATGGGATGGATGGGAAAAACATTCTACAACCAATAGTTTATAAGTTCTATTAAAGAAAACGCTGCTGGTAGCCTCCTGGTACCTATACCCGAACAAATCCCGGTAGAAACTGTTGTGATATAAAATTTGTATACAAAGAAGGAACTTTTTTCTTCTATACTTTACTATGCGAGTGGAAAACCTGTACTGTTCGAAGGACATCGTCTAAGCCAGCGGTGGAATGTTGGGAGAGGAGGCATTCGATTTTTTCTTGAAGGTTTGGAGGTTAGACGTACCAGGCAAAGAGTTCCACAATTTCGTCGTTCGATGGAAAAATGAAGTCTGGTAGGAATAAGCTCGCCAGGTCTCGAGCTTGACAATGAAGTGGTGGCCAGTTTGATCTCGTCTTGTCCGCCTATCTGGAATGTCTCGTGGTCGAACAGACGAGATTTCTGATGAACATCGACTATGGAAATGTCTAAAGAGATCGTAAACTTTTCTACGATGATCTAGAGAGGTTAACGAATCATCAATCAGAGGAATTCTCTTCTGGATAGAATCAACAACTTCAGCGTTTGTTTCGGAGCCGAACTCCAAAGATGTCAACAGTACTCAAGGACAGGTCGAATCTGTGCTTTGTAGATTATGAGGAACTGCTGGGATTAGAAATAAGCTATTGGGATGGAATAGAAAACCAAATTTTTGTGGAGCTGTTTTCGCAATGAACCTCACATGATAATCCCATGAGAGGGTGCTGTTGGTGGTGATAAACGAGCATGGATATGGATGACTTCATAGGAATAACCTGACATATCATCATATCAGGGTTTTCCTGGAGAAGATGCAAGCTTGAGTTTGCATTAAACTCTACCAGATTATCAGACCTCATTTAAAAATCTAGATCCAGATCTTCATTAATTACGTCTCGCTCCTCTGGCTTCATTGGATGGTATAGGGGCTCAAGATGAGAGAACAGTATGAAGTGAAACAAAGTTCGTACCAAGACAGATCCCTGTAGAAGACCAGCGTCTATAGCCATTGTATCGTAGGATACTCTGTCAACCACCACATGGAGTGGTGGCGCTGCTTCTGGAACGCTCTTTTACATTGATTCTTATGGATGGCGATTGTGAATTCGTAGAACTAAAATCATAGTGAATGATTCAATCATTTTCTTTTTAAAAAATCCCATTTGTAGGGGTATCAACTGAAATGTGACGTTATTTTCTTGGGGGAGAGAATAAAATGTGACATAGTGTGACAAAGGGGGCATAGGGGGGCAAAAGCGGCTATTTTTAGCGTTACGTCATTTTTGAACGTCCCCCAAGCAGGTCTCCTGTCGATCTCTGCAGACGAAAGCCACATTGCCTGTCATTCACGGTTTTGGAAGAGCTTGATGCTGATTGCTTTCTCCTTCACTTTAGAGAGTCTATAATTATTGGGAAAGGTCTTCTTTCCTTTTTTGGGATTGGTTGGACTGTAGCTGTCTTCCAGCTGGAAGGAAACACCTAGTTTGTATGAAAGGGTAAACAACCTGCAAAAAATGGTGTTAATTCAGGCGCACATTCTTTGAGACCGACAGGTAAAGTTCCGTCTGGCTCCATAGACCCAAGAAGGGTTTGGTGCCAGACTCAAATGCTTTGGAGATATCCAAAGCTACTTCTAGAGATTCCTCATGTTTTTCAATAGATGTTTGCCATACATGTGTTACGTAGGCAAGCAGGTCTCCTGTCGATCTCTGCTGACGAAAACCATATTGCCGGTCATTCACGATTTTGGATGTAGGTATTGGATGACCTCGATGTTGATTGCTTTCTCCAATTAATCAATCAATCACGTTTCAAAAAACCTAACTTAATACTACCAGAAATGTGTTAAACTAGCCCATGAAGAATATAACGAACTAACCTGTGATGACCTTGCCGCTTGGAGTTTTGAACCTACTCTATTATTGGAAGCAAGAGTATGTAACCCGGTTTACCGCTTCGGGTACCAACACTGACGCAGGATCTACATTGAATTGTGTATATGAAATAGCGGATTATATCTACCGGGATCTATTCGACTATCGGTACCGGGAGACTAGACACCATAGGCAAAGTATAAAGGTCTGTTTGGGCCTCCCTTCTATTCTTTTTAAAATTCGAGTGCAAGCTGATTGGTCGTTTATTTCGTTTATTTAATGTTATTGACGACGACATAATAATGTTGTTACGTGCCGGCGACGAGCCGATGAGAGCAAAGCTGTGATTGGAGGAGACAGGTGACGTCACCAAGCGCGAGAAACGATGGTAGGGAGGCTCCAACAGACCTTTATACTTTAACTATGACTAGACACTACCTAAAAAACATAAATTTTGGCGTTTACAGTTATTAAAAGTGAAAGACAGTTATAGTAAGCATGTATAATAAATTTCAGAACTTGTCTCACGTTTGCTATTGTTTTTGTAAAATTAATAATAGCTCAACGCAACCTCATACGCGAACTTATGATCAATTGAGACACCTTATTCCCACAGATAAACCCATCGAAATAGACAACGCTAAAATCGACGACATGAAGAAACAGTTAGAAGAAGCGCTGGCCGCTAAATCAGAAGCCGAGGCCAAGTTGGACATGATAACAGGTGGTAGTGGTGGCGTCATCACCATGTCTAACGCTACCAAAGTGGGAGGTCCTCCGCCACCGCCGATGCCCGGTGGTCCCCCGCCTCCACCGATGCCCGGAATGGGAGGTCCTCCGCCACCACCTATGCCCGGAATGGGCGGTCCTCCTCCGCCACCAATGCCAGGTATGTGCCTTAGAAACGTCCCCCTCTCGGTTTATTAACAGGTTCTCTAAAGTAAAATTAATTTTTCAGTAATAGCATCTACTTCTTTTATTTTGACACAACCTATTCCAATTCTCTCCAGGTTTGTGCCCCAGAAACTTTTCATCCGGTTGATTAACAAACGGAAGGAAAATTCATTCTTTTGACTTTTGCTTTTGCCACAGCCTACTCCAATTTCTAGTCTTTTGGAGCTTCAAGGCTTTTGCCGTCTGGATGTTTAACACCCTCGATAGTAAAATCCATTCTTTTGAAGAAGTATTTATTCGTTTTCGACTTTTTTGACTTTCCCTTTCGCAGGTATGGGACCCCCTCCACCGCCTATGCCTGGTATGGGCGGGGCTCCCCCTCCACCTCCGCCACCCGGAATGGGCGGACCACCTCCGCCACCTGGAATGGGTGGACCGCCTCCACCGTTCCCCGGGATGGTTCCGTTGCCCGGTATGACGCCCGACGTCTTACCGTACGGCTTGAAGGCTAAGAAGAAATGGCAGATCAGTGGACCTCTCAAGAAAGCCAACTGGAAAACGGTGAGTGGAATTTGTCGCGTTTTCATATTTAGGATCGAAACAGTAGGAAAAGTCGGATTTAATATAAAAATAACCTCAAACCGGTAACTTGAATATGTATTTCGGCTACCAAGATATTCTCCAGAAATTCATTTTATGACTTGATTTAGACTTCCTTGAATTTAGGTATGAATGAAAATTATATCAACTTAATATTCCAATTACATATTTAATAAGAAACGACTGCGTCCTGCACGTCTTATGTTATGGTTGCGTGAATAGATTGTAGCTTCAAAGGAAAAGACAGGGTAAAAAACCTCCGTTTAAACCATAGCAAGGGATCCACTTGCCGTTTCGAATTAGATCATAAAAATATGTCTTAACTACCAATATACTGTGAAGCACTTGTTTTCTTTAGAATCATTTCTGTTATCTTCTTAACTTTTGGAAAAGTCGTTCCCCCTTTCTTATTTTCTGTGCTGCTTACTAAATTTGACCATTGATTGATTGGTGATTCGTGTCGTCTTCAGTTGTATTCGAATACGTGCCTTTTTCAACCGCCACGTTCTCATATCGTTTCGTTATTCTTAGATCATTCCCCAGAAGATGTCGGAAAAAGCTTTCTGGGTGAAAGTGCAGGAGGAAAAGCTGGCGTCGCCCGACATCCTAGACGGATTAGCTGAAAAATTTTCGTCGAAACCGGCGAAAATGGCAAACGACGTCGGAGACAAGTAAGTAGTTTTGCAATCAATATTGGCGAAGTTGTGTTTTGATTTATCGCAAGTCTTGTCTGTTGAATCATCCAGTGTTTAAACTTTTTAGCAAATGGATAAGCTGTTTCATTGACAACATAATAATCTTATCTCTATTATTCAGTAAGTTTGTTGTTGGAAGGATAGAGAAGTGTGCTTATGACGTTTTTCACTAACATCCAAGAACTTTATGCTGATATACTATTTTTTTTCTTAACACAATCCACAATTTGTGTCGATAGAAAGGCTTTTCCAATAGGGGCGATACAAATGTTTTAATTATTAAACCATGTACTCGGTAACATTCACGGACTTTTGTCGGTTTTACTTGTCAATATGTGTCATTTAATCATGAAACGTTAGAATAACTTTCCAAATTTGTTTTCGAAATTCTCTTCATGTTCCAAAAACTGTACGTGCTTGTCATAATCGTCCTGCACGATCCACGATTCAAGGAATAAAGTCGAGTAAACGTTCCCGTACCATTGAGAGGAAGAACGGCAAGGGGGAAAGGTAATGTCGCTGCTCTAAGTCAGTATTGCCGCGACTCTCAGCAATTGGCCTAAGTGCTCACAAGATCGCCCTCACTCTAAAACGCCAGTCTATTGACCATTTGCTGCGTCGTCAGAACAAGTGGAAGCGGATCCTGATTTTACAAGAAAATCTTCAACCATGAACCTTATTTTTGACTCAAAGCAAAATTGCAGAATTTTAGCTCATACTCATCTACATCATACTAAATCGACTGTTTGATGTGCATTTCACAAACAAGGCAACACAATTACATTCAATGAAGAAAATTGTCGTTCCATGTTGACTGATTCATTTTTGACATGAATTGAATTGAATGGAAAACGCCACATATCACAAAGTGTGTTCGGTGAAATGATTATTTCAAGCAATGGGCTTGTCAATTGGCCATATCAACCTCGAAACCACCATATTTTTGCAACCAGCTATTTTTCGGGCTACGCTCCGTTAACATACAGTTCTTTTTCATGTGTAACGCCTTTGTAAGGGTTTAGTCGGATAGTGCGTGGTAACCTTTATGTGAGGCGTATGGGCACCTTGAGATTGTCACTTTGACATACGTCAACTTGACAGTTGTAGGTTATATAGAGATAAGTACGCAAGTTATTCTATGGTATAGATCGTATGTCACTTTGACATTTATATGTTATATAGAGAGTAGTAGGTATTCATAGAAGAGTATAAAATTAGAATGGAATCAAATTTTGGTCGAAGGTGTAGTTCTAAAGTACTCTCTTGAATGTGTGACGTACGAAATTGGGTTCAGTGGATCCACTCCTGCAGACGTATCCTTACATTTAAAGGATATTGTGGTTCATGGGTGAATGGCGTTGAATGTATTTGAAACTGCTATTTAAAAATCTGAATCTCATATACTTTTGGTTTTATTAAAAAAAAACTTCTGTAGTGCCCTTAACCATATTCCAGAAAATAAATATTAAAATTATATGTAAGCTCTTGGGAAATAGGTCACTTATGTCATATATTTTCGTCTATGTACGTTTCGGTCGGTTTCACGACCGTCATCAGAGGACGTTTGAAAACATAATTAACATCAAACGAAGCGCGGGATCTCTTAAACTAATTGTACTATGCACTAAGCGTCTTTATTAGATAGATAATAGATAGATAGATAGATAATTTTATTGAACTAATGTTACATTTCAGGGTAAATGCTATATTTTAATATAAATACATTGCACCTAACTTCTGGAAAAGTTGTAGTGATATATATTGATTTAAAAAAAAACAACAACAACAACGAACAAAACACGAATAATTGAATTTGTAACATATGAATATGTATTAGAAAACCACTACTCGGTAATGTTTTTATACTCAAAGGCGTCATATCTCTAGGAAAATAAGTCTACAACCAGACTCCCTTTGCGCCAAGTACAATGTTAAACAGATGTGCTTAAAGTTATTATGATTACGATAGAAATGGTCTTTGGTGTAGCAGTATTACTGATTTATTGTGTCAGCTTTCTCATATACACAATTTTAAACATTATAAAAGAAGTACGTAGGAATTTGCAAGTGTTTAATTCATTAAATTAGTATAAATGGGACTCTATGATTGTACATCGGTTCTATTATTTATCGACTTATCACCACAGCTTACGTGTATCATCTCCAATATAGATCTTTTGTAATAATAGGTTTCTTTAGCTAAAATAATAACATTTTCATAATCGAACTGATGGTTATACAATATACACCAAATAATATTCAACAAGGTCGGTGGAAGTTATTGTTTTTAGTGCTATACTTATAGTCATACATTGTTTTTTGTACATATTTTGTAGATTCTTGTATAAGTTCCATCACAATTTAAAAATTGTGTGAGTTTATTTATCTTTAGGTATTAACGGTTTTAAATTTGAAAAACACTCTTACAAAAATCAGCGATATTGATACAGCCAAGACCTTTTCTATCGTAGTCATACATTTTAAACATAACTGTCTATAACTTAGCAACATTACTATGTAGTGGTTTTCTAATACATATTCACATATTTTAAACACAAATATGTTACATTTTTGATTAAAAATAATGCGATAAAGGCGCTAAGTGGCTTAGTTGAATTAATTTGAAAAATCCTGCGCTTCAGCTTATGTGTATTAGTTTTCAAAAATCTTCTGATGATGGTCGTGAGATCGAAACGTACGTAAAGACGAAAATATAGTAGACATAAGTGTTGAGTAACCTGTTCCACAAGAATTTACATATAATTCATTCCTGGGTCTAGAATCATTATTATATATAAAATAGCTATCAGCATAATGAATTAAAATCAGCTTACTGTTATCATTTATGTGTCACCCTCTAACCGTCTAACGTCTCAGCATGTACCGTATTAACCAGATAGCACAACGATCTTGTCTAAAGATCGGGTATTGCTTCGTTAATATGCGAGTCTTACCGAAAAGTCACATCTTCCGTAAGATGGATAATCTACCGGTTTAGTTTTTGGATAATTTTGGAATTATCGATGCTCCACCTCAAGCGGTCCTTCGAGCCAGCCAGCCTCAGCGAGTGGAAAAACTATAGTGTGTTCATGGAACATCATGTGATCCAGCGGTGGAATGTTGGGAGAGACATTGGAACTATTTTTGAAAGTTTGGGGGTTATAGGTATAAGAAAAGTCCTCAAAAGGCGAAGAGTTCCACAAGTAAGCCATTCGATACAAAAATGAGGGCTGGTATGAAGAAGTCCGGCAGAAACGAAGTTGGAGTCGATGGAGATCCCTGTGGGACAACAGCCGTCGATGGTTATTGTATCGGAGGAGACTCTGAGTCGATCGCCTTTTGGCCAGACTAGGTCAAATGCTTTGGAGATATGCAATGCAATGATTGCCATGTTTTTCAATGGATCCCTGCCACTCGCTGAGTATCCGCAGAGGAAAATCTCAAGGGAAGAGCAATAACCGCACCACCACGCAAAAGCCTCAAATCCATTCTCAAAGCAACGATGGAAGGAAATCCCAGGCTACAGACAGACCAATGAAGCAATGCACGCTCCCGGTCCAAAAAAACAGCTGCATATCACTTGGGAGTGTCGGAAGAATCTTCTGTCGACTAAGAAAACTCATACACGCTCTGGGGTCCAGTCTCTAGTGCATGATCACACTCGGGACTGTCGGAAGAACCTTCTGTCTACTATGAAAACTCATTCACGCTCTGGGGTCTAGTCTCTAGCATCTAGTGGATTGTCGGAAGAACCTTCTCTCGACTAAAAAAGCACATACACGCTCTGGGGTCTAGTATCTAGCGGATGATACCATTCGGGTCTATCGGAAGAACTTTCTGTCGACTAGAAAGGCTCATACACGCTCTGGGGTCTAGTCTCTAGCGTCTAGTGGATGATCCCATTCGGGATTGTCGGAAAAACCTTGTCTCGACTAAGAAAGCACATACACGCTCTGGGGTCTAGTCTCTAGCGGAATGATACCATTCGGGTCTATCGGAAGAACCTTCTGTCGACTAGAAAGACTCATACATGCTCTGGGGTCTAGTTTCTAGCGGATGTTACCATTCGGGTCTATCGGAAGATCCGTCTGTCGACTAGAAAGATTCATACACGCTCTGGGGTCTAGTCCCTAGTGGATGATCCGCTGTATAGGATATGCGAAGAAGAGGAAGAGACCGCAGCTGCTTAGCTCTCGCCTACATGAGACATTCAATGTTGAGTGAATTCGGCGTTTGTTGTTCTCATGTTTGTCCAACACCAAGGTCGCTGGACAGGTATTAATACTTCATTGGGCCGTCCCCTGTGGAGGGGTTTACAAAGGCCAATAGTTTTGCTGGTTTAAGTTTGTTGTATTCAGATCTTCTAGTGAAAGATATGTTTTATCGAATAGCTAATATCTGATTCTTCCCCCGGCTGGTGATTCACAGAGAACATGTTCCGCCGTTTCCCGTCGACATCGAGCGTCTTCCACTAAACCGAGCCTTTGTAAATAGTGGTTTAAACGGCAATGTTCTGTGTATTACTGACCGATTAGAGCATGTAGCTTCAACCTGCTTTGCTTTTGGAGTATTTTGAGCTCTGAGGTATTCTATTTTCAGAATAATATAGCTATTTTATCTGTGCTTTGTACATATAAGATAGTCTTGTACCTCATTTCCCTCAATGGCCGAATGGCCGATTACCAAGATCAGTGTCACTTCGTTTTTGGTTTCTAGGTGTGCATCAGTTTTTTGACGGTTCAATCGCTTTGGAGCCGCTTGGCTCTTGTTGTTCTAGTTCTCGTGTTCATAACTTGATTGCATGTATTTCTGCTTGAAAAACAGTTGCATTAGCACTGAGATTTTCAAATAGTCCAGTCCTCGGGCTGCAACGATATAATCCGGCTCCATCTCCTCGGGGAGTTTTGGAGCCGTCTGTGGTCCCAAGTACTTCCACTAATAGGTCTCCTAACTCCTACTGCGGCTTAGATGGCGCTGGGAATGGAAAGGGAACGCTTTCTTGACTCGTGCAGCAAGCCTTGCCTGGAGAAGACACAAGCTCGAGTTTTGTCTCTGTCTAGCTCCTCTAGCTTTATTGGATGGTATAGGGGCTCTAGATAGGAAAGCGATATGAAGTGTCTTCACTTCCAGCAAATCGTTTATATGGAGCAGAAACAAAGTTGGTGCCAAGACAGATCCCTGTGGAACACCAGCGTTGATAGTCATTGTATCGGAGGATACTTCGTGAACCACCACATGGAGTGATCTATCTGAGGGAAACATAATAGTAAGCGACAAAGCAGGTCTCCCGTTGATCTCTGCTGACGTAAGCCATATTGCCGGTCATCTCGATTTTGAAGTTCTCTAGGTATTGGATGAGCTCGATGTTGATTGCTTTCTCCGTCAATTTAGAGATCACAGATAATAGTGCAATGGGTTAATAATTATTAGGAACGGTCTTCTGTCCTTTTTTTGGAATTGGTTGGACTCCAGCTATCTTCTAGCTGGAAGGAAACACACCAAGTTTGTATGAAACGGTAAACAATCTGCAAAAAACTGGTTTTGATTCAGGCGCACATTCCTTGAGAACGACAACTGGAATTCCGTCTGGCTCCATAGACTTTTTGGTATTGAGATCAAGCAGAATGCTCTGACTAAAGACAATGGCATCAATATTAGGAGGGTCCTTCCCTCGTGGATCAAAAGGCGGATTTGCTGGTGTAGTAGCCATGAAGTTTGGCATAAGAATGTCCGGATACCCTGTAAATATATAAAGAATCGAGAGGAGACCACCGTCATTTTTTTCAATGCTTCGTGCCGCTTTAGTTTATTCCTATCCATTGCTCTATGTTTTAATTTTAAGAGTCAAAACAGTGTAGTCGGGTACGAATAGTTGATATTGTAGTAGTTAGTCCAGGCTATGAACCGGAAAGTAAAGAAAAAAAACATGTGAGATCGAATCAAAAATTTTTCTTGCATTAGCTTCAGGAGATTCTCAGTATCATTCATACACCTTAAAACCTCTTGGGAACCCCAACCCCACCCATTGGGGGCGAAAATGGTCCGAAATCTCCAAGACTTGAATTGTATTTTCTACAAAAAACGGTATTTTGTCATTTCGAGTGCACCTAAGAGGTTTTTTGGGTCGTTGAAGACGATGCCGTAGCCAGATTCACTTGCAATCCATCGTAGGGGTGGTAAAATTGACGAAATTGACCAATTTTACACCCATATATGTTATTTTTTGCAATTTACGTGTTTTAGACATTTCGAATGCACCAAGTTGGTTTTTTTTGGGTTCCTGAATACGATTCCGAAGCCAGATTTACTCGAATATCATCGTAGAGGTGGGAAATTTACAAAAATGGCTAATTTGACACGGTTCTAAATTTTTATCATTTTTGCATTTTAAAATTATCTGGCTTCGGAATCGTATTCAGCGACCCAAAGAAAAAACCCTTGGTGCATTCGAAATGTCAAAAACACGTAAATTGCAAAATAACATTTTAGGGGTGCGAAATTGGCCAATTTTGTCGATTTGACCACCCCTACGATGGATTGCAAGTAAATCTGGCTACGGATTCGTGTTCAGCGACCCAAAAAACCCCCTAGGTATACTCGAAATGCCAAAATGCCTTTTTTGTAGAAAATACAATTCAAGACTTGGAAATTTCGGGCCATTTTCGCCCCCAATGGGTGGGGTTCCCAAGAGGTTTTAAGGTGTATGAATGATCTTGAGAACCTTCTGAAGTTAATGCAAAAAAAAATTTTTGATTCGAACATGTTTTTTTTTATTATAGCTAAAATCCCGGTTCACAGCCTGGACTAAGTTATTGTTTTGCTAGGTTATAGCTGTTTGGTAATTTTTCTAAGTATATACCGTTAGCCTATTGTCTTTTACGTGCAACGAAACAGCCTGATTAACCCAACTTTTTAGAATCGGCAATATGGGAACGTTGAAAAAAGTGAAGGAACTGAAAGTCTTGGACTCCAAATCCGCCCAAAATATCAGTATATTGCTAGGAGGTTCGTTGAAGCACATGGATTACGACCAAATCAAAAAGTGTCTTTTGAGATGCGACGACGAAGTTCTCACCGAAAACATCACGGAAAGTCTTTTACAGGTTAGAAATATTTTCGACACGGGGAATCGTTCAATTTGTATAATCCTGTTTTTCCGGCGTTGTAGTATCTACCTCCGGCCGACCAGTTGGCCAAATTGCAGCAGTTTAAAGATTCTTACGATCAACTGACGGAAGCGGAACAGTTTTGCATCAAACTTTCCGAGGTTAAAAGGCTGTTACCCAGATTGAAATCGATCAGTTTCAAGCATCACTATCTGGAAATGGTCGCCGATACCAAACCGGTAAGTGAACTATCGTAGCGTTTTACGAATTTAGGTAGTTGGTAGAGCAGTAGCGACTTTTAAGAGGAGGCCCAATAAGTAAGAAATCGATTCTCCCACCTGGTGCTCTTCATTATAGTTTCTGCTAAACCGATCCTAAGTAAAATAGTGACTCTTCGATATTTTTTACTATCAGATAGGTTGCGCCTATCGTAGCATTTCGGACGGACATTAGGGTGGCCCTTATTTGGGTCGAAAAATATATTTTGTATGATGCCCCCTAAAAAGCTTCTAAATATTATAAAAATTGCTTTTTACAAAAAAAAAGCCAAATAAAAAGCAGAAAAGTGATGTGGAGCTCGGTTTAACGGTTATAAAATGGTCTTATAATATTATAGCATACATTTGTTAATTATTTTGAATAATTTTAGATCAAATTAAATTCACTAAATACAATGCAACTAAGTTTGAGTGAATTTTTACGATTTTCAGCAGAAAAAACATAATCAAAAAGCACAAAAGTGAATTGGGGCGCAATTTTACGTTCAAGCAAAGGTCTTATAATGCTATAGCAATCATGTGTTATTCATTTCGATTAATTTTGAATCGAATCGAACCCAGAAAAAAGGCGTGACCGAGTTTTAGTGAATTATTACAATTTTTATAGGAAAAACAGCACTTGAATAGCACAAAATTTATTTGGGGCGCGGTTTTACGTTTGTGTAAAGGTCTTCCAGTGTTGTAGAAAGAATTTGTGTATAGTGCCGAATGATTTTGGATCAAATCCAACCCAGTAATTGCAGACAAGCTGCGTTGAAATCAATTTATCCGAATTTTTAGCAAAAAAGGGCAATAAAATAACACAAAAGTGAAGTGGGGCGCGGTTTCACGTTCAAGCAAAGGTCTTATAAGGTTATAGCAATCATGTGTTATTCATTTCGATTAATTTTGAATCAAATCGAACCTAGAAGAAAGGCGAGACCGAGTTTAAGTGAATTATTACAATTTTTAGGGAAAAACAGCACTTGAATAGCACAAAAGTTATTTGGGGCGCGGTTTCACGTTTGAGTAAAGTCTTCCAGTGTTTTAGGAAGCATTTGTGTATAGTTCCGAATGATTTTGGGTCAAATCCAACCCAGTAATTGCAGACAAGCCACGTTGAAATCAATTTATACGAATTTTTAGCAAAAAAAGGCAATAAAATAACACAAAAGTGAAGTGGGGCGCAGTTTCACGTTCAAGCAAAGGTCTTATGAGGTTATAGCAATCATGTGTTATTCATTTCGATTAATTTTGAATCAAATCGAACCCAGAAAAAAGGCGTGACCGAGTTTTAGTGAATTATTACAATTTTTGGGGAAAAACAGCACTTGAATAGCACAAAAGTTATTTGGGGCGCGGTTTCACGTTTGGGTAATGTCTTCCAGTGATGTTATAAGGTTATAGCAATCATGTGTTATCCATTTCGATTAATTTTGAATCTAATCGAACCCAGAAAAAACGCCAGACCGAGTTTGAGTGAATTATTTTAATTTTTAGGGGAAAACCGCACTTAAATAGCACAAAAGTTATTTGGGGCGCGGTTTCACGTTTGAGTAAAGGTCTTCCGGTGTTGTAGGAAGCATTTGTGTATAGTTCCGAATGATTTTGGATCAAATTCAACCCAGTAATTGCACACAAGCCGCGTTGATATCAATTTATCTGAATTTTTAGCAAAAAAGGGCAATAAAATAACACAAAAGTGATTTGGGGCACAGTTTAACGTTGAAATAAACGCCCGGGAGGTTATCCCCAGCCATTTCTATAATATTTAGAAGTTTTTTAGGGGTGGGTCAAACAAAATCTATTTTTCGACCCAAATAAGGGCCATCTTACGGACATGCGCCCAATTGGACCTCTATACGCCCACTTTATGCAAAATTTTAGGTAAAGATCTTATTTAAAACCTCGTACAATAATCTAATCATGACAAATGCAAGCTGATCCACTGTTTTCACTTAAAAACTTTAAATCGACTAAAATCGTGATCAATATGACTGATTTTGATGTAAAATTTCCCAAGCATTCTGATTTTGAGCAACAAAATCACTAAATTACACCAATTTATATTCGGTTTCGTTGTATTGCCTCCTATGTTTTGCCCTTTGTTGAATTTTGTGGCTCTGGGTCATCATGTGGGATTGAAAAATTGTCAGAATCAGATTGCTTGGGACATTTTACATCAAAATCAGTCAAGTTTGATCACGATTTTAGTCGATTCAAAGATTTAAGAAACAAACTTCAAAAATTACAAAAAAACGAAGTCTCTAGATTTGTAGCTACGAAAAAGCTTTTTTTCAAAATGCTTTTCCAAAGCACCAAAATATAAAAAAAAATAATGTAATAGCATGTTTTCGATCGAAAATTGTCCAAGGAATCCAAATATTCTACTTACGATTATAAATTCTGCAACTTTGATATCGAAAAAGGTCAAAAACTGGAAGAAAATTACGTTTACCTGTTTTTTTGGCGTAAAACTAATGGTATACTGGAGTGTAAAAACTGTTGGATGACGTTCGGGAACTGTTTTCTTATCGTAAAATTTCCCGCTGAATCAGATTCCGAGGTCATATGTCCCAAAAAAAAACTTGTCAGTAATCTGACGGCAGATTTTTGTACAGTAATATTGATTTTTTGTCGTATTTTCTAGTTTTTCGATTTTTCGACCTCGAAAATCGATTCAGTCTGAAGAATTCTTATTTACCGCTGAGATAAAAACACGCCGAAAAAAAAAGGAATTTTGCCGAAAATCAGGCAATGGAAGAAAATGATGCGTTATGTAAGGATTATGGAAGGAAACTGACACCATTTTCGGATTCAGCCAATTTTCGATCGGAAATGACTTCTTGGCGGTTTATTTACTACAAAATGTCGATTTCTGGGGTCAAAAACAGTTTTTTGACATTTTCGTTGATAAAGAACCCAAAAAATTGAAAAAAGTCATAATAAACTCTTTAAAGGTTATTTCAATCTCTAAATGCCAGTAACCTAGTTCAAGTACGATGTAGAAACGGAAAAAATTGACCCTGCAAGTTCCGCAGAATTGCAAATTATTTACCGGAGTTGCGAAAATGATCGAAATGTTAACTTGGAACCTTTTTAAAGGTCGCTATAGCCCCAAACCGGTGTCGAAAACTGTTTTAAAATAGTTAATTTTCGATAAATCGAATGACGTTCACGTGAGAAGCCCGTAGCTCGCGAGTTGGAAGAGTGCAAAAGTTAGGAACATAGAACTTCTTTACGAGGGCTTTTCGCGTACCGTTTTCGCTCCATGTACTTAGATTTAGTCGCGATACGCACCCGACACCCCTTCTTTTTTCCAAAGATTTCGTTTGAATAGGAAAATTTAATTAAAACAGTTCGAGGTACTCTGAGATCTCAGCTATGCGCGTCTGACGTGCGACGTACCAAAGGGAATTTTCTAGCTACTCAAGTATACCCAAAGCGGGTAAAAGCTAGCGGCCCATAGCCGAAAACAGTTTATTACAACTGGCGCCGGCCACACGGGGCACGAAAAGGCCCCAGATTAACAAGATCGAGGTAAAAAGTATAAACTCTAACTTACGCGTAGCGAGCTCCTCGAGGCATATGTCAAAATGATTACGTTCGTAGCTAATGACATAGGGCGTCTGGCGTTCATGCAATTGTGTTTTTAGATAATTTGAACCTTCTAATTTCGATAGGCCAAGTGAAAATCCCGGAGTCTAAAGCGCTAGAAACTTTTGAGGTAACTACTTTCGAATAAAATTGCGAAATTTGGCACTTTGAGAAAGTAAAATAAGACATACGTTTTAGATTCCACAACCACCCTTGACCAAGATAATTTTTGATATCCCGGTACATCGAAGTATAGAGTGGAAATTGTTGAAATCATTAATAACGTACTGAATTTTATCATCGGGAACACACATTAGACAATCATTTACATAATTTTCCCTCAACGACTCGCTAACAACAGAAATAGAGAGCGCCATCCATCTAATTACAACCTTCTTTGTAGGAAATCGTAGCAGCGACAGCAGCCTGCGAAGAAGTCAAGAAGAGTAAAAAGTTCGCCAAATTATTAGAATTAATCTTGTTATTAGGAAATTACATGAACAGTGGAAGTAGAAACGCTCAAGCTTTTGGTTTCGAAATGAGCTTCTTGACAAAGGTGACATACGAAATAATTATCCATATCCGCTCTCGACATTCCTTGAATTGTGTTTTTTTACAGTTAACGAGTACAAAGGACGTCCACAATAAACAAAACTTACTTCATTATATAGTCGAAACTGCCGAAAAGAAGTTCCCGGAAGTGTTGAATTTCTACGATGAAATGCCACATGTAGACAAGTAAGTCTTGACGTAGTACAATGAGGGTTTTTTTTGGGTCCAATTTGCAATTTTCACGTGTAAAATAAGTTTTCAAATCATTAACGTACGAAATCTAATGGATTTGGTGTGTTTATGTTGAAAATAACGAATATTTTCAGAGCCAGTCGAGTGTCAGTAGAAAATATACAAAAAACACTGAAGCAGATGGATAATAGCATAAAGAATTTACAGACTGACGTCGCGAACAATAGGGTACCACAAAGCGAAGACGACAAATTCGTAGAAGTGATGGAAGTATCCTTTTTTTGTCCAAATTTATGTAATCAAATCTAGGTTAACGTCGATTCCAAATTTTTCTTACGAAGTCTCATAACCGGTTCCAGCCTGCCCTGAAGATGCCAGCTGTAATAGTTGGCGAAACGTCTCACACACGTACACATTGCCAATTATTTCCTTAACGCACACTTTCAGAAATTCGCCAAATCTGCAAGGGAACAGTGCGACGTCATGCATAACATGTTCAAAAAAGTGGAAACGCTCTATCAGGATCTGTCCGAATATTACGCTTTCGAAAGGCAGAAATACAACCTCGAAGAATTTTTCACCGACTTGAAAACGTTCAAGGATAGCTTTCTGGTAAGTGATGGTGATTCGGAAGTGTTTGGCCAAATTGACCAGCCTTTCAGTGTTTCTGTATACAATTATCCATTTTTGAAAAATCTAGGCCTCCGGATGGATTGCGCGTCACAATAGCACGCCTCGATGCCGATGTTTCGCCAACCGTTACAGGTGGCAGTTTCAGTTCAAGCCTCAAGCCTGTCCTGAAGATGCCACCTGTAATGGTTGGCGAAACGTCGGCATCGAGTCGTGCTTATCGTGACGCGGATTTCATCCGGAAACCGAGATTTTTCAACATTAGCCATCCGCGGAAGTCTACTAATCAAAATTATTCATTTCTTTTACTGTGTTTGAAGTTAACACACAAGTTAAAGTCTCAGTAGCCTTGGAAAAAACAACAAATCATTTTACGTCAATTTGTTTTTTCACAACTGTCACTCATTTATGACGATGAAGTGTAAGGAGAATTTCGTCATACCGTGTTTTGCTTTATTCCTAAAATCACCTTTTATTAACATTACAGTATCATCTGCACTGCATAATATTTTGACGTTAATTTTTGGTATTAAGTAAGAATAAGACATTCATATAGATAACGTGCGGTACACCAAGTTCCACCGTTAACTCTTAGTTACCTTCATTATTAATGTGCAGATTTTGAGTTCGGTAAGTTCTACGAAAACAATTCTTCGGAAGCGGTTCTTCGTAAAATCATTCTTCGAATTCGCCTTTCTTCGAAAAAACCATTTTTTGAAGGACAGTTCTTCGAATATAAAATTCTTCGAAAAATAATAAGTAAAGATAAGTCATTCATATAGATAATGAAAAAAATCGGGCCAAATACCCAGCCCTGTGGTACGCCAAGTTCCACCGTTAACTCTTCGTTCTCTTCATTATTAATGTGCAGATTTTGTAAATTCTACGAAAACAATTATTCGAAAGCGGTTCTTCGTAAAATTATTTCTTCGAAAAACAGTTCTTCGAAAACCATTTCTTCGAATTTTCCTTTCTTCGAAAAAAACTATTTTTCGAGAGACAGTTCTTCGAATATAAAATTCTTCGAAAAATAATGAGTAAGAATAAGTCATTCATATAGATAATGAATAAAATCGGGCCAAATACCGAGCCCTGTGGTGCGCCAAGTTCCACCGTTAACTCTTCGTTCCCTTCATTATTAATGTGCAGATTTTGGATTCTGAAAATTCTACGAAAACAATTATTCGAAAGCGGTTCTTCGTAAAATTATTTCTTCGAAAAACAGTTCTTCGAAAACCATTTCTTCGAATTTGCCTTTCTTCGAAAAAACTATTTTTCGAGAGACAGTTCTTCGAATATAAAATTCTTCGAAAAATAATGAGTAAGAATAAGTCATTCATATAGATAATGAATAAAATCGGGCCAAATACCGGACCCTGTGGTACACCAAGTTGACTCTTCGTTACATTCATTATTAATGTGCAGATTTCGCGTTCGGTAAATTCTACGAAAACAATTCTTCGAAAACAGTTCTTCGTAAAATCATTTCTTGGAAAAACAGTTCTTCGAAAACCATTTCTTCGAATTCGCCTTTCTTCGAAAAATAATAAGTAAGAATAAGTCATTCATATGAATAATGAATAAAATCGGGCCAAATATCGAACCCTGTGGTACGCCAAGTTCCACCGTTAACTCTTCGTTACATTCATTATTAATGTGCAGATTTTGGGTTTGGTAAATTCTACGAAAGCAGTTCTTTGTAAAATCATTTCTTGGAAAAACAGTTCTTCGAAAACGGTTTCTTCGAATTCGCCTTTCTTAGAAAAAACAATTTTTCGAAGGACAGTTCTTCGAAAAATAATAAGTAAGAATAAGTCATTCATATAGATAATGAATAAAATCGGGCCAAATATAGTGACCTTTGGTACGCCAAGTTTCACCGTTAACTCTTCGTTACATTCATTATTAATGTGCAGATTTTGGGTTCGGTAAATTCTACGAAAACAATTCTTCGATAGCAGTTTTTCGTAGTCATTTTTTCGAAATAAGATTGTTCAGTCTTGTCCGACAATAGTGCATAGATGAGGAGAATTGAAATGTTTTCCTTCAATTCATGAACTGTATATAATTGGGCGAACAGATGTGGTATGCTTTTGAAGGTTCCATCTATAAACCAGTTGGTACACCTTTCCAATGACCTTAGGAACCGTGCAGTTGCAAAAATCAATGTCGGTCTTCAGTAGGAGGCCCTGAGTCATGCATCAAAAAATCTTCCCCTTCATCGTTTGTGTATAGAACTCGGGTAGAATTATGTCCGTTCGTGATTGGGGAAAACCTGGCTCAGCATCTTTCGTCTTCGTACGTTCCTTATTGTCCTCTTCATGCAACTAATAGATGGAATTTTTCCTGCAAAACTGTTGCTGACTTTGCCAGATAATGAAGACACAATATAGTGCGGAGTATCTCTTGAAGTGGCTGCTGTGGTTCGTATCTGCTCCATTAGTTTTGATACCTCAACACATGCAGCGTTCGCAGCCTGATTATGCTCCCCAGTTTTCTTGTACAGTCCTCCGTGGGTAATAGCAGCAACTCCTCTTCCTGGTTTCAAGTTGTTCGCGCTTCCAATAGGTCCCTTTATCCGCTTGTTCGTTCTTTACAAATGGGTGTCCGTCGTTTACCGATTTCGAGTTGCCTTTTTCGTGTGATACATCTTCAGCTTATCGATGTCAACGGTGTCTCACAGGGAAACTATGAGGGGAACAATATTTGGAAACTCTCTTTTAAATGTCTAGCCGGCATTAATTACTGATTGTCATCGGGGTAGATAATCCACTTGTTATTGAGGACACAGGTATTTCCATAAATTAGTATTAATACTTACCTTTCATTAATTCCAACCTGTCCTTTTTAATATTCTACTCAACTATTCTTCGAAGAATTGCTTATCGAACTGCTTTCGGAGAATTGTTTTAGAAGATTTGTGTAGAATGATAACATACCGTGATGACTTTACAGCTGCCGCTATTATAACAAAGATGTCAGGGCCTGACTCATTCGGTCTTATTTATTCAAACTAATTACCAATTCAAACAAAACTGAAATTAAATCCTGCAACGGCTTCCACACCGTTACAATCTGGAGATTGTTAGCAAAGGCAGAGTTTCATTCATACACATTCTCTTGGACTATTACCTAAAGCTAGATTTATTACATGCAATCTTGGTTTTCTGAAATATGTTGAATAACGTTTGATTATTGAAGCTTTTTTAACATTGATGTTATTGCATACAATAAAAACAGATTTGTTCCATTGAAAATGTACAATAACGGTGTCGCCTCAAATGAGTTCATCGTTTGACATTCTATCTGTATGCAGGAAGCTAAAAAGGACAACGACAAGGAGAGAGAAATGGCTGAGAAGAGGGAGAGAGCGAGGATAGGGAAAGAGAAGGCGGATAGAGAGAAGAAAGAACGGGAAGCCAGGAATAAGAAATTGATAGACATGAATCCGTCTGAAACCCAGGAAGGTGTAATGGATAGGTATGTACAACGTTTATCGCGTTAGTTCGAATGTACCGGATCTTGATATATCGTTTCTTTTCGCTTTTGCAGCTTGTTGGAGGCGTTGCAGACCGGCAGCGCGTTTAGTCGAGAGCAAAAACGAAAACGTGCGACTCGATTAGCAGGAGGTAAGTTATTCATGATTTATTTTTTATAAGTGTCACGCAATTCACACACGTTGATAATAAATTTGTTACTCTGTTTTGCAAGATAACGTTTTGGAAATCCAGGTAGGTGAGTTTCTCGACTTAAATATGAAGGATATCTTGTCCAGACCGTGACTGTAGGTGCGTGGTAATTCGTAAGTGCGTTGGGTTCGAATCTTGAGGGTGAATTCTTTTTTTTTCTTCAAATGTCCATTTCGTCGTCGGTTTTCATGAATGGAGGTTTCTGAAAAAGAACTTGCGCTCGTTTTTCGTTCTTTCCGCAGTTGATTTTCGTGATTAACAAGTTTACGAGTCATTTCGTGAAGTTATGCGCATCGTCTAATTGCTGATTGTCTAACATATATTATATTAAAACATAAACGGAAAAAAGTTCTCAATAAAGTTGTTAAACTTGCGAGGGCAGTGCCGAAATTCCTGTCGTGACTGAAAGAAACTTTGTTTCTTATCCTTATATTTTCTTCAACTAGCGTGTCATCTTCAAAACGATGTTAATATATAAATAAACATGGACACAGTGATTTGCTGTGAGACCACATACTAGTGGTACAGACATTTTAGACGAGAAAACGGCAACTATTAGAATATCTTTGTACAGTTGATCTTTGTCTGAAACTTATTGCAAAATGTTTTTGATGTTATAAGAATCATTGGTCACCCAGTGTCACCATGGGAAATTGGCACAATAATTGTTTTATTAACAAATTCACCGTTAATAAACAATTTAAATAAACAAATTTTCCAGATCCCAAAAAAATTTTTATTTTGAGACAGAAATACCCACTCGGTGGTTTTTGGGGTCTCTGATTACGATTCCGAAGTCAAAAATAACAGAATTACTCATCATCACCTGGAAATTGGCCAAGTGACACCGGAAGTTGATGATATTTAACATGATTTATACCTTTTTCTTGCAAAAATGGACTCAATTGTTTTTTTTTGAGCTATTCATCTCTATCAAATTCGAAGATATCTAGATCATTCATAATGATGGAATTTACCAAAGACAATTGAGGCATCGGCTCCGTCAAGTTTCAAGACTTTATGTACATATCAAATGAGTATAAACAGCAAAAGGCGTTGGAAAACGTAAAATTATACTCTGTGTCATGTCAGTTATTTCAATTGACACTGATATCTATGACATAAAGTGGTCTTACACGAAAATTATTCAACTAACAAAGTATCAGTTCAGTGAGTGTGTGATATTTGCCTTAATAATAACTATGACGTTTATTTTCCCAAAAATACAAAAAGTACAGATTGTACAGTCGTTTTAGAAGAGAAAGGCAACTATTGGAATGTCTTTGTACAGTTGATCTTTGTCTGAAATTTGTTTGATGACATAAGAATCATTGGTCACCTAGTCTCACCAAGGGAAATTGTTTTATTAACAAATTGACTGTTTATATTAAATTAACAAATTTTCCAGATCCCGCTAAAAATTTTATTTTGAGACAGAAATACCCACTCGGTGGTTTTTGGGGTCCCTAATTACGATTCTGGAGTCAAAAATGGATTATTCATCATCACCTGGAAATTGGCCAAGTGGCACCGGAAGTTGATGATATTTAACATAATTTTTTCTTGCTAAAAATGAACTCAATTGTTTTTTGTTGAGCTAGCAATCACTATAGTAACTAAAACTTTGTATTTATTTATTGCCCTCAAATGGTGTGTTACCATTAAAATATGATTATTACTGATTTTTTTAATATGTCATAGAAATATGAAACAGCATCAAATCTTATGCACTTCATCAACTTCCGGTTCCAATTGGTCAATTTTCGGACTGTTATAGATTGATATTTTATCTTTGAATTCGGTATACTGATTGTTGGCTCAAAAAGACCAATTGAATCAATTTTTTGCAAGAAAAAGGTCTAAATTTTGGTAAATTCCATCAATTTCTGGTTCTAATTGGCCAATTTTGAGCTATCATTCTCTATACCAATTTGGTATAGAGATTGATAGCTCAAAAAACCAATTGAGTTCATTTTTTGCAAGAAAAATGTATAAATTATGTTAAATATCATCAACTTCCGGTGCAAATTGGCCAATTTCCAGGTGATGATGAATAATTCTGTTATTTTTGACTTCGGAATCGTAATTAGAGACCCCAAAACCCCCCCGAGTGGGCATTTCTGTCTCAAAATAAAAAAAAATTTGGGATCTGTAAAATGTGTTAATTTAAATTGTTTATAAATAAAACAATTTTTGTGCCAATTTCCCATGGTGAGACTGGGCGACCAATGATTCTTATGACATCAAAAACATTTTGCAACAAGTTTCAGACAAAGATCAACTGTACGAAGATATTCCGAAATGAAATCTTTAAACGACTGTACTATAGAAATGAGACAAGATAGCATAATTTCAGTTATGTGTCTCACTTCTGCCAAAATGGGCATTCCAGATAGGGGAGATTATAACAATGAAAGTCTCAACCTGTTGCAACCAGATGGGTAGTTTGGTTCATAGACGGGTCCAATATGGAACTTCGGGATTAGGAGCGTACCTAAAAAGGCGAAGGATCAGAATATCAGTGGTTCTAGGCACGTATTGTACTGTTTTTCGTGCTTTCCGGACTTGAAACGTCACCCAGAGTCACATCAGGGCTAGTCCAAGAATGCATAGATGCACTGGCTGACTAACCAGGGCAAAGTTCAACTCATCACAGTGGAGTCGAAGGTAATGAAATTGCCGACACCCTGGCTTGTTGGGGCGGAGCTAATGATCCCTTCATGAACTGCATGGGAGGTTTTGCCCTTCGAGGCCTACAGAACAAACAGTAGTCTAACTTGTGACTTACCAAGCATGAGGCAGGCCAACATCTCCATCAAAAGAGCCTACACCTAGGCTCTCAAAGAAACTTCTTTCTCTAAACAGAAGGGACCTTGGGGAGAGAACTGGAATCGTCACGGGTCACTGTCGTTATACAGATAGCTATATATCAAGAAATGGCACCGTATATAGGAAATACCGAGAGATGGAAGAAACTGCCTCTCACATCCTGTTGGAATGTCTAGCTTTGACATACCTCCGGTAACGTTACTTCGGCGGAGCAGAACTGCTTCCAGAGGAACTTATGGTATAGGTTACTCAGCATTGGGCGCACAATGGGCCCAATCCAGCGGTTTAAGTACATCTAGGGTGTTAAACCCCCGTCCTTTTCTGATGATGATAATAACCTAATACTAGTTGTAATTTAAAATCAACTTGACTTTTAAGAAGGACCTCACAAACAAATACCTAGACACAAAAAAAGTTACAACAAAATAAATGTTCAATTCCAGTGGCGTTCCGTTTCTAACTAAATTTCATACTACGAAAAATGAAGGGTGTCGAAGGGATGGTGACGCCCTCTCTAAATGCTATAAAAATCGGAAACATTTCTGTGCCTCTACTTTGAATTCATTTGACCATTGTATACTTACACAACAAATACATTTTCATGAATAAATTTTGAACCGTTTCAGAGCAACATTGAAAATATCTGACTTGATTTGTAATTTTATCACCCTGTAACTTTTTTTGGTATACTTTGCATATAGGTAAGTTTCCTTAAATCGACTTATTCTCGTCCCAATATATAGTGATCAAATTTATGACCAATCTTTTCGGGCTACCTGTATATAAAATCCAAGGCTTAAACGAAGAGGAATGTTTCTATCAGGTCCAACGAGCGAGCATTTTTATCATTTCGTACTTCGTACGCCGCAGCAAACCATGTCTTACAAACCGGTCATTCAATCACAAAAGTTCTCTTGAAATGAAGCGACGAACCTTACATTGGAACATTGGAAGCTGTAGAAATGCATAAACATAGAGATACTTTTTTAATTTTGATTTATCTCTCCAGGAAACCTCAGGTCAACTCTAGGACAACGTATTTATGAATTATTTGTTAACCTATTAGCATTAATGACTACCTGGAATACTTTACTTTTATTTTTGGCAAGAAATAACATAATAGTCGTTTTATCACTGGTTGTAACCCTTTCCCTAATTAGACAGTATTTTTGAAGTATTTCGCTTTGTTTGGTAATCTTAGCTTTAAATTCAGTTTACATATGGTCTTTGACAATGGCTGCGTATCATACGAAAAGTGCTTCTGATAAGTTATAATTTAAGTGGAAAATGGTCTCGATTATATTGAAAACCGGTATAAATTGTTTTTGCAAATCAGACACAACTGACAGTGTCCTAGCTTGCCTAGAAGGTAATACGAAATTAATAGTCCAGGCTACGAACCGGAAAAAAATATAGTGAGCTAGAATTTCTAGATTTTTTTTTGCATTTTGTTCCTAATACCCCATATATCATTCATGACTATCAAGACCGCGGGGGTCGACCTGTCTACCCCTCCAAAACGGGGTTTCAACCCCTCTTAATGAATTAAGAGCCGAAAATGACACCTAGTATGTTTTTTTGGGTCGCTGATCACGATTCCGCAGTTAGTTTTCTCGGAAAACTTCCTCCAGATGGGAAATTTGGAAAATTTATATATGATATATAATTTACAATTTTGTTGCAAAAATGACCTTTAGTAGGTTTTTTGGGTCGCTGATCACGATTCCGCTGTTATTTTTCCCAAAAAACTCTCCAGATGGAAAATTCGGGAAATTTGAGATTTTCCTGAGACGGTTATGAATGATACAGTATAATTCTGTTGCAACAATGACCTTTAGTAGGTTTTTTGGGTCGCTGATCACGATTCCGCTGTTATTTTTCCCAAAAAAATCTCCAGATGGAAAATTCGGGAAATTTGAGATTTTCCTGGGACGGTTATGAGTGATAAAGTATAATTTTGTTGCAACAATGATCTTTAGTAATTTTTTTGGGTCGCTGATCACGATTCCGCTGTTATTTTTCCCAAAAAACTCTCCAGATGGAAAATTCGGGAAATTTGAGATTTTCCTGGGACGGTTATGAGTGATAAAGTATAATTTTGTTGCAACAATGATCTTTAGTAATTTTTTTGGGTCGCTGATCACGATTCCGCTGTTATTTTTCCCATAAAACTCCAGATGGAAAATTCGGGAAATTTGAGATTTTCCTGAGACGGTTATGAATGATAAAGTATAATTTTGTTGCAACAATGATCTTTAGTAGGGTTTTTGGGTCGCTGATCATGATTCCGCTGTTATTTTTTCCAAAAAATTCTTCAGATGGACAATTCGGGAAATTTGAGATTTTCCTGAGACGGTTATGAATAATAAAGTATAATTTTGTTGCAAAAATTTTCATTTTTCCGAAGCTTCCATCTGCAGAGTTTTTTGGGAAGAATAACAGCGGAATCGTGATCAGCGACCCAAAAAACCTACTGAAGATCATTGTTGCAACAAAATTATACTTTATTATTCATAACCATCTCAGGAAAATCTCAAATTTCCCGAATTTTCCATCTGGAGAGTTTTTTGGGAAAAATAACAGCGGAATCGTGATCAGCGACCCAAAAAACTCACTAGGGGTTATTTTCGCCTCTTAATTCATTAATTTTCTAAACTTTTGGACTGTTTTTATAACAATGCTCTTCTGAAGGGTTGAAACCCGGTTTTGGGGGGTAGAAAGGTCTTGATAGTCATGAATGATCTATGGGGTATTAGGAACAATGGCCTTTTTCCCGGCTTATTGCCTGGACTATAATAATATAGCACGGTTTTTCGACTTATCACGAATGAAATTCAATATCATCATTCAATCATAATCGAAAACAACCAATCGCTTTCTATTCGTCGATACTGAGTGTTATTATTTTCATTTTCAGCTGAAAGAAGGGCACAATTAGTGAGATCCCGGTCGAGAACGGGCCTTATAGCTGGTAGGGAATTAACTAGGTAAGTTTATTTGATTCTTGGTCGACATATAATGAGTAAAGAGCACTATTTGGAGAACAAATTTATTGATACAAACAAGGCGTGCTATATTCGCTTAGAAACCCACATTTTTTGCCTTGGATGCTAGTCCTCGGATATACCTCAGTCAGTAGGGCTTTTTGGGCATTGCACATCATGTACGGTTTCAAAACTTGGTGGACTTTCGCAGACATTCAATCCTGAAAACTCTTAGCTTCCCAATAGGATGTCTCGATGCCGACGTTTCGTCAACCATTACTTGCGGTTTGATCTGAAACTGATTCCGTAGCGGTATTTATTGTTGCATAGTTTCACCGTCTTTGCTCTAGTGGTTGACTTTGCTCGGGTTTCTTGACTCTACCATTATGTGATCATGCGCGAGGATGAGTTTCCAAATGTTGGGAAGGTAAAGTCCAGAGGCTCTGTTTAGATTATTCTGATGCTTTAGGATGCTGATAGAAATTTGGAGCTCGGACTGGGATCTTTGGAATTCTGCAAATGCAGATTGTAAATGACAATCATGGTTGTAAACGAAAGTTCTGCGCTGTACCTTTTTCTGTTTAAAATTCCAGCTGAATTTCGCGAAATACCTGGAGTGAGTATTTACAATTGGAATAAAGCGATCAAAATAACGATGAAAGCAATGTCATCGTATCCAAAATTTAAGCTATAAATAACCTACTAGGTAATCTAAAATTGCTGCTTCAAGATAACATAAAGTGTCTCTCATAATTTACTTTTATCGACTATTTCACCGAAAAAAGCGATATTTATAAGAATCTTCAATATTCAGATCAAAATAACTATGAATACGAGGGTAAGGCGAAAACTCTGAATAATAAAACACATGGCGGCCACATTCGAAAATGCCATGTGACATTTGAAAAGTTGAAGTTGACAATTTTCTGATTCTTTTGTAACAAAATCAAAAATGTGGTATATTAAAGCAGCACATCGAAGTCGTAATTCGAAGGACTATGAAACAAGTTTTATCCAATTTCTTCCAGCAACTTCGCTGAATGATAAAACAGATGGCGCCACAATCGAAAATCCATGTGACATTTGTGATGTACCATCTTTAACTAGAACGCATTAAAATTTGACTGATATGTCATTCAGTTCTGTTTTTGACACGCATCGAAAGCCAGCAACCTTGAAGATATTTGTAAACATGGAAAAAAGTGAATTTCCCGTCTTGATAAAACATTTCTTGCGTGGAAAAAACATTACGCAAACCAAAGCATCGCTTGTCGAACATTATGGGGACTCTTCACCATCGATTGGAACGTTTCACAAGTGGTTTACACAAAGAACGTTGAATGTTCCATGGTATGATATTGGACGATCGGCGAGTTAAAAATGCACGAGATTGCAGAGGCTATGGACATCTGAACCGAACGGGTACGGAACATTTTGCATAAATATTCGAATATGAGAAATATATGACAGATGGGTGCAGCATTTGCTCTCTGTTGACAACAAGCGCGACGGTGTGACAACTTCAAAGGAGCGTTTGGCGATGTTCGAGCGCGATAAGAAGGACTTTTTGCGTCGTTTCGTAACCGTGGACGAAACATGGATCCATCACAACACACCAGAGACCAAAGAACAGTCGAAACAGTGGACTTGTCCTGGCGAATCGAAGCCGAAAAAGACCAAAGTGGGTTTATCGGTCAACAAAGTCATGGCGACATTTTTTTTTTGGATGCACACGGTATCGTCCATATCGATTACCTTGAACAGAGCAAAACGATCACCGACTTATATTACGCCGAGCTGTTGGATCGATTCGACACCGATATGAAGCCCTAGCGGCCGCATTTGACAAGGAAAAAAGTGCTCTTCCACCAAGACGTCGCAGTCGCAATAGCAAAATTGCATGAATTGCTCTACTTTTTTGCACGCTTTGGAGTGTTCATATTCAGCTCGGTTCGTTTTACAATAATATCGTAGTAGTATTTCATCATTAAGTATTTTAAGCAGTTCATAAATATTTGGATGAGCTATTCCAACACGATTGTTAAGTCGATGATGCCATCCTTCTACCGAATTAGTTGTGTTGCTCCTTGTAGAACATCCTCAAGCCATTACTCCACAAAATAGTCGTTGAACTTCACCAGGGCATCTTCCTGTGGGGAGTTTTCCATTATCAGAAGCCAGTTTGTTTGAGAGCGTTTTTTGGTGCCCGTTCAAAGTCAATGTGGACTTTTCCTGGCTTGAATTTTGTACTTTTTTCCAACCGTATAAAAAGTCTTTCACATGTGGCTCCTTTCTGTCCGGTAAAAGCGCATAGATGACTGGAACAATCCTTGGCTGACATCAGTGCTTCCCAAATCTACTTGTAGTTGTATACAATTGGTCGAACTTTGGGATAGAAGTGTCCTATCACTGCAAAACACCAATATTCGATCTTCCTGGCCGTCGTCTATTAGCACAAGATGTTGCATTGTCTCCGGGATGACGATTTCTTGCCGTTTCTTTGGTAAAGATTTAACTCCCAAAGCTTTTTGATTAGGCCTCCTGTGATTTTTATCTATTTCCGAACTTGAAGATATGACTCGGCGGAAAGAGATTTGGCTCCGACGATGAGGTCATCGCTGAAACAAACGCCTATTTTGAAGGATTGCCGAAATCGTATTATTTGGAAGGGATCGAAAAATTTGAAAAACTTTGGACGAAGTATATCGAGTTACAAGATTTGTCCAAATTTTGACCAAATAAATCATTTCTTGTTTAATTTATCAGGGACTTTTCACTCTGCCCTCGTAAATTTCGGCAAGGTAATTTTAGGTTAGTGGGTTATTAGTAAATTAATTTTTGGATGGAAGTCCAGCAGCCAAAGAACAATTGGCATGGCAAACGGCTTGTATTGGCGCAGAAATATGGAAATTTGACATTAGTCGTTTGAAGGATGCAATTTATGGAAATGATGTTATTTATTATTCGTGACGCCCTCTATGCCCTCTTATAGGAAATCGCAATAATTGTTTTTCTATTTTGTTATTACGATTTGTTAGAATTCAACTGTTGATTTCTTAAGCTCAGTTTGTTTCAAATTAGACGTATTTAAGATATCAACATAGAGGTAATATGTAAATATAGGTGAAACGCTTCATAAACGTCAATGTTGAATAGTTATTTAATTTAATTTATTAACAGGAAACCCGCATTTATGATTCAGATACATGTTACTAGTACTGACAAGTTTGAATATAAATTAAAGTTCAGTACTATCACATAATTCATATGTAGATAAGTAATCATAAAAGTATTATACAGCTTTAGTCAGATCGACCGGGGTATAGGAAGTTAATAAGTGCGATATAGCATTGACGCAGATTAGGTTAGCGTCGTCCCCTACCTAGAACATAATGGACGTGATAAGTGATTTATAACGCACATGTGAGTGTCCCTTATGTCCCCCTAACTTCCGACACAGACCAGTATGTCCCGATATCTACTTCCTTAGACTCTTCAATCGATCAAAACGGGGACGGACAAGTCCGGATCACTTAGAACGCTTGATTGGGTCCATCCTTGATACAAGAATCAGTTCAGCAGGCCTAAGACAGTGCCGAAGCCTAAGATTTTGCATGGACTGATGTAGCCTAAGAGAAGCCAGTGCTGGACATTCTGCTGGCATATAAGGGACAGTTTCATCCGCCTCTCCACATCTACTTCAAGCTGGGTCTTCAACAATGCCCGTTGTGTGTGATGTTTATTCAGATGACAGTAGTAGTATAATAAGCGAGGTCCTGGGACACTTCGATGGCATATCCATCCGCCTGTGTCCACCAGCTGTAAATTCTTGTGGGATGTCATCAATAACCAGAGGCTTTTTAAGAAGAAGTAGTCGTCAATAACCAGTGTGATATAGCCCGCCTCACTAATTAATGTCACCTGTTTCACCTTGATTATAGGTAAAGGTGAGCCTAGCCTCGCATGGCCCGAACAGCTATTAAGCAGCTTCAAACAGGTATTGAACAGCTTCAATCTATTGAATAGTTTCTCATTAGGTTTTTCACCTTTACCTATAATCAAGGTGAAACAGGTGACATTAATTACTGAGGCGGGCTATATCACACTGGTTATTGACGACTACTTCTTCTTAAGAAGCCTCTGGTCATTGATGACATCCCACAAGAATTAACAGCTGGGGGACATGGCGGATGGACATGCCATCGAAGTGTCCCAGGACCCCGCTTGTTACTCTCCTCATAGAGAGTAGGGTTTTAGAGAGTTTAGGCGAGAACTATGCAGCAGCTCCTTGAGGGTGTGAAGCCCGGTGGTTGCAGAAATTCCGATCGTTGAACCGGGACCAGGGCCATTTCGGTTCCCTTCCCGCCTGAGTGGGCGGGTACCCACACAAGCTGGAGTTTACTCTTGGCAAGGAATAGAAAACCAAGTTTTCGTGAAGCGGCTAAGGTTATGAACCTCATCATCTCATTGATATGTTTATCGGTTAAGGAAAATCCCAACATATCAAGTCGCCCAATAGCGGAGAATCTGGATGTCAATTAAACACATGTTGTTAGGACATTAAAAAGTACTTTTGCGAGACTGTTAGCAAATGCTAAACAACGATGAGAATTTCATTGGTAATATTTTATTCACCGATGAGTCATCATTTCCTTTGCATTTATACATTTTGCATTCGTGGAACAGTTCTTTCGCAATGTCAAGAATTCCCAAATGGATGTGCACCCTCACGTCTCCCGCGAGTTACTGACTGAGACTCCTCGCACAGGCTAGTTTAGCCTGTTCAATGCGCGTTTCCCTTTCCCTACTACATACATTCTTCTTCTTGTTTATCTTATTATACAATACAAGGGTCTGGCTCGCTTAGATTCACAAGATTATCCTCATCCCCGGTCGATCTGACTCACAACTATAAAACTCGAATAGAGGGCCCCTCTACTTCAGATTTACACCGCATAAGATGACTCTAGGGAGACCTCTATCTATTTCAATCATGAAATTGTTTCGGTATAACGATTTTTATCTCTTATTTATATATCACCTCTATGTATATCAATTGAATGCTGCGATGTTAATATAGTTCAATGATGTATACTATACTATCCATAGATTTCATTGATTGTTTTTTTTTCTATTTCAGTGAGATTATGGCGTGAATTCATAACAAATAACGTTCAGCGATTTGTTATGTCACTTATTTTATACATTAATTGATTTTCCAGTTTTGTACATATGTTTTTGTATATTTTGATTTATAAATGATCCGAATCTCAATTTCACGTAAATATATTACCGATAATTAATTTGTTAGATTTGAGAGATGTTTGTCAATAATTAATGAGTACTTAGAGAAAGTATTTTTAATTTATTATTTTTTTTTCGTCAGTTATTTTTAATTAATTTGATATTTGAAGAAAATTCGATTATATTGTGTTAAATTGCGATAATTTGATATATTAAAAATTCACAGGATTTATCTTTTGCATTTGAATGCAACTAACGTTATTCATTTCGAAAATTGTTGAGAGGTTATGGTAATATATTTATTGCAGATATTTTTATATATTACAATTTTGCGAATATACAAATCGATAGAGATATTTTTAAATACATAAAATAAATTATTTGAATAAATCAATATTTTTATTAATAAATCCGAATCCAGGCAAAAGGTTGGATTGGTACTTCTGACGTATTAAGAAAAGTTTACCAACAATTGATTCAATTTTATTTAGATTATGATGGAATAATGCAATAATATTTTTTCGATTTTCATTATTCAAATTTTCTGTTCACAATGAACTAGAAACTTTTGCAGTATTCAAACAGAACTATTTTTATTGTTCAGTTCATCTATTTAATTAAATTTTCCGATAGTAAAATTAAAAGTTTTCAAATATATTTCTATTAAAAAAATATTCTAGTTTCAGTATTTTCAACTTTTAAATGCATTATTAATTTAATAAAAAAAAAGTTAAGAATGGGTTATTAAGTACAGAGTGATGAAGCAAGTCTTGAGTATGTTATTGTTGGATTTATTAAAAATATATGAATTATATCTGTTTCCCGTAATCAACTATTGTTGGCTTTCAAATGTCATTATTTTGCCAATTTGAAAACAAGCTTGTGTCATTTTGGCAAAAATATTTTTAATTAATTTTAATAGGATAATTTAGGTTATTAATTGTTGCGTCGCATTAAAAAGTTTACTGCTGATTTAAATTCATTTTGAGTATGGTGATGGATGGTGTAGTAATGAGTTGGGTTTTATTCATTTTAAAATTGCTTTATTATTTTCCGATTGAATCAAATTTGACCTTTGAGACTTCATTAGCGGCGCAAATACTGAAAACGTTGTGGATAAACTTTTTTTAATTCTTTTTTGTAGTATCTATTCAATCGACGTCTTCCTTGCATATTTGAAATTTCTATTCCTATCGAAACATCCTATAAAATTCCAAACTTCGAAGGTAATTATGCAATTATTATATATTTGTATGGTATGATGAAAAGGAATAATTACGACAAATACCAATAAAAACACAATACCAAATATTGCAAATTAATTGGAATACCATAATAGTAAGATGAAACATACCACTCTCACAAAAAAAATGTGCTTTCTGTCATCACTCGATGCCTTTACTGCAGGTACCCGACTCCTAAATATGAAGACTGACGTTAGAGGTTCAAGTTCTCTTGATTGCGGCATTTAAACGTCTTTTTTGAAGTTTCAATGCCTACAAGAAAATGGTACTTTGCAATCCATGATATCTTAAAAGAAAGTTCTCCGGCTTAAGCTATTAACTTCCGATCTGTAAATTCGATTGTTGTATGGATATACAGTTTCTACAATGGAAATGAAGTTTCTCTGGTTCATCCAGGCTCCAACATGTCAATCAATCAATCCAAACGGGGACGTACAAGTCCAGAGCACTTAGTCCGCTTGATTAGGTTCATTGTACGCCCCTTGATGCAAGATTCAGTCCAGCAGGCCTAATACTGTGCCGAAGGCTGCAACTCTATGGTTTTAAGCATCTTCTGCTCATAGAAAGTATTTTTGAGCGTTTGGGCGAGAACTCCCCGATGTGGAGCTTCGCCTCCTCATACTGGGGGCAAAACAGGCCTAGAACGTCCAGGGGACCCAAAAAAAATAAGAACAAACAGGGACCTCGAGATGGTCGTGGAACAACTCAACGACACGATCATCTCTGAGCTCAACAAAAAATGCTCTCTCTCCACAAGGAAATCCACCAGGAAAGTGCCCTGGTGGAATAGCGCACTTTCAAAAATAGAGGTCAAGTTAGAAAACAATTCAACAAGTCAAAACAACTGGAAGGTGGGATGACTACAAGAAACCCGTTGCCCATTTATGAAAGTGCACTGAAAAAAGCTAAGAGAGATTCATGCAGGATGTACTGTGATACTCTGAGGACGCACAACAACCAATAAACACCCTTAAAAATGAACAAGGGAAGTACACAAGCCCAGGGGAGGAAACAATAAAGGAACTCTCAATAGTACACTTTCCTGGATCTCAAATAGTTCAGACACCTGCTACCCAGAAAAAAAAGGGCCTTGATACAAGGATCCAAGGAAAGTTGGAGAATGGTTAAAAAGGTGGTGACCTATGACAAGGTTCAATGGGCTATACACTCATTTGAACCATATAAATCACCGGGCTCGGACGGGATTTACCCAGTACTGCTGCAGAAGGGGCCAGAACTACTGCAGATCAGGCTCTGCAATGTACTCAAAGCTAGCCTGGCTCTCGGGTATATTCCGGAATCATGGAGAAATATTAGGGTCACTTTTATACCAAAACCTGGAAAAACTGGACAGGAGACGGCGAAGTCCCTAAGACCGATTAGTCTTATGTCATTTGAACTCAAGACCCTAGAAAAGCTAGTAGACAGACACGTAAGGGACGGTGTACTGGTAGAAAAACCAATATGCCTACGAGTCTACAACAGCCTTCTTCACCCGGGTTTCCAGGTACATTTTCCAGCTCAATTTCGCATCGAGGATAACTCGATGGTACTTCACTAAGCCTTTCAGTTGCAAGGCCCTCCCTAACAGATCTTAGTTTCCGTTTCCTCGTGAAAAGAACCACTGGTCTTTCTGGGATTCATCGTAAGTTCATCTAGGTGACACCAGTGCAGTATTCTGTAGCTCAGACAAGGTAGTCGCGTGTATGCCTATAGTAACAGCGGCCAAAGCGTCTGCGTAGTCTTGGGCAAAAAAAACAGCCTCATTCAGCTCGACTATCAGACTGTCTAGAACCAGGCACCGAAGGAGCGGAGACAGTACGTTTCCCTGAGGGCACCTTCGGGTAAATGTTTACATGCAACGCTACCATTATGGTGCACCGTTATCAGTCTCTTCGAGAGCATGCTCTTGATACACCTAACTAAGGTATCTCTCCACATTATGTCACATGGTTAAAAATGTCATTATGACTAAGATCTTATATCCTGCCAACGCTGCATATCTAGTAATATGTGCATTTTTTTAAAATCTAGTATAGTCACCTTACAAGACTTCATAAAATGAATAACATGAGTTATTTTACGTTAGAATGTGATGTTTTCCATTTACCTAAAGAATGGCGAATGATATGATATTCATATAAACTATCATCAACTGCTTAGCACCGATTTCTTTAGCCATCTATCAGCACCTTCGTCAAAGGTAAGTTTGAAAGTTCGGAAAATAGTTTAACCGATTTATTCACCTCGTAACTTATTCAATTTTGTCATCAATTATCATCCATTGATGCCTAGGATCGATTCTTTCAACCGTCATCAGCAACTTCATCAAAGGTAAGATTGGAAGTGCAGCAAATAACGTAGAGAAGTCTGAATTACTTGTACATAAATTCTCGGGAAATAGGTCACACTACACATATATTTATTATTTTCGTCCTTACGTACGTTTCAGTCTCACGACCATTATCAGAAGACACGGTCTAAAACGGGATTTCTTTAACCTAATTGTATCAAGCACAAAACGAATATAAACAATAGTAATCGAAATTGTAACACATTAATAGTATATGAATATGTATCAAGAAGCCACTGCATAGCAATCTACTTCTAATATTCGAAGCCACTTCATGCAATGTTCGAATGAACCTGAAGCCCAACTATAATTTTCTCAAATATCCACTTTCGAATCAGAATTATGAATCATTCTACCTAAAATATAATTTTAACATTATAAATACGCCTGTAGGAGTTTTAATTCACTAAATAGTATAAATTTGACTTAATGATTGAACGTCTGTTCTACGATTCACATACGTTACGTTTCATGTGAATCATCTCCAGGATGGATCTTTTATAATAATTGGTTTCTTTAGATGAAATATTAACATTTTTGTAACCTAATTGATGGATATAATCAAAGCAGTGTTTAATAAGGGCGGTGGAATTTTCTAGTTTTTGTACCTAGTACTATACTTATGACCATACATTCTTTTTTGTAAATATTGTTTAGAGATTTCTGTGTAAGTGTCATCGCAATCTAAACAATTTAATTTATATAATGTGTAGGTCTGTTTATTTAAGGTTTTAGATATGAAAAATATTTACCAACACAGTTAGTTTATGCTCAACATTTATATCATACTTTTTTAAACATTTCTTAATTTCTACTGAGATTTCCGGAATGTATGGTAATGTTATAAAATTACCTGTATTACCGTTTATATTGTTTATATATGACGTACCATTATAAATTTTGTTTATTCTTTTTTTTAATGATGTGGCCGAAAAATGTTTTCGGGTAGCCATTCATTTCCAGCGTATTAAGAACAATTTTCAAATTTTTGGGACGAAGCAATGAGTGGAACAATCTAATTTAACAGCGCGATCTGGTTGTAACTGGGTCAAGAATCATTATTATTAATTCTGTATTACAACAAAAAACTTGATATTGCTTTCCAAAAAATGTAACAATGGATAATACCATGTTGAATCTTTTTTGTTTAAGTCTTAAGTTAAAATAAAAAACAATAAATTGGAGGGAATCAATATTGTACCAACGTAAGATAATTTGGAAGAAACCTTTACTATTTAAATGAAAATAATATTTACCCCTTTCGCTGCTGGATTATGACACGTTATAATGTGATATATACGTCAATAGATAATAGGCTCTTGAATATTTTCCACTTCTTCATCGGTGAGGATCACAATAATTGACATTGTCTGAAAGGTAGATGAATAAATACTACATTGTAATACAATATAATTTAGCATAATATCCTCCTCGATCTAATTTTATAGATATGGCAATATTGAATTAAATTGAACAATAAAGTCAATAATCGAGTGAGAAAAGAAAACTATTACGATATTGAATTCAGAGGACATCATTGAGTAGAAAATTTAATAATCTTTTAATTTCATTTCTGGAGAATTTCAATCTGATATGGATAGTCTTTTTCAGAGAAGCGTACCAATTAGAATCTCAATGCTTCCTAAATAAGGGAAGAAAAAGACTTAATTTGGTGGAATTTATTCCTTAATACATAAGTACTTTTATTATTAGGAAAGGGAAATGCTTCCAATTCAACCTTTGCTGTAACCCGATTAACTGGCCTTTTTTTTATAAATGTATAGAAAGAGTATGGTTCCTAGAAGTGATGAATATTAATTTAGATTACCCATAATTGAACGTGAAAACTTATTGTTCATTCTGATATTCAGTAGTTACGAACCCGAATTATGAAGACTGGTAAACTCAACAGTACCCAAAAAAATTCCTTATGTAACAATCAAATATTTTGAAGTTTAATAGCTACTTAATTTTTTTATGAAATATTGATATTTTGTGCCACCCTAGGTGGCAGGAAATTAGTTTATAAATAGTCACTTCCGTACGACAAAATGTCACAACGTATCCCGAAAATTCACAACTGGCTTGGGAAGTATATTCGTATATTATCGCATTTTGAGATTAATCCGATAACACATATCCTCAGTAAAAAGCGTTCAGCGATTTGTAGTACAATAAGTTGGATATTGTATGATCTCCTTTAGTTTAGTGGATGAAACGTATAAACTTGATCTAACTATAACCTTTATATAATTTCATATTATAAACATAACTAACAAATTTGTTAATAGAGTTAATAAAATTTCACATAGAAAATAACACTGGCGGTTAGCACAATTTGTCTTTTTGATTGTTGTCGTCATGGCCTTCTCTCTCTCGGTGAACAGATTTTTGGCCAACATGCGCATTTTCGATATTTTGTCGTCGAACGTCGCATTACTGGAATTGGTTGGCACGTTCACGTTGCAGTAATTCTGATCGCAACAGGAAACGCACATCTGTAAAGGAACAAACGTTTCGATTAGTATAGTGAATCATGCACGGTCTTAGAGAATGTATGAAGGATGGAAGAAAACGTCATAATTTACTCGATAATGGTAGATCTAAATCAGGATTTCCCAAATTATACCATATTCAAATCTCATAAAAAACAATCAAATTCACATATTTTGAAGTATCACTTTTCGATATAGAATGATTATCTCAGACTTTTTCCCAACACAGGGTTTGACAGTTGAAAAGCATTTGAAATACTTCATCAATAAACTAAATCAAAGGTAAAAAAATGAATCGTATTTACCTTTTGCGAGTCTATTTCCACACAACCCACTTTCGTTCTTTGGCATTCCTTGTCTGTGGTACATTTCTTATTTACTAAAACACTGGTTCCTTTCGAGTCCATTATGTGCAGGGTGTGGCAAAACGTCTCGCCTAAACATAAACATATTTAGAACATTAATCCAAACACGTACTATTATGTTTTGCTTATGTTGAATTTTGTTGTCCACGTTGTGGATCTAATTGTTTTTTTTTATTGAACTACGGGTAGCTCTATTTATTAAACTTGAAAAAAATCGTGAATGACCGGCAATATGGCTTTCGTCAGCAGAGATCAACAGGAGATCTTGCCTACGTAACACATCTATGGCAGAAATCTATTGAAAAACATGGGAAATCTTTAGCTGTATCATTGGATATCTCCAAAGCATTTGACAAAGTCTAGCACCAAAGTCATCTTGGGAAACTTCCGTCGTACGGTTGGTCGTCTCATCTTTGTCGGTTCTTTCGAGTTTCCTCTCATACAGATAACTCCATGTGGTGGTAGGCGAAGTATCCTCCGATACAATTGCTATCAACGCTGGCGTTCCACATGGACCTATCTTGGCACCAAATTTCTTTCCGCTCCATATTGTAACGGTGTGAACCCCACACCACCACTTAGTTTCATAACCCTCAAACTTGGTCTGATTTTTACTTGTCAAATTTGATCATTAACATTAACACTTTCTGTACAAGCTAAAAAATTATACTGACCCCGAAGAACATTGAGATTTTCTATTCACACTTTCTCTTCCCTATCCTTTTTTAGTTTCCTATCAACCAATGATATTTCTTTATTCTTTATTTCATATGAGTCAAGAGTTAGCTCCTGGTTTTCCACATTGCCTCCTTCACTTTTTGATATTCAATTTTTTATCATTATTCACATCCCTAATAATGATGCAAACCTAATTATGACTTTATTTGAGCTTTTCCCTTGAATCTAATATATTCCTTATTTTTTTTCTGCATCTTTTGATACCCCTTTTGTTATGTTTTGATTATTATTTCTCATTTTAATTGACATTCTGCTAACGTTATTTGCTGGTGTGATTTTGTGTAAATTTGAGTCTAATTCTCCAACTTCAAATGTTCAAAGAAAAGGTATAATTTCTGATGCATTTTTTGATTCTAAATTTATTTCCTTTAAATTTCAATGTTTCATGTTTTTATACTTCATATAATTAATTTTTGAATCTTTTGTTATTGAAGGTGTTTATTTTTATTGTACTTTTCAATCTATGAAATTAATTATAGTAATTGTTGCTTTTGGTAGACAGGAATTAAATGAACTTTGAAATGTATAATTTCAAGTAATTCTTATTATCTATCGAATGTTTCATTCAAATTAAATTTAATAATTCTGTAAATTGCTTCAATCTTCAATATACCGGGATATCAAAAATTATCTTGGTCAAGGGTGGTTGTGGAATCTAAAACATGTGTCTTACTTTACGTTTGAAATAATTGTCACTGTCACACTGACATCATCAATAACCTACAAATTTCATACCTATTTATTTCAGTTGTAAAACAATAATGAACTACAAATTAAAAATTATCTTGGTCAAGAGTGGTTGTGGAATGTAAAGCGAAATGTTAACTTTGAACCTTTTACAAGGTCGCAATAGCCACAAACGGGGTCGAAAACTGTTTTAAACTGGTTAATTTTCGATAAATCGAATGACGTTCACGTGAGGAGCGCTTAGCTCGCGAGTTAGAAAAGTGCAAATCTTCGGAACATAGAACGTCTTTACGAGGACTTTTCGCATGCGGTTTTCGCTCCATGTCGTTAGTTTATGAACGGGGCCAACTAAATAGCATAGTCTCGGGCCCCAAAATGTCGATTGAATAGGAAAATTTAATTAAAATAGAAACAGGTACTCTCAGGTTACAGCTACGCGCATCTAACGTGCGACGTACCAAATGGAATTTTCTAGCTACTAAAATGTACCCAAAAGCGGTTAAAAGCTAGCGGCCTATAGCCGAAAACACTTTATTACAACTGGCGCCGGCCGCACGGGGCATAAAACGGCCCCGAATTAACAAGATCGAGGTAAAAAGTATAAACTCTAACTGACGCTTAGCGAGCTCCTCGAGGCATATGTCAAAATGATTACGTTCGTAGCTAATTACATAGGACGTCTGGCGTTCATGCAATTGTGTTTTTATACAATTCGAACCTTCTAATTTCGATAGGCCACGTGAAAATCTAGTCTAAAGCGCTAGAGACTTCTGAGTGTTATAACATTCGTATAAAATTGCGAAATTTCTCACTTTTAGAAACTTCAAATTAATTAATTTGACACAAGTTTTGATAACGTAAAGTAAGACACAAGTTTTAGATTCCACAAGCACCCTTGGCCAAGATAATTTTTGATATCCCGGTATTATATCATTATTAAAATATACGTATTCATCGTGTTTTTTCAGAGTGATGGAAGAAATCATAAACGTTGTATTTTATCATAAGTAATTGTTAGTTTGATGACTTACCGGGTTGGCATGGCCTGTCGATGGCATACTGATTGCATATCAAATTGTCCGAAACGTTGACACATATGTAGCAGGTAACAGCGTAGTTGTCGAAATCTGTTGATATTTCTCGCTTCTCTAGTGGGTTTGTTTGCGAATTGTAATCGTCCAGCGCTGTATTGGTCATGAATATGCAACTCAACAGCATACTGATGAGTGTAAGCATTACAGTCTGCAATTAAAGAACAAGCGTGAAATTTCAATGGTCCAATCAAAATAGACAAAAAACTACAAACATGAGAATACCGATCAACAAATCAATTTCACTGTATCGAGTATTGTTAAAAATATTCTATGCGACCAATAGATCGGGAGGAAACACAATAACAACATTTTAAACTTATCTAATGACCCTGTTGAGGTCATAATTAGACTAAGAGAAGAGCACAAATGCATTAATATTGAAACAACCCTTAGCATAATTATAGTAATTTCAATGTAGATGGTCTCAAGATGTTAGCGTGAGATCTATCCCCCTTAATTAATAGTTATTGTTAAGATCCTATTGGTGGATTCCGCATAAGGTTTCCACCTCCTAAAGTTGAAGTAAAACAGTATATCAGTTCTTCAAAGGTATCAAAAAGAATCCCAATCAAGTACCGGGATATCAAAAATTATCTTGGTCAAGGGTGGTTGTGAAATCTGAAACGTGTGTCTTACTTTACGTTTGAAATAATCATGTCACTGTCACACTGACATCATCAATAATCTACAAATTTCATACCTATTTATTTCAGTTGTAAAACAATAATGAACTACAAATTAAAAATTATCTTCGTCAAGGGAGGTTGTGGAATGTAAAACGTGTGTCTTACTTTAAATTTTTGAATATTTTTTGTTGTGTCAGAATCTTTTTAGTCATTGTGCTGAAATTTTCTAATCCAGTTTTTGAATCATGGCTCTTACCACACAGCACAAAATTTTCATGATTGAAGCAACAGTTAAACGATGATGAACTTTGGTACGGTTATTTCCAGCATGACGGTGCAACAGCACATACTACACGAGAAAATATTGCTTTTCTCCGCGAGTTTTTTGATGACCGGCTGATAAGTTTGCATACAGAAGTTGAGTTTCCTCCGAGATCACCTTGTTTGACAATTATGGACTATTTTATATTTCCTTACTTAAAAAACAAGATTTTCGCAACTCCGGTAAATAATTTGCAAGAACTTCAACAAAGAATAGTCCAGCAATGAGCAACCATAACGCCAGAAATGCTGCAAAAAGGTTTTCACAGCATGTGAATGCGCGTCAACTTGTGCATCGAAAAAAACGGGGGACTTTTCCAACAATTACTGTAATTTAGTTTTTCTTGTTACTAAATCCGTTATTTCATAATTTGTAGTTCATTATTGTTTTTCAACTGAAATAAATAGGTATGAAATTTGTAGGTTATTGATGATGTCAGTGTGACAGTGACATAATTATTTCAAACGTAAAGTAAGACACACGTTTTAGATTCCACAACCACCCTTGACCAAGATAATTTTTGATATCCCGGTATATCTCAGTATTTTAATACACTAATCATTATATTACAACAATTCAATCATTAATTTATAATGTGAAGATTCAGTAGTTTCAATTTAGTATTTTTAGTTAGTGTAAATAGTTAGGTCCAATAAACAATCAAACTACAAAATTTCGAGTTTCATGAACTTCGAGTAATGTAAAACTACAACTTTACTGAAGACACAGTTTAGTTCTATTCGTTCAGTGTATCGGAATATTTGAAGTACTAGAAAAGTACTTTCATATATTTATTCTCAAAGTAATAAATTCATTATTTCAATTATTGGTCATATTTATAAAAATTCCCGAAAAACGATTCAACTTGAGATTATAAAATGACATCCTGCAATGAAAAAAAATCATCCCTACATTGAACCCTTTTCGAGTGACAATTATAACCCCTAAATTATTAAATGGGAAGTAGGAACTTGTGATCCATCATTTGAAAGGTCTCTTCATTCTCTATTCAAAAACAACAAAAAACTGATAAAATCATCTGATTGACGAAATTTGCTACAACACATTACAAACTTAATGAATAAGACCGTTTAGTTCTTCTTGATAATGTAAAAAACAAAAGAAAAACATGAATCTCGATGTAGGTTATGTTTAAAATCCTGACCTCGAACGTCTTGGCAACACCTAATCTTACATAAAACTGTCTTCTAACGTTATTTAACATCTGTGCTGTGACCGACCTAATCGCAAGCGTTATTCTTTCTCTTAAGTCAGCTAAATCTAGTGGTTTAGTTTTGTATACCATACTTTTCACAGATGCCCATAAGAAGTATAATAGCGTAAGATAAGGTGGTCATGCTGGCCATTCTATCGATCCTCGCCTTCCTATCCACCGATTTTGAAATGTTAGGTCGAGGTAATGAAGCGGTGCTCCATCTTGCTGGAACTATATCATATTCGCTGGAACTTGTGGTTTTTTTTCTGTACTTTGAGTACTCAAGAGGAGAGTTCGAAGAGTGTGAGCCTGAGATGCAACTCAAGCATTACATCCAATTTGGTATCATTATTTATTGCATTGGAAGGTGCTTTTGTTTATCTGCATTACATGTCCAAGCTAACTAAACTGCTTTCCAATTTTCGAATTATCCCTTGGGATATAGGCGGGAAATCCGGAATTTTTTCGTTAAATAGGCGAGCAACTTCGATCTGTGTTCGTGTGCTATTTCCGCAACCAATTGTTTTCGGAACTGTTGGTGCATTTTTGTTAAATGAACCATATTTCCGACTTGTAGAAATTGGAACGACAAGTCTAACACTAACAACTACTTGCATGCAGTTATTATCACACAAACAATTTGCTAATGTGTTTTACACCAAACTAACATTGCAATGGTAATTGTTTATTTCTTTTTTTTTAATTGATACAATCCAAAAAGAACACTGAAATGGTTTATACCTACTTTCTCATTATCAAAAAACGGCATTAGTAGCAGTTTTTAGTGTGTTGTAGCGAATTTCATGAATCAGATGATTTTTTTAAATATTAATTGTTGAAATAGGCTTGAAAACAATAACATTTTTGAATAGAGAATGAAGAGACCTTTTAAATTATGTATCACAAGCCCCTACGTCCCATCAAAAAACTTGTGGGTATATACGTGTTTCAGGAATTTATTATAAATACGTACAATTATTGAAATAATGAATTTATTCCATTTGGCTTTTCCACACTGTGTACATATATATATAATCATAAATGGAAATAATCCTCACGAAACCTTATTTAAAATCTAAATGAGATAAGGAAAGCAAGCAAATATATTGCTCCTTGGAGAATGTACGAGCATGCGATATTTTGTAGGATCTTATAAGTTTGATAAAACAGAATTTTGATGAGATTTTCTCAAATATAGGACAAGCCTCAGGTATCGTTCTACCGGTATTACCACAGAATTCATGCATTCTTTCTCGAGTTGCCTTCGAAAATATGTTACGGGAATCCTTTTATGTGTTCGATTTCAAAGCGATACTTTGGCGAGCTTCCTTTAATATCGCCCCTTTCCAATTCAAACGGGAATTATTGGTTATTTCTAAATAAACAAGTTCACTCGTGCAATCTTTGACGGATATTTCTTCTGTATGCGGTTGGGAATGGGGATTGGTTTCGGTGTTCATAAAGGAGCGTACGTTCTAATCTTATGAGAACGTGTATTGATGTCGAATCGTCATAGTATTTAATAATACCCGATCAATTCCCGGTAGAAATATACGTGTACCAAGAAGTAACATAAACCAATCAATCACATAATAACCTACTAACATAATATTCTCAAAAATGTTTAGGAATTTGCGATGACCATGCCGCTTGGAGTTTTAAACCTACGCTATTATTGGAATCGGAAGTATGTAAGCCTGCTTCGGTTACCAATACAGGTAACGATGCAGGTTCGACATTGAATTGTGTATATGAAATAGGCCTAGGGGAACTGAAATCTCCCTTCTGGGTGTACACGAGTAGACTCCGGCTCCGCTAGACTCGCCAGTCTTAGACCCGTCCGTGAACCACACTAGCGGCCCAAAGTCCTTGTTCTCCCAGTCCTTCTGTGTTATAAGGACGTCTGGTGTTTGAAACCTGACAGCAGGCGCTATCGCATCTTGTGTCAGTCGGAGGATCGGGCAGTTCTCGGCATTTGTCATCACCGCGAGGCACATACGCATTACGCACTGACCAGCCTGCCGATACACCATACCCGCGGCATCTGTTTTGATATGGATCTGTAGAGGGACGATCCCCTCCAGAGCCCTGGTGGGGCGGTCCTCATAGCCCCCGGTATCCCCACTCAGGCCAGTCGTTGCACCTTTGTTTAGCGCCGGACGGGACATAATCGTTTCTGCCGCCAGCCACCACAAATTGGCTGCGGAGGTTATGATTGGGCGGATCATTGCCGTGTAGATCCAGTGCAGAACCTGTGGCCGTAGACCCCTTGTGTTTGCGAAGACTCCTGCATGCCCCTAAGGATATAATGGCCTTCATCACCTGCGTTTCCAGGTGCATTTTCCTTTCCAGCTCAGTTTAGCATCGAGGATAACTCCAAGGTACTTCACTGAGCCTTTAATGTGCAAACCTTCCTGTCAGACGAATCTCTGGTAGAGGTCCCAGTTTCCGTTTACTCGTGAAAAGAACCACTTCGGTCTTTTCAGGATTCACCCTGTGTCCCTCGAGCTGGCCTCAGCGAGCTACGATGGCAAGTGTAGTATTCTGAAGCTCGCATAAGGTAGTCGCGTTTCTTACGAGGGTCACAGCTAACAAATTGTCCACCACCAGGCACCAAAGGAGCGGACGCAGTATATCTTCCTCAGGGCACTCTCGGGTGACGTGTGTATATGCGACACTATCATTATGATGCGCCGTTATCTTAGTCATAAGACCATTTCTAAGCACCGTTATCTACGTGTGTAAGTGTTGAGCAATACATCCATGAAACGTACGATAGTATAATTCCACTCTACTATACCACCATCAATCACGAACCTCTAGAACCTGGGACCTGGGAATATTTATGTATACCTCGGGAAAGAAGTCGACCGGTGGCGCTGCATCTTCCTTGTTCCGCTAACGAGCTCGAGAGATTGCGACAGCTGACCGGAACTATCAGCTTAATGGTCGATCTAGAGATACCTAATTATCTTCGTGGTAAATTTCATCGTAGTTGTATGCTGTTCAGGTATGATGAAACAACTGCCGAGTATAATAGTGTTTCTATTCAAAACTAGATACAGATTCATTTTGTCGAGAATCCGTCGACATTCGCATCTCTTTAAATTCAAGAGCAGCAACGTATTTACCCAAATGCGGCAACACTTACATCCTCGTGTGTAAACAAAATAAAGGGGTTTCTGCATGTACGCCACGTTTACTTCTATTTAGGATAAAATGAACTATTCCAGGGATAGTTCCAGCGAAGTAGCGGTTCTGGTTTGGACGTGCACAATTTCCTGTTGTAAGTTTTAGTAGGCCATTTAGTTTGCCATCGCGCTCGCCAGTGGGATTTCAAACAAGCTAAGCTCTGTTACAACCGAAAACATTCGACAATCTATTAAGTTCTTCTTTGGAAGTTTAAGGTGTGGATAATCTCTAGCTAGTCTCGCGAGGAAAGTTGATTTTATTTATACAAGTCTTTTTTCAAGACTACTTCCAGTCGTTTCCGATAGGGAGAAAGACTTCTCAGAAGTTAGGAAAGCCATTAGACCTTTTTTGCCGATTCCGTGGGCGTTGATATATCCGTTCTACTGCCAAGTACACCACCTTTTACATTGTTCTTCATTTACAGATAATTTGACAGCGAATTATGTTCCTAGGAATTCGCGTACCGAACCGATAGGCTAAGTGATTTATATTTTTTGACATTTCTCAAAGAGAAACCCTGAATTATTCATTTTAAGACCTCTCCAATTAAATACATAAGTACAATATTCAGCCCTATTGCATAGACTATTGTTAAATTGTAAATAGACTTACTTTTAGATATATCCAATAATATTAGAAACGAATGTTGGTAATGTTGTGTTGATTTTATATTTCTTCTTATTTATTTGATTATGCACTTTAACATACTCTGCTATAACACATTCACAGTTAAACACTTTGATTCTTCTTTATAATTCAGGAACTTGTTGATAATGAGTTGTTAATTGTTTTATTCTTTTAAGATATAAAACTTCTTCTATAATAAACTGGAACTGCTATCGAAGATTGAATATTCTACGATGCTACTTAAATAACTTTGGTTATTTTAACCTTAAAACGTTGATACGAAGACTCATGAACACTTTATGCTTCGTATGAATTACAAATTGGCTTCGGTTATTTAAACTTGTCGAAGCTACAGAGACTGTTTCAGTTCTCCGATGTTATTAAAAAACTTAGGTTATGGAAATCAACTGGAGCTGCAGGAGACACATTCAGTCTCAGATGTTAATGCAAACTATCTAGCTTCCTTTCATATTTCCTTTTAAAGGACCCACAAAAGGACGCCAGTTCAATCTATAATTAACCAATCAGGTACTTCTTTTCAATATCTAGGATGCTATTCCCATTGTTGGATCTGACAGTTCTTTCTAATTGTTGTGCTTTGATATATCTAAATTTGTATCGACCAATGAAAATTGAGTATTCTTAAAATTTTGAAATATTGACGATTTTCAAATTCATTAAAGTGATTGAGCATTCTGCTATTTAAATTCATATTACCAACATTTTTCCCATATTTTGATATATGATAACCTATGGTTAGGTTCCTATTAACTTGTTAATTCTAATTCTTATGTCAATTGTGACATTTGTCATTGCTTATTTCTAATATATAATATAAAATATAAATAACATCTATATAACTTTGTAGAACTCAAATTTCTTAATACTATCTCAAATCTATAACTTATTTACTAGTTTCTGCTATCTTCTGATAGTCTTTGAATCATTTTAATTATGATTTTCCTCTTTCGTATCACTGTACGTTTATCCACTTTCACTGTTTCTTCTTTACACTTCTTATTCTATTTTACATTTTGATTTCTGATATTATACAATGTTTAATATCTTATACTACTTATAATTTAACTTTAAATAATGTTTTTAATTCCATATTTTATATACTTTTTGATCTTTTCTATTTTTAATGTTTCGGTAAATTCAAATTCTATCATTTTGTTTTATCTAGGAAATGAAATCTAAACAATACATTAATGTGGGTCAAACTAGAAGGAACATTTTAACACGTTATAAGGAACATTTTGCTTATATAAAGAAAAATAATGGTGAAAAGTCAGCGGTAGCCGAACATATTTTGAATACAGGTCACACCATTTCTCAAGAAAGTTTATCACTTTTAAAACACAGTACAGACAAATATCTATTCAATTTTGAAGAGATAGAGATGTATAAACGAAAAAGCAATTTATTAAATTCCGATTTATCTCCAGCTGAGAGTAACTCATTGTTTACATTATTAACCCCAAATAGTATTTAAACAGGCTCATTTTGATTTATAATTTAGTTTACTCTGATGATGGCTACTTGGTAGCCGTAAGGTCCTCAGTACTTTAATAGTATTTTTAGTAGATAAAGGTGGTTATTCACTATCAATAGTGTTATAATATATTCACAGTGTGAACTCTTTTATAGTTTATCATAAAGCACTCTTGCCTAAAACAAATTATAAAATTAGTACCTATGTACTGTACAACACCTTAACCACATAAAATAACCAACGTTTACGTAAAAATAAGCCAGCATCAAGTTTTCATCAATTCCTTTAAATCTCTTGGTGTTTCTCCACTCGCAGAACATATTATATACTTTCTCGTACCTCTCCTTAGAGTTCACCGGAAGTAAACAAAAAGCAGCTTCCCGAGCTGCCTTTAAGATATCTTCCAAGTCGTTTTCATCAGCTATTTCGATAATTATTTTAAATTCCGCTGTTGAAAGATGCATTCTACTCGATAAATAAAAGAATTTTTGTTGCCCCACTGGCTAATTGATTGTTTTAAATATTTTGGAATAGGTTTATATAAATTCTGTATGGCATGTCATACATGTCCACTCAAATTTGTTAAGTCCATTCTGTGTTCCACATAAATTATTAACTACATTTACTTACAAACATTTTTTATCTTTTTTTATATACTGTTATGATTTCATTTCCTAAACAATAAAATGATAAAATTAGAACTTACCGAACATTGAAAATCAGAAAAGATTAATAAAAAGATATTATATGGAATTAAAATACAATGTTAAAAGTTAAATAATAGTTAGTATAATATAATGAACAATGTAAAACATAATAAACAACAATGTAATTAGAATAAAAGTGTAAAACAAGAACTTCAGTGAAAGTGAATAAACGTACAGTGTTACGAAGACGAAATTATAATTAAAATGATTACAAAAACTATCATGTGATAGCACAAACTATTGAAAAATGTTATAGATATAAGTTAGGATTAGTAAATTTGAGTTATATAATGTTAAAGAAATGTTATTGATATGTTATATTATGTATTAGTTTTTAATAATGACAACTGTCAAATTTATAATAATTATAGTAATAATCATATTAATAATAACCTAATCATAGGTTATCTTATACCAAAGTGTGTGGAAAAATGTAGGCAATATGAATTTAAAAAGAAGGAATCATTATCATTTAAAATAAGATGAAAATCTCCAATAATTAAAAATTTAAAGAATACTAAGTTCTGATTGGTCGAGGCGATTTCATAGACGTCAGACTAGTAACAATGTAATAGTTCTGTCAGTTTGCAACAATCAACAAAGCATTCTTGATAGGTAAACTAAGCACCTCATTGGTTAATTTTGAAAATACTTAGCGTCGGTTTTGAAGGCCTATAAAAGGCATCTGAAAACAAGCCAAGCTAGTTAGCAATTATATCTAGAGAGTCAAAGTACTTCTGCAACTCACAACCATAACCTTAGTTTTTGGATAAACATCGGTGAACCCAAGTGTTCCAGTAGCTTCGTAAGGTTGAAAGTAACCGAAGAAAATAAGTAATTTATACAAGTCAAGTAGTGTTCCCAGTCTTCGAACAAAGTTTTTAAAAGTTATTATAACCATAATTCACAAGTAGCATCGTATAATAGTTAGTCTTCGACAACTTTCCAATACATCATTTAAGGTTTTATATCTTTTCAAAAAGAATAAGACAAGTTAACAATTATCAACAGTTCCTGATTTCTAAAGAAGTAACCACATTGTTTACCTGTGATTTGTGTATATCAAAGAAATTGTGTACCTACGGTTAAAGTGAATTATCAAATTAATAAGAAGATCAAGCCAAGTGAACATTGCCTACATTTTAAAACATATTGTTGGATATAAACTAAACGTAAGATTATTTATTATTTCTCCATTGTATTATTATCTGTCTGTAAATCTGAAAGAAAGATTGTAGATTATAACTTTGTAAACAAAGATAAATAGTAAATAATTGTGAGGTTAGATCAGAGATCTATTTGAACATAAAATTGTTAAAATTGATACTGGAGATAAAAAATAGTCATAGAAATTTAAATATAAAAGTTTTTAACATTCAAAGAACATTGTGTTTATATCCATAGATATAAAATAAAAAGGTAAAAGTTCATTATTCAAATCATTAGATTATTCAAATCAAAGCAAACATAAGATTTAAAATACAAATAAAAGCTAGCCGGTAGAATTCAAAACATTGAAATATTCAAATCAATATTCAAATTAATTCAAATCATAATTAAAGAATAAAACTCAGTAAAGAGTTTTTATATCAATTGGCGCCCAACGTGGGGCAAAATAAATTGTTAAGAGTTTTTATATCAATACATATCTTGATATATAATTTTCATGTTTTATTGGACAAATGTGAACAATAGTTTATACATGCAATAAATACTCTTACTCTTACTCCAATAGAGTTCACAACTTTGATTACCTATTAAGCACATCATTTAAATCGGAAGATCCTGGGGGTCGCCAGAATTTTTTCACTCGTAAAGGGGTCGCGTATTCAAGAACGTTGAAAAACTCTCCATCTAGTCCATCTGTTGCAGAACATAGTACCTCAGAGATTAACGTTGAATTCTATCGATACGATCCTGAATGCGGATTCGGTACGTCACATTCCAAACCTTCCGGTTGTTCCGACGCTCGCCTGTCGAGCTGTGTTGGAAATTGCACTTTCCCGACCGAAAACTGGGTTATTCACCGTGACGGGGCGAGTGAGTGAATGAGAGAAGTACCTTCACTTTATTGTTTATTACAGTTGGCCTCGGTTTTCCCTTCGACACTGTTTACGAGGTGCTGGCCGCGGCGACAAATGTAGACTGTCAGTTGAAATAATGGACAAGAAAGAACTCCACTTAATTCCTTTTACTGCTGCACATACTAGTAGCAATAAATCAGGGATGTTGCACCACATTCCGAAAGGAAATTCCAGGGATTACTTCGCAGCTTTTCTAAAGGAAACTCTGACGTGGATATACATTGTTGGTGCGTCTTGTACGAACAAGCCACTAGATAATAATGATTGGCACAGATCAGCCATGTCCGCTTTAGTTTGATGTTCGCAATCGCCTTATTGCTATTTCCTTGAGTCTCTTACTTCCAATTTCATCGCTACATCCATTATATTAGAGACATGGTAAAGTATTGTGAATGTGTGGAGGTTACAGCTAAAGTTGTTCCTTCTTTTTATCGTTACTTAATGGAGGAAGCTAATTCAATTGTTCCTATAAGAAAGGCTAGTTCATTATTTTGGGCTACTTGACAATTGACAACTGATGAACTAGTTTGTATTGACGTTTCGTCTCCAGAACCTCTCCTTCGACATTTTTGATTTTGTCTGCAGCTGTTCTCCATCAGCATAATCATCAGTTCCATAAGTCCTTGTGGAAGCAGCTTTGCTTCGTCGAAGTAACGGTGTCTGAGGGATGTTAAAGCAGGACATTCCAACAGGATGTGAGAGGCAGTTCTTCCAACTCTCCGCATTTCCTACACATAGGATCATCTGAGATGCCCATATTATGAAGGTGTTTGTTAAGACGACAGTGGCCGGTTAGTCATCTCTCTCTTCTGTTTCTTTGAGAGCCTAGGTACGTTAATATATGCTTCAACATATATTAGATAATGTTGTATGTTACTGCAAGGGAGAGACATAACTTTTAGGTCCTTAAAGGCATGCTTACAGTCTTATCGGTAAGGCAGAATTTTTATAATGCTAATTGCTTTACGCTGAATCTTGAAAACATGAGAAATATTTGCCGAGTGACCCCAGACTAAAATGCCGTAGCTTATTTGAGAGTGTATTACACCAAAATAAGTTGTGAGCATTACATTAACACATACAATTTTGTTTAAGTTTCTTAGCACGTAAATTCCTCTAGCAACTGACGAAGCAACTTGATCACAATGTTTCCTCCAAGTTAATCCTTTATCTAATAGTAATCCAAGAAATGATATAAATTCACAATTGGTAGAGTCCGAATTTGTCTTAAGGAAAAATAGAAGGTCACAGTTTTTTCATTATTAATATTCAATTTATTATGTGTAAGCCAGTTAAGCAAATCATTTCGACTCTCCATGAGTGAATTTCGTAAGTCAACTAAGTCTGTATTAACCCTTGATGCGGTTATATCATCTGCATATAAGATTACTTTGCCTTCAGGAACTTGTCACGGTAAATCGTTAATGTATATTAAAAATAGTACAGGTCCAAGTATAGAGCCTTGATGAACCCCTAAGGTAACCGGCAACATAGACGAGTTGGTAGAATGCATATAAACAACTTGCGTTTTACCAGATAAATAAGACCGTATCAAAGACAATGATGTTTCAGATAAACAAAACCTCTTCTAGGAAAGATATCGAAAGTTCCAAACCAGAGATATTTCAAATATGTACGTTGAATGCTCTTAATTAGTCTAATCTGGAATTTATACTGAGGGTTCCAGATGAGCGAAGCATATTCCAGTTTTGGTTTAACTAATGAATTGAATAGTGCTTGTAGTACCTCCAACTTGTTGAAATATTGTAGATTAAAAGTGAACTGATGATCGTATAGAACACCTAAATCTTTGACTGTAGTACTACGAGAAATGATTACCGAATCTAAAAGATAATATGATGGACTTTATGACTGAAGCTAACAACACAACATTTACTAATATTTAGAGTCAATTTATTGTTGGCGCACCATTCAAAAATATTGTACAGACCATTTTGTAGTGCATAGCAGTCATCTATGGTCTTTATTTCTAAAAATATTTTCAAGTCTTCTGCAAAAATTAGTTTCAAGCCGATTATGGTTTCAGCCAAATCATCAATAAATAACAGGAACAGTAGAGAACCAAAGTTTGAGCCTTGAGGTACACCGGATTTGGCGATAAATGAATTTGATCTTTGACCGTAAGACTTCACAAACTGCGTTCTATTGATGAGGTATAAAGAAAAAACGCTACTAAGGAGGTACTAAATTAAATGGATTTGAGCTTGCCTAGAAGCATATTGTGATCAAGTTTATCAAAGGCCTTCGAAAAATCTGTATATAATACGTCAACCTGTCTTTGGTTGTCAAGAACGTCAGCAATATACGTGTTCAAACAAGTAAGATTCGTAACCGTAGATGTTCTTTGGACAAATCCATGTTGGTATGGTGATATTATGTGCGAGAAAGTACTATAAATGCGTTGAAACAGACACTTCTCAAAGACCTTCGATAAGTTAGACAATATCGCAATTAGACGAAAATTGAGTATAATACCAACATCACCAGATACGTGAACGGGAATTACCTTTGCTTTTTTCCAAACACGAAGAAAATTATTAGATTTCAAACTGAGATTGAACAAAATCTGTTGTGGGACAACAAACACAGAAGCGTAATCTTTTATTAAGAAGCTTGGTATTTGATCATGTCCACAGGTGTATTTATTCTTAAGGTTTTCAATGCTTCAACAATTTCTTTGGAAATAACAACGCAGCAGATTACTCGATGAATATTTGATCCATACGAATTGGAAAATTGTTAAACCGTGAAGGTTACAAGCTGGAACCCGATCGATCAAATTCAATTTTGTTTACATACGTCGCTAAATGAAACGCTATTTTGAAACGTAAGTTTTCTTCGCAGAACCTTGTTCTTTTACGTACAGAATTGGCAATCTTCGTTTGCTCGTGAAACGTCCAAGTGAGAACACGAAAAGATTAAAGGCATCCTCATTATGAACCTTTCATGTTTATTAAAGAATCGCCACTTTCTTGCCAAGCTCGAGATCGTATTGCCATCGATTCTTGCGTCTATATAGAGTAGCGCTTCATAAATTAAACGGGGAGAGGATCGAAGTCGTGGAATGTCTACCGGCTGGTTTCTCGACTGATGCAAAGATAAGGGTAGTATCGATTTCTATCCGACGCAGATGTATTCCATTCTCCGCTGATGGAGAAAACGCAAATTCCGAATGACTTTTCGACCGAATTAAAATCTTACCCGACTCGGGCAGGATGAAAGAGTGCGACCGTAGCATCGAACGCCTCCCCGCAAATTATGTTATAACTTTAATTAGATCGCGTGTTTTTACAAGACTTTTACTCTTTGAGCTGTTTCCATTCCATCATGTGACCTACCGCCTACATTGTCTTTGTCCATTATGCTAATTCTGACTAGAGATTTTTTAATTTAGTGTTACGAAATCGTTTTATCTTTTCTGGACGATCTTTCTACGAGATAAGCAAGTCAGCTTGGTGACACAGATTACGTTCTCGCTAATCGCGTTGGGGATGATTATCAATTCAAATGAAATGAAATACGATATCTACTGAAACAAGCAAATAGCATCTTTGTCAACGAGTCTATAATGAGTCACAGACATTTCTACGATGTTGTAGAGAGGTCAATAAAGGGTCATCATCAACCAGACTAATATAATCTAAAAATCCATCATATTTTTATATCCGTGATATCCAGAAAGACGTGACAGGATCGCCATGTGATATCCAGAAAGGTGTGACAGGATCTTCATGTGATATCCAGGTTCTAGGGAATGTAATTGATGGTTGATCGGAAGGATGGAATTATACCATCAGACGTTTTATCGGTTCTTCTAACACTAACCCATTAGTTAGAGCAGAGGTCTCCAAACTACGACCGGCCAGTGTCATCAATCGGGTCCGCGAAGAGATTTAGATGCTCATCGGTTAACTTAGATCTGTAAACATTCTTTGTGTACTTCATTTTGAAGAATGCTTCACACAAGTAAGTAGTACCAGAAACCGAAAACAGCCACGAGCAAATGTATGTAAATTATCCAATTGTACCAGTGGAAGACTTATAAAATTCCCCATTTAGGTGATTACTGTCTTTTACCCGCCTGCCCCCTAAAAGTTGTGTCAGATTTTCCTGATTTTGCAGGGTAAATTTTATTTATCAGCCTTATTTCATACCGTTAACGTTTTTATAGAACAGAGTAAGAAGCTTCGCTTCAGTCATGCATCTACCGTCTACACGCCGACCGTTTCTTTTTTTTATTCAAATCGTCTACTTAAACCTCTGTTTACGTGTTTAAACATTTCTGTTTGGATGGATGAAGATATGTGTCGCAGTGGTTCGGAAATGAGTTGCACTCCAGATTACGTGCTTGTCGGGAATGAAACGTGCATGTTGAACTGTCACAAGGTCAGCACACTCTCGAGAAATCACTTGACATTTTTCAGTCGGTAAGTTCTCTTTGAAGTCGGGCAAATTAACAAATTAAAAGTGCTCGATTCAACCGGAGTCTAAAGAGTACATGTAAGAGCCATTTTGGCCTGCAGTGCCATATATTTACGGGAAATTACGACCTTATTTGATCAGTCAGTCGCTGCACACAATCACAATGTTCTACTGTCTAGTTCTAGCGTGACACAAAGTGCCGACGATGAAAATTACAACCGCATCGGAAAATTTAATCAGGAAATCCTCCGGAGTGTTTTTAATTGTGTAAACTTGAAGCGGGGGCACATGAATTTTCAAACACGAAATTTCAAAGCGGGCGTCGTGAATTTGCCGGACAAAACAATTGAATCGAACGGTCGGCGCGTGATTTATTTATCCGTCGAAGTCATGAGGTTGATTGCATTTATCAGTAACGAGCGAAAAAAATAGATGGCTATTCGGTTGTCGGATTTGATTCACGTGAAATGGACCGTTACAATATGCTTATCGAAGTTAATACACACGAAAACATCGGATATATTGAAGTTTTGACAATGTAAATAATGTAGGCGCTAAATGTATATGGTGGCGGCGCCAGGACACTTCGGATTTGCTTTATGTCATTGAGTGGATATTGCAGGTCAATCGTAATCGTGATTCGAAAGTCTTATATAAGTCCAGGCAATGAAGCATTTTTACTATCAATTTTTTTGCAGTGAAAGGATTTTCATGAAATTTGGTGTGTGGGTTCTTGAAGGGTCCACTCAAAAATTTGTTACATAATACTGGGTTTACATAATACTGGGTTTCCCATAATAGACTACCCATTTTATATTATTAATAAATTCCCTACGAGATAACTAAATGGGATTTAAGTTAATTATTAATCAAGTAGGCGCCTGTCACAAATAAATTTTAAATTGATAATTTCGTGGACGCCATTTTTCTACGAGAAGTTTGTTAGTTTTCATCAATAATCATTTATTTTTTTTTTGCTTTGAGACATTATTTCAACATCCGTTTGAACTTTCATGGATTACTCAGTCCAACAACGTGTGTTTTGTGTAGAAACTTACATAAGAAGCAATTCGATAGAATAAGTTAGGCGTGCATTCCGACGTCAGTTTAATAACAACAATAGGGGTCACGCGCCAAATCGTAAAACTGTTAAGTTATGGGTTCGTCATTGGCGTGAAAACGGTTCTGTACAAAATTTGCAGAAGCCTGGATGTCGAAGAACAGTTCGTACACCAGAAAATATTGAACGAGTTAGAATTGCGTTTACGAGAAGTCCTAAAAGGTCTGCTAATCGACAAACCCTTATCCTAGGAATATCGAAGGGAAGCTTAGATCGAATTCTTCAAAGGGATTTAAAATTTCATCCCTATAAATATCAAATGGCGCAGCACCTCAGCAATCAAGATAAAGAAGCAAGGTTAGCATTTGGTCAAGAATTTTTGGATTTACATCAAGGAGCAATTCACAGTCTCCTAATGACCGACGAAGCAAATTTTTATTTGAACGGCATGGTCAATAAACAGAATTTTAGATACTGGTCAAATGAAAATCCTCGTGAAATATTTACACAGAACCTCCATAATTCAAATGTTGTTGTGTGGTGTGGAGTAAGATCTTTTGGTATTATTGGTCCTTATTTTTTTGAGGATGAAAATAACCGCGGTAACAGTAACATCCGAGCGCTACGTTAATATGCTAGAGACATTTCTCATTCCAGAATTAAATAGACGAGGATTACTAAACAATGCCTTACTATTACAACAAGATGGGGCAACAGCTCAAACCGCCAGAAACTCAATGAGGGTCCTGCGAGAAATGTTCAATGGCCGACTCATTTCTCGATTCGGAAATTTGCCTTGGCCTTCGAGGTCCCCCGACTTAACGGCACCCGATTTTTTCCTGTGTGGATATTTAAAAGCCAAAGTGTTTGCGAGTCGTCCAGGTACAATCGAGACACTGAAAGTCAAAATTCGTGAAGAAGTTGAAGGAAACGAAGGTTTGCTACGCCGTGTAATGAACCACTTTTTATCTAATATTGATAAATATGTTGAAGTTGGTGGAGGTCATTTAGAAGACGTGATTTTTAAAAGTTAGAATTAAATTAGCCAAATATTTATAAGTTATCATAAATCCCAAAGAGTTAGCTGTAATTTAGTAAAATGAAAAGTTTGTTTTGTTAATTAAAAAAATTTTAATTCAAATATTAAAATGGGTAGTCTATTATGGGAACCCTGTATAATGAAACGCCAACAAGCAAATTGACTTTGATTTATTTAGAAAATAAAATATAATACTAAATTCAATATTTCGTATAGACCACGAAAGTCACAAATATACATCAAGTCACTCGTCTTCAAGAGTTGACAGTTATTTATTATTTCATCATAATACACAATCATGGATGAGAACTTCGATTCCACCATTAGTTTTCACCTCAGACGCTAAGGCAACATGTCACACCGTTCCGAAATCCTGAATTTCCCCATCCCTTAAATTATTGCACTGTAAAATCAGTTTTACCATGATTAATACACCCGAAATCGGTATCCACAACGTTCTGATATTCCATAGTACAATTTCCATTAGTTGCATTAGCCTCTCGAATTTTTCGCATTTTCCCAAATTTCATAAGGGGTAAGTATGGAAAAACAGCGAAATTGGTCGATTTCATCGATTTCTATCTAGTGGCGTCATAATACACAATCAGGGATGAGAAATTCGATTCTACCATTAGTTTGCACTTCAGACGCTATGGCAACATGTCACACCGTTCCGAAATCCTGAATTTCCCCCATCCCTTAAATAATTGCACAACAAAATGGTTCCAAGACAGGTCCCTGTGGAATACCAGCGTTAAAAATCATTGTGTCGGAGGAGACTATCAACCACCACGGAACTTTCCCAAGAAGGTTTTGGTGTCAGACTCGGTCAGATGCTTTGGACATATCCAATGCTATAGCTAGTGATTCCCCATATTTTTCAATATATTTCTGCCATACATGTGTCACATTGGCAAGCAGGTCTCCTGTCGATCTCTGCTGACTGAAGCCATATTGCCGATCATTCACGATGTTGTAAGTGGTAGGAAAAGTAGCAAATAATTATAAATGCGTGTGATACATCAAAATGTATAACTCGAGTGATTATGTCGAAAATATTTGACTGATATTGTACGTAGTGGACTTAAACAATCTGGCAACGTTGAGATTCAGTAAGAGTAGGAAAAACGTCCAAGGACTATACAGAACATAACCTCCCGATAATTCAGTATTATTGAAAATCGCTAATATGGAAGCCGCAGAGAAGGCGTGACTGAACGCTTTTTCGTCGATAACATTTAATTCGAATCAAAACATAATTAACAGGCTCGCCTATGCATCCGAACCGTTGCGGTGTTTGATAATCTCTGGAGCACGGTATGGACAAATATTTGTTTTGTAAATTGGATCCACTATATACTTTGTAACTATATTTGTACGATTTTGATAACAACAACATAAAGTTCTGGATATTCGAAATTAATTCTACCAGGTCCAAGGAAATTTTAAAGCTTACTTTCAACTTTGTTCTCTTATTTTCGCATTACGATCGATAATCAAGTCAGAAGCATCTATGTTAACAGCTGCAGTTCTATCAGGAAATCAGCAGAAACTATATTGTAGTTACTCAAAAGGCACGATTAAGGGACATTTTCCAGGAACCTATCGTCAAAGGTTCTAACTTACCTTAATATTTTTTTATCGAAGAGCGAAGTTGTGGAACTCTTCACCTAATGAGGTCTTTTCCTATGCCTATAACCTCCAAACCTTCAAATAAAATACGAATGCCTATCTCCTTTCCCTAAATTCTACTACTGGCTCACACGATGTGTGAACATTATAGGTTTCCATCTTGTGTAATATAAAAAAAAAACAGAAGTGAATTTCAATATTTAATTTAATTTTCAACATTTGACCATGGTTTGTTGTAATTCGTATTGTATCCTTCTCATTTATAGATTTAGACGATTGACAATATTCCTACTCAATATCAGCAATATAAAAATTGACCGAACATTATCAAAAACCTGCTCACATACATATTACTATGACTTGAATGACAGTTCGTTCGATTCATTGAATGTTGATTATTTAGAATAAAAATCACCGAAGTTGAATAAATAGTTGCGTACGAACATATTTTCAATAAATTAGTTGATTGGCGCAGTCGGTAGGATTGCTAAACATTGAGAGAATTGATAGCAGCTACTGATTCTGAGAAATAATTTGCAATAAAATTTGGATTAAATGGGTAATCTTGAGTTCGCACTAGTGAATTGAGAGTAACTTTCGTATGCCGGTGTTCTTCTGTATACTCGGATCGTTGTAAATCTTCGAAATGTTTCGTTGGTCTGTTCGAAACTTTTCCGATTTGCTCAAAGTATAACTATATCTAGATCCGCAATAACTAACCCAAAGACACACCAAACTAATTTTCTAGAAGGAGCATCTTTCCGTAATTTAATAAATTAGAAGTTCAATTAAAGCGATAGGCAACTTTTTCTATTACATTAAGTGCAAACCAGTTGAAACACGCCTACTGTACGGAGCGTTAAAGCATACACTGAATTATCGAGAAAGTTTAAGAAGGCACTAACTCAACTGTAGGAATGGACACTTTTGCAAGGCGTTCGCTTTTATTCCTTTTAGTGAAACTATGAAAATGAAGTCGAGAGGAATTGGATCATGCAATGTGTGCAGGATCGGATCTACGAAAATGGTGACGGATTGGATTTACAAGTACAATGTCAGAATGGAATGTGCATAATGACATCCAATTGTTCAAAGTTCCTCAAATGGAAACAAATGGAATGAAAAATGTATACAAAGATAGCACTTAACTTTCGAAAGGGAAACAATGGTCTTTCATTCATTGTAGTCTCACATCTCTCACACAGAGCACTCCATGTGGTGACCGACGGAGTCTCCTCCAATAGAATGGCTATTAAAGTTGGTGTTCCACAGGAAAATATGTCCTGGCATCAACATTTTTCTCCATATCAACGATCTGTTGGAAGTCACATTCTGTCATTGCAGATGACGGTATACTTCATCCAATGAAACCAAAGGAGCAAGACATAGACAGTTCAATACAATGAATGAAGATGTGACAAGAATTTTGTATTGTACAAGGCCAATACCCTATGTAACACAAGGCCTAGGCGATGGCTACTGACGTAAGTGGGACATCACCAACAAAAAGCTTGTAGAGACGCACCTTTCGATAGTAGCGTTGAATCTTAATGGCGCTTGGCCAGTATTTTGTGTTAAAGATAATAAATATTCGAATTTTACCTGGCACTTGTAGAAAATTATATGTTACACCTATTTCTTAGGTGTCCTTGTGAGATTGGATAATGTTTTTCCCTGTAAATAAGCGTGTATAGAAGTGTTAGGACTGAATAAAGTGCGGTGCAAAATGGCTTCCGAAATGAATGTATATGTTGATGAAAATTTTTAATTTCTTTTTTGGGCTGATTACAATACTTTCCTTACACTATGTACTACGTGTAGTGAGGGAATTATAAAAGAAGCTCATGGCGGGGATCGATCTCGGGTCGTACAGAATGGAATATGGTGACCAAGCACCTCTTAGATCCCTCTTTCGCGATTTCATTTAATGAACTGTAGATCAAAGCAAGGTTTTGTAGGAATTCTGGTTACTTATACTAAATTTTTGTGTGTCAAACGCTGAATACGATCTAGTTCCGGTCCTGATGGAAAAGGAATGTAATATGTATGAAAATAATAGAAGTGGGAGTGACAAAGCACTCTGTTATTTCCATCACAATGTGTCCGTATGAAACCAATATAAGCCATTTCCTGGTGCTTTTGTCTACAGTCGGAGTAGATCGGTATTCTCCGGGAATTACGATGCAATTCGTCGACTCACATATATATCTAATACAAGGCAATCAGCAGAATAAGCTCCTGACGACGTTTGATAAAACTGAAGATACGTTAAAGTTAATAGGACTTTTTAGACTGTTTCGTATTATTGTATGACGAATTGTGCTTACGAAATATTGGTATTGGCTGTAACGGAATTTATTTTTTTGTTTTTTACGATTCTCAATGAAATTGTCCAGATATAGACCAGTCAAGGAAGCAATAAAATGACCAAAATCTCATAGTAGTCGAGAAAATAATGCAACTGAAATAGGTCCAACCTTTCATCATTGGCGTAGTCGAACGGATTGAGATGCGGTTTCCTGCATTCGATTTGGAAGGTCATTTAGAAATTTTGTGCCGCGCTTGTTTTTTGCGGAAAAAATTTATTGTAAAAGTAATTACTACGTTGAATCTTTCATAGGAATGAAAACCGGATTTGGTGCGATGCCCACTTTCAAAATAAAACGGGCTCTCGGACTATAAGTAAATATTTCGGAAAATAGAGAAGCACTAAAGAGCACTAATGAAGCACTAACCTGCAAAACATTTTGAAATAAAACTAACAACTTTTGGGGGTGTTGTAAACTATGAAACTGGTATACATGAAAATCCCTAGTGACTGAAGTGTGGCTGATGAAAGGCGCAGAATCCAAGCATCTCTAGCTGTAGCATTGGATATCTCCAAAGCATTTGGCGGAGTCCGGCACCAAAGCCTTCTTGGGAAACTTCTGTCATATAGTTTGCCGCCTACTATCGAGTTTTCTGAAAATTCGGCAAAACTTTCAACTATGGATTCAGCTCAACTTAGCAGGGGCGGCTCGTGAGTTATAAAAAAGGGTGGGCACAGAAAAATTCTGTAATTTGGCTTAAAATAGTGTCAAATACTTCCTTTGCAATAACAGCTCTGTTATGTCCAGCTGTCGTATCTTGTCTTTTCCTAGCAGGTTCTTCATTGTCAGTAGAATTTATAATTCGAATAATTTTCTGTTGGAATTGTTCAATTGCCTTCTGCAGTTGAGCACTGTCATTGAGCATTTGAGTCTGATTAAATAATATTTCAACATGTGACATGATGAAACGAAATATTTTCAACTAGTAGAGAAATTCCGGGCAATTCAAATGTTGCAATAAATCATTTGCTTCACTAATAGTAGAAACAGCGCGTGGTAAACTACGTTTGACTATTTCGTCAAGAATTACCGTTCGTTTTGGCGATCGAGAGAAAAATCTTGAAAATGACTGCAAATTTGCAAAGAAAATGTTTACTTTTTTATTGCACTGGGCCGCTGGTTCAATAATTAAATTAAATTGATACGCGTGAATATAATGTGCATGTGGAAATGTTCTTTTGATAATGTCTAATTAAGCACATGAAACAAAATAATTTATTTGTTACTGGACATCCGCACATCCACTCGTATCTTTCATAGATATTCTTGTTGAATACTCTATTGTATGTTCGGATTTTACTGGTGGAACTGTAGTTTATTTGAAGATCAGGAATAGTCCTTCCTTTCTTTTTGACTAAAAGTTTTTCCTCAAATGATAGCGTCTTCGAATTGAATTCACACACTGTACACTATAAATGCAAGGCGTTTACTGGAGGTACGTTGCTTTGTGCCCCAAACCGACGGTTAAAGCGCGTATGGCGAAGATTCCCTTAGTCAGCTGAGTCATACTTGAAATAGACGTTCCCCGATGACCGTTAGAATTGCATGTGCCTATCGCCTGACGTACAGAATAAAATAATGCACTGTGTTTCTGTGTTTATCTTGGTGGTTGGTTGGGTACGTGCCCTTGTGCCCTCTTTAGTAGCAGCCGCCACTGCAACTTGTGACATTAGATTATGTTATGGTTCAATATAACAAGCTCAAAGTGTAATATCAAGACCGTAGATATTCAGTATGGAGATTGGTGCGAGCTCAAACCGAAAGACATATCTACACTTTTTTGTCAGTCAATCAAGTCTCGCGTTATTGCGTTTTGTGGCACAGCGCACAATCTTTGCACGGAACTCCTGATAAATTCAAACTCCGTTAGAGAAACGGCAAGATTGATGGACTAAATCTGTGCCCGCACAAGTGTATTACACTGTGCCAAATGCCGCGGTAACGTTATGAGGAGGCGTTTTGTTACACAGTTAAAGTGGTGTTGGAGAGGATTGCCGGGCCGGGAATATATGTTCATAAATCAAAAGGGAGAAATTGTACGAAAACAGTTATACAGCGCGCGCACACACACATACACACACAGGCAGGAACGGGAAGATTCATTAGGAATGATTTAACTGAATCATTGGGGAAGCTGCAGGTAAACAGTATTCTGATAGCGAACTTTGTTAATTGTTCCCTTGCAGATTCCGCCAACGCTAATTCCGCCACCGGTTTCAGAGTGATTTAACTTTGGTCTCATTATTAAAATTGACAGCACATCTGTTTTCCCTTCGATAAGCGAGGAACGAGAAGGACAACATCAAACTGAATTTATGACCATTGACTCGAAACATTTTCAGCATTTGATATGTCCCGTTAATATTGGTTGATAAACTGCAATGGAACCTACAATTCACACCTATTCTAACTTCAAACCATATCCTATACTGGGGCCTATTTTATTTATTATTTTTATAAATGACATAAATTTTGAAATTGAGAGTCCACTTTTTGGTACAACATCATACGAGGTAAAGGTGAAAAGTCCATGAAAAATGAAACAAGAAATGATTCCGGGATTTACAAAATCGATTGTGAGTTGTGTAGAAAATGCTCTGTGGGCCAAACTAGAATAGTATATTCTACAACAACTTTGGAATGCCTCATATTTCACGCGAGTGAAAAGTTTGCAGTTCGCGAGCGTGGAATATGTAATTCAAACGTGTTAGTGGACTATACTTTCTCTAACAAGCTTTTATCAATTAACTTGGAACTATGAACGTAATAAATCCAAGAGGCGTGAATATCAATATGTAATCATAGCAACCGGAACAATGGTCGTCATATGAACGCTGTATTCAACGACAAGGCGTGGATCGGGATAATTAATTGCTTCAAGAAAGTAGCTAAGCCGTTCAAAATTGGTCGTGTTGGAGAACGAATATTTGAACTCGGTGTAAAGAACATTTAGCATTCAATGCTGAAAAACCAGCGTTTGCCGAACATATTTTAAATACAGGTCACACCATTTCTCAAGAAAGCTTATCTCTTTTAAAACACAGTACGAACTCTAATTTAGAAAGGATGGGAATGCATCTAGGGTGCCATGAAATCAATACCAAATGACTGTCATAAATGAATTTCCAAATAGACAAGACAAAGTATTTTTTCAGCGTTACAATTTAATTAGTTTAAACTTGGGTTTTTGCAGCTATGTTTAAGTCGACATGTCCTTTGTTTGTATAACACATATCTACGGCATTTTAAATAATTTATGAATATTTTTTTTTTGTTCAATGAACCATTTAATTTATCTGCTTTAGAATACACACATGATAATGATAAATATTAGGATAACATTTGACGCAAATATTGAAAAGTATTGACATGAAATGTACTAAAAGTGAATAATATATTAGTGCAAAATCAATCAATTGAACACACACAAGTTTTGAAATTTATTGTTGATTCATTTAATTTTTCTATTACTTGTTGCCGAAACAGTGTTTAGTAATTTAGAATAAATTTAAATTTAAGAATTTTTTGATAAAAATGTGGCTTCTTTTATATTTACTAGTATAATTTAAATTTTAGAATAAATAAAACATACGTTTATTTATTTGTTATTAGTGAATAAAAATTTAATTGAACAATTTTCATCGTATTTTAGATGAAATATTAAAGGTATATCTTTATAATTTTTTATTTTAATTTTCTATAAATAATTTTGTTAATAAGTTTATTAAATTTTTATGGTTTTTGAATAGAACCAATTTATTTATACTTAGAATTAAGAATTCTTTAAATTTTAAAATCAATAAAATGTATGTATATTTATTTATTAGTAAAGTAAATATTTTCCATCTTTATCGTTTCTTAGATGAAATTTCGAAGGCATTTTTTTATTATTTTCAAAGAGTAATTTTATTAATGAATTTATTAAATTTTTGTGGATTTTAAATATAACAAATTTTGCTATATTTATACCTAGAGTTCGAATGATGTTGCTGCAAGAGTATTAAATGTAAATTATAAGCCAAAAGTTGTGAATGTTGTGTTTTGTATCGCAGAGAAAATGATCTTAGCAATTTTCACGATTTCGTATGTATACAGTTCAATGAATTTTGGAAAAACACTAATATCTAGGTAATTTAGAAGGAAATGAAAAAGCAATTCATAAAATTCAGATTTGCCTTCAGCTGAGGTGAACCCCTTGCTTGTACCGGGATATCAAAAATTATCTTGGTCAAGGGTGGTTGTGGAATCTAAAACGTGTGTCTTACTTTACGTTTGAAATAATTATGTCCTTGTCACACTGACATCATCAATAACCTACAAATTTCATACCTATTTATTTCAGTTGTAAAACAATAATGAACTACAAATTATGAAATAGGTATGAGAACTTTGAACCTTTTCAGAGGTCGTGATAGCCACAATCCGGGTCAAAAACTGTTTTGAAATAGTTAATTTTCCGTAAATCGAATGACATTCACGTGAGAAACCCGTAGCACGCGAGTTAGAAAAGTGCAAACTAGTTGTACCTAATACGGCTTTACGACGACTTTTCGAGTGCCGTTTTCGCTCCATGTAGTCAGATTTAGTATCGGACCGTGCCCGACGGTCCTTTTTTTTCGATAAATGTCCATTAAATAGGAAAATTTAATTTAAACAGTTTGAGCTATTCTCAGATCTCAGCTACGCGCGTCTAACGTGCGACGTACCAAAGGGAATTTTCTCGCGACTAAAATATACACGAAGCGGGTAAAAGCTAGAGGCCCATAGCCAAAAACTCTTTATTATAACTGGCGCCGGTCGCACGGGGCAAGAAACGGCCCCAAATTAACAAGACCGAGGTAAAATGTATAATCTGTAACTTACGCGCAGCGAGCTCCTCGAGGCATATGTCAAAATGATGTTGTTCGTAGCTAATTACATAGGAGGTCTGGCGTTCATGCAATTATGTTTTTAGATAATTCGAACCTTCTAATTTCGATAGGCCACGTGAAAATCCCGGAGTCCAAAGCGCTAAAGACTTCTAAGTGTTACAATATTCGTATAAAATTGCGACATTTCGCACTTTTAGAAACTTAAAATTAATTATGACATAATTAATCCAAACGTAAAGTAAGACACACGTTCTAGATTCCACAACCACCCTTGATCAAGATAATTTTTGATATCCCGGTAGAATTAGAAGTAATAATCAAACAACATGTTACTGCGACCGATTACTGCGTTTATAGGAAATTGTTCGGATACAAAATAAACATATTTTAGTGTCAGTTCCTCCAAAAAAGAGGTCGTTTGCGATGATTAACATAATATTAGTTGAACATTTCACTAAGAATACTTTGACATACATGTTTGTACAAGAAACTATAAAGACACACACACACAACAAAAAGTTAACCACAATTCGTGATGGTATTAATGTCAGCGCCCGCTTCTAGTTCCATCTGACCGTAACGTAATTTTTTCCACCACATTTATTCCAAAACGATTCACTAACTTCCTAGGTAGGGAAACACAAATTTGCTGAACAGGTCCGTTTTTATCTCGCGCTACATTCGGCGTTTAAATCCGATTCGATTACGAATTAGAAGCGACCAAATTCGGTTATTAAATAAAAAACGGCCAGACCTTATTCTACATTATCGCTGCTTCTTGGTCGTATTCTAATGTTCGGGACGTAAACTTTGTTATTGGATGGTAGTTCAACTGTAACCGATGTCGGTGTAATGGGAAATACGAGTTTACCCAGTTTGAAACTAAACCATAGCCTATTCTAGAGGGCTAATATGTTATCTATCTAAAATGTTCTTGAATAAACTTTAAATTCTGTAGTTGGAATGTTTGGAAACATGTTATATGGTTCTTTTTGACTGATAAACTGTAAAAGAGTTCACACTGTGGATATATTATCACATTGTTAAGAAATAATCACCTCTATCCACTAAAAATAATGTTAAAGTACTGAGGACCTTTCGGCTACCAAGTAGCCATCATCAGAGTAAACTAAATTATAAATCAAAATGAGCCTGTTCAAATACTAGTTGCGGATAATAATGGATTACCCTCAGTTGGAGATAAATCGAAATTCAATAAATTGCTTTTTCGTTTATACATTTCCATTCCTCCTAAATTACTAGTCCAGGCAACGAACCGGAAAATAAAAAATAAAAATATAGTAAGCTGAAATTTCAATTTTTTTTTTGCATTTTGTTCCTAATACCCCATAGATCATTCATGACTATCAAGACCGCGGGGGTCGACCTTTCTACCCCCCAAAACGGGGGGGTAGAAACCCATCAGAAAAGCATTCTTATAACAACAATCCAAAATTAATGAATTAAGAGCCGAAAATGACCCCTAGTATGTTTTTTGGGTCGCTGATCGCGATTTCACAGTTGGTTTTCTCGGAAAACTCCCTCCAGATGGGAAATTTGGAAAATTTATATACAGGGTGTCCTCGAACTGCGTGGCTAAAATAAAACCGAAGATTCCTTGATTCGAAAAAAATTTGATGAGCCTTTTTACTTTTGCCTCAAGTGTCTTGTTTAGCCGGTAGAGGGCTTCAAAGTTGTAAAAATAATTTTGTTTTTTCGGTATAACTTGAGAACGTGATGGAGGACTTTTACAATATTTGGCAGGTGAGTTACTGTCAATAATAGCCGTTTTTGAGAGCGGAGCATAGAGCCTTAGAGACCATAGAAATGGCTCATACTTGAGGATGTAACGGGAAAAGTGTCCAGAACTTTTTTGTGGTCAATGTAATTCACTCTATATTTTTTATGTAGATAGCTTATCTAATTTGAAAACTTTTCTTACTCTTAGAAAATTTTGATAAAATCAACGGATTAGCTTGAAAAAAATAATTTTCGAGTCTCTGCAATTTTGGCTTACTAATTTTACTTGATTAAAATACCTTAGTTGCCTTTGCTTTTCTAATGTCATTTTGGCATTTGGAGAATTAATTCTCAAAACTGTCAGTTTTTACTTTGCTTTCCGTAAAAATTTTATAAAATTATGGCTCAAAATTTCACTAACACTGAAATGGTTGATATGTTATTGATTTATGGACTTTGTCGTTGCAATGGCCGAAGAAGGGAAAGATATCCGCATCGCAGAATTCCAAATCGGCAAACCTTCGCGAAACTGGCAAATTTGAAGCAAATCGCAGAGAAACTGGACGCAGACGGACAAGAAGGACGTTAGAGCTCGAAGAAGCGATACTGGAAGCGGTTGAAACTGAACCTGGGATAAGCACACTACGTTTGGGACTTCGTATTGGAGCCTCAAAATCATTAGTTCATAATGTACTGAAAGAAGAACTGTTGTATCCCGCATGCGAAAAGTCCTCGTTAAGACGTTCTATGTACCGTAAATTTGCACTTTTCTAACTCGCGAGCTACGCGCTTCTCACGTGAACGTCATTCGATTTATCGAAAATTAACTAATTCAAAACAGTTTTCGACCCATTTTGGGGCTATCACGACCATTTAAAAGGTTCAAATTTAACATTTCGACAATTTTAAGCTCGGTAGAGCTACATGGTAGGCGGAGTGGTGGGTCTTAGGATATTTCGTTACGGTATTTGTTTTTTGTTTTTTTTAGATTTTCGTTACGGTATTTGTTTTTTTTTTCTTGATTCGGTCGCCGTGCTCAAAGCCCGCGATAAAAGCTATATGCAATAGCTTAAAAATTGAAATCCATGAATAGTTTCAGTTTCCATTTTTTCTAAGTATGCTATTTCGTTTGTGTCGTATTGTGTATAGTATCAACTTGAAGCTAACATCATCAGGAATGAACACTGAAAGTTTGATCATTGCACATAGATGCTGTATGAGTTCTTATGCAAAATGATTGTATGATCCAAATACAAGTTTTTTTTATTTACAACTTTTTTTAAGTGCGTTTTGTTCGAGTTTTTCCGGAAAAACATGAACAATCAGCTCTTCCTTTGACATCGTAGTGCTTTAAAAATATTTAATTGATAATATTGAAAGATTTAGACTACACACTGAGGCCTTTTAAACGAATTTTGATTATTTTTCATTCTAATATTTTTAAAGAGCTATAATATTAAAGAAAGGGCTGGTCGATCATGTTTTTTCGGAAAAACTGACAAAACGGACTTCCTCATTCAATTTTTTGTACGTTTTCTTTTGACGTCATTACTGACCCAATGCAAAAGGTGTAATTGTAATTGATTTTGTAGACCTCAAATAAGAGCTTTTAGCTCTTCGTTAACTGAACTAAATTTGATACCACATTTATCCAAAAACATGGAATAAACTAATCAACATCCACATTCAATAACGTCATTATAAATTATCAGAATTCTCAGCCAGCAGAGAACGTGTAATAACAGGTGGCCGGAATCAAATTGCCCAAGTTTTCATTGTTTAATTACCCACGTCATATTGATTCTAAAGTGATATTGAGGTTAAACACACATTTACCGAGGGCAGCTAGAACATTAATTCATCTTCGATAACGACGTTTCTCTACATTTTCTTATTCTGATCGAATTAATTTATCACTTTGGCTTTTTTTAACTTTTCGTCGAAAGAATTACGAAGATGTAATCTCGACGAATGACAGAATCGGGAGTCGGAGCGCTTTTTACAACACCAGGAACTTGCTTTGATAAATCGATGAATGGAATCGGTATATTAGTTAAGGAAATAAAGCATTCTACATTCCAAAGTCGACGCAGTTAGATGGATTGAGATACGGTTTTCTGCATTCGATTCAGAAAATGATTTAGACATTTTGTGCCGGGTTTGTTTTTTGCGGAAAAAATTCAATGCATTTCTACATCATCATCATTTGAGGGGAGGGGGCTTAGGCCCCAAATGCACTTAGGCCACTTAGTTGGGCCCATTTTGCGCCCCGTTGGTCAGAAGCCTATTCTATTCTAGCAGGTTTGTGGCTCGCTAGAAACCCAGAATATTGCTTACTGCCATAAGTTCTTCTGGGAGCAGTTTCGATTCTCCGAAGTGTAGATGCCTGAGGAATGCAAATGCTGGGCATTTCAACAGGATGTGATAGGCAGTTTCTTCCACCTCTCTGCATTTCCTAAATATTGGGTCATCGGTGATGCCCATAGTGTGGAGTTGTCTGTTAAGACAACAGTGACCGATTAGGATTCCAATTATCACTCTGATGTCCCTTCTGTTAGGAAAAAGGAGTTTCTTTGAGAGCCTAGGAACAGGCTCTTTTATGAAGAGCTTGGCCTGCCTCATGCGTGATGATTCTCGCCACAGTTAAGACCACTCTTCATTCAGTTGGCCCAGAAGGGCGAAACCTCCTACGCAGTTTGATGAAGCGACTATAGACTCCGGCTGTGTCCAGGAACCCAGATAAGTTGAACTTTATTTCTCCTGGCTAGTTCAGCCAGAGTATCCTTGCATTCTTTGACAAGCCTTGATGTGACCGACCAGCTGTCTGTGCAAATATATATGCGCCTATTCACATAGTTTCTTTGCAGGTTTTCCATGGCACAAGTCAGTATTGCGTAGACCTCCGCCTGAAAAATAGTGCAGTAAGCGCCTAGAGTCACTGAGATAGTGATCCTAGGAGTTTTTCGGTACACTCTCGCCCCAGAAGCCTGACCTACCTTGGACCCATCTGTGAACCATACGAGCCCGTCTGGTGGCAGTAGGGTGAGACTTTCGTTGTTCCAATCTCCTCTATATGATATTTGAGGATTTTGGGAGAAGTGAGACGTATAGCAGGGATCATGCTATCTCGCTTCATTTCTAGTATGGGGCATTTAGAGAATGCCTCACTTAAAATCGATGAGTGTCCACGAGAGTGTTGTGTTTTGGTCTAGTGGCCTAGGCCCTTTAACCTGTACGCCGTTCTCATGGCCTCAGTTTTAATGTACAAGTGTAGAGGTGGTAATCCAGCGATAGCTTCAAGGGCTCTCGTTGGAGCCGACCTCATACCGCTCAGTATGCCTACGCATGCAAGCCGCTGCGTCGGTCAAGGGAGCACTGGGAAATACCAGTCCTTTTCCCTGACCACCCCACTATAGATCCAATGAAGAATTTTTGGCTGTAATCCCCATGTGCTGCTGTAAGCTCTTCTGCATGCCCAAAATGAGGCAGAGGCCTCCTTCACTCGATATTCGAGGTCTTCGCGCCAGGTCAATTTAGAGTCTAGGATTACTCCCAGAAACCATGGCCGTCTATTTCCATTAAGCAATATTACTATTTTATAATTATTTGATTCGCTTAAAAAACAGAAACTATCGTTTGCTAAAAACAAATATAATTTCTCCAATTTTAGTAAATCAAATTTAATCCCAAAACATAAAAGACACTATGTATAATGTGTTTAAAATAATTTAACACAACTAAAGTAGGTGGATCAAAAGATATTTGAGTTTTATTGTGAATCAGTTGCCAAAAGAAAACCATTAGTTAAAAACACATAATTCCACCAATTTAAGTAAATAAAATGTAATTCAATAACATGCAATAAACCATATTTAATTCACTTTTAACAATTTTGTACAAATAAAGTGAGTGGATCGAAAATTACTACTGATATTTGAATTTTATTATAAATCAGTTGCCGAAAGAAAACCGTTAGTTGAAAACACATACTTCCACCACTTTTAGTAAATAAAATGTAATTCAACAGTATGTAATAAACCATATTTAATCTACTTTTAACAATTTTGTACAACTAAAGTGGGTGGATCAAAAATTACTAACGATATTTAAATTTTATTGTAAATAAGTTGCCGAAAGAAAATTATTGGTTAAAAACACATACTTCCACCAATTTTAGTAAATGAAATTTAATTCAACAACGTGTAATAGACTATATTTAATCCACTTTTTACAATTTTGTACAACTAAAGTGGGCGAATCAAAAATTGCAACTGGATTTTCAATTCCGTAAACATTATAAATTATAACACAATTCAAGTATGAAAACACCACAAGTTTTTTACGTTTGGATTCGCATACATCAAACTCTCAAAATCCTATAAATAAATTATGGCCTTCCTTCGTAATGTCTCATATTTTCATGACAAAATGTCAAATAATATCACATTGAAATTATTTTAAACTAATTTTTCTTTGGTGTGAAATTCTCTTACCGAATATCCCGAGTGTACAAATTAATTTCGGGCAATAATTTTGCACATGTGACATTATAAGTGAATATTATGCCGTCAATTGAATTATGAACAAAAAATCGAAAATAACCTATTCAAGTTGTAGTTAGCTTTAAAACAATGAAACAAAATATAAATTTAGTATTATACAGGGTGTGAATAAATAATTGCGAAAAAATTCAGGGGGTGATTCCTTGTTGAAAAATAAGGTGAGTCTTTCATATAAAAAAATCATTTGACCCCCTTGTGTTAAGATACAGCCCTTCAAATGGGGCGCCAAAAAAGTAGTTTTTTATTTTTATCTTCTAAATCCAAAAAGTTACAAAAATAAAATTAAGCACACATTATTTGCTATTAAGAAGGCATCCAATAACTAAGTTGCTGGTTTTCCACTATCTTTGTAAGGGGTAGAAATAACCACCCCTAAAACTTGTTTTTCACTTAACTTTTTCTCTTATGTGTATATTGCCAATTAAAAATTATTTTAGGTAGCTTGTTTCATTCTGAACAAAAAAGGTCTCTTGTAATTTTTTCTAAAAATTGAAGATTTCTGAGAAAAAAATAATTTACTTACAAGTACATGGCACGATTCTCATAGTGTGGAATTTTAATTAAACTTTGATTTACCTAGTAGGCGGCTGTCATGTTGACATATTTTGCTAAGACAACTAAATTATTTTTAGTATGTGCAATAATAAGTTAGATCATTGTTAATTGTCTTACACTGTTATCATTTTGAGGCCATTTTGTAAAGAATTTCAGTAAAATGGAAGTGTACACAAATGCAGAATTGACAGATATGCATTTCATTAACGGGCTATCTAATGGAAATTCCTTAGAAGCGTCAAGAAGATATTCAGAAATGTATCCCTATCGCGTCGTTCCTCATCACAGTCTATTTGCATAGCTTCATCAACGACTATGAGAAAATGGTACCTTCAAAACGATGAAACATGATTGTGGTCGCCAACGCGAAGTTAGAACACCAGCATTAGAGGAAGCAGTACTTAATTTAGTCGACGAGCAACCTGACATTAGTACCAGGAAGATTGGTTTGCTGTTACATGTTAACCATTTGACGGTATATGCCATCTTAAAGGAACAGCTCTTATATCCTTATCACAAACAACGAGCCCAGGCTCTATTACCGCGGAATTTTCCGAATCGTCTAGTATTTTCCACTTGGATGCTGGAAGTGATTAGACAAAACTGTGCATTTCTGAAGAAGGTCTTAGTTACAGATGAGGCTAAGTTTTCTAGAGAGGCTATTATTAATTATCATAATAACCACATATGGGCCGAAGAAAACCCTCACGCTATAATAGAAGCTCACCACCAAGAACAATTTTCTTTAAATGTGTGGTTAGGGCATATTGGGAATCAGTTAGTTGCCCCACATTTTCTGCCGCCTAGATTAGATGGGAATTCATACAGTTTATTTCTGAGAGAAGACTTGCCACTATTATTTGATGATATTCCTTTACGTGAGAGAATGGAAATGTGGCTTATGCACGATGGGGCCCCTGCTCATTTTAGTGTAAGAGCACGTGAGGTTTTGAATGAAGTCTATCCAAATCGCTGGATAGGTCGAGGTGGGCCTCAGTTTTGGCCACCTCGATCCCCGGACTTAAATCCTTTGGATTTTTCTATTTGGGGGCATCTAAAAACTTTGGTATACAAGACTCCTGTTCGAAACTTGGAAGATCTACGAAACCGCATAATTGTTTCATGTAGGGTTATTCAAGATACCCCAGAAATGTTCCACCGGATACGAGGATTAATGCGTCGCCGTCTAGACGCGTGTGTAATGGCTGAAGGGGGTCATTTCGAACATCTCATATGATCTCTATTAGTTTTTAATTCAAGAATAATATTTTATTGTTACATTATTTCAAGTTCAGTTTGAGTTCCATTAAATAGCATATTGTCAATTCTGCATTTGTGTACACTTCCATTTTAATGAAATTCTTTACAAAAGGGCCTCAAAATGATAACAGTGTAAGACAATTAACAATGATTTTAACTTATTATTGCACATACTAAAAATAATTTAGTTGTCTTAACAAAATATGTCAACATGACAGCCGCCTACTAGGTAAATCAAAGTTTAATTAAAATTCCACACTATGAGAATCGTGCCATGTACTTGTAAGTAAATAATTTTTTTTCACAGAAATCTTCAATTTTCCGAAAAAATTACAACAGACCTTTTTGTCCAGAATGAAACAAGCTACCTAAAATAAAATTTCAATTGGCAATATACACATAAGAGAAAAAGTTAAGTGAAAAACAAGTTTTAGGGGTGGTTATTTCTACCCCTTACAAAGATAGTGGAAAACCAGCAACTCAGTTATTGGATGCCTTCTTAATAGCAAATAATGTGTGGTTAATTTTATTTTTGTAACTTTTTGTATTTAGAAGATAAAAATAAAAAGTCACTTTTTTGGCGCCCTATTTAGATGGCTGTATCTTAACAAGAGAGGGTCAAATGATTTTTTTTTATATGAAATACCCACCTTATTTTTCAACAAGGAATCACCCCCTGAATTTTTTCGCAATTATTCATTTACACCTTGTATAACATTATTCATTATGGTAAAGCTCTATTTTGATAAAAACAAATCAGAATCTACAGATATTAGTCAAAATCAAATTGATCGTTAATGAATCGGCAATTCAATTTACATAAAATATTCAAGAGGTAATTACTGGTAAAGCTTTTTTTTAGCATGTCATTCTATTAAATCATAAGAACAGAATGTAACAATACTTACATAGAAAACATCTTATGTCTCGGCGAAAACTGTTGCATCATCCATTCTCCGAATTTTCTTCAATATTTCCTGGAAATTATTCCTCTCGTTTTTCCTCATTTGAACAGTTATTGTCTGTAAATAATTACCCAAATACTGGATTAATATTATTCAGTTTTGATAATGTGAATGAAGTTTATTGCAATTTTGTTTGGAACCTTTCACGATTCAATTTATTATGGTTTTTAAAGAAATATATCAATTAATTTTAAATAATCGTAAATTGATACGATCGTCAAATAATAGACGGTATATTTACGCGTCGAACTATTATCTCGTAGACACATAAATTATTTGGTTAGGAAAACTATATTTTATTCATGGTAACTTTTCACGCGTCCTTTCGAGGCAGATTTAGACGGCGAATTTAGTGGGAAAACTGGAAATCGCTTACCACTTGTGCGTTTCCTCAACTGCTCGAGGAAAAGCTTTCGTTGAATTCGGTAGCCCTGGGAAAATCGAAATATCTCGACAAGGAACGGAGCTTGACGAATGAAAAAACTTGAAACCTGTTGTTATTAGCAGGGTACATTTCTACCCACTTATATTAGGACATGTACATGACTGCTGCGATATTTATCGTTCTCTCACGAACGACAAAATTTCTTACGGAAACTGTCAGTTGAAATACAGGCTGGTCCACGTTAATTGATTATTGTAGACGTTGCATCTACGTTACAAAATTCAAATCCAATTTGTGAAGAAGTTATATATAAATTGTCGTGAAATAGGTCGCACTAACACATATTCTTATTATTTTCGTCTTTACGTACCATTCGATCTCACGACCATCATCAGAAGACGTTTCATTGTCTAACACTAATTGTATCAGCACAAAACGCCCTTATCGCACCAATTTCAATTAACCAAACAATAATACGCTCAAGTATCCACTTTCTAGCCAGATGTTAAAGATTTATGAGGTAATAGGAAAAGATTGTCACACCTTTGTAGTATAGGAATCTTCCATCCCTATACGAGATTACCTAAAATCTTTCAATTAGCAAATACAACCTTATTTCTATTATTAAATACATATAATCCATATGTATGTAAATGCATAAGGAATAGATAAACAATATGATTACCTTGTCATAGTATAAACATATTGTTTAGTACAGGGTTTCCCATAATAGATTACCCATTTTAATATTTGAATTAAAATTTTTTTGTTAACAAAACAAACTTTTTATTTTACTAAATTACAGCTAACTCTTTGGGATTTATGATAACTTATAAATATTTGGCTAATTTAATTCCAACTTTTAAAAATCACGTCTTCTAAATGACCTCCACCAACTTCAACACATTTTTCATTATTAGATGAAAAGTGGTTCATTACACGGCGTAGCAAACCTTCGTCTATTCCTTCAACTTCTTCACGAATTTTTACTTTCAGCTCCTCGATTGTACTCGAACGACTCGCAAACACTTTGGCTTTTAAATATCCCCAAAGGAAAAAATCGGGTGCCGTTAAGTCTGGGGACCTCGAAGGCCAAGGCAAATCTCCGAATCGAGAAATGAGTCGGCCATTAAACATTTCACGCAGGACCCTCATTGAGTTTCTGGCGGTATGAGCTGTTGCCCCACTCTTGTTGGAATAGTAAGGCATTGTTTAGTAATCCTCGTCTATTTAATTCTGGAATGAGAAATGTCTCTAGCATATTAACGTAGCGCTCGGATGTTACTGTTACAGCGCGGTTATTTTCATCCTCAAAAAAATAAGAGCCAATAATACCAAAAGATCCTACTCCACACCACACAACAACTTTTGGATTATGGAGGTTCTGTGTAAAGATTTCACGAGGATTTTCGTTTGACCAGTATCTAAAATTCTGTTTATTGACCATGCCGTTCAAATAAAAATTTGCTTCGTCGGTCATTAGGAGACTGTGAATTGCTCCTTGATGTAAATCCAAAAAATCTTGACCAAATGCTAACCTTGCTTCTTTATCTTGATTGCTAAGGTGCTGTGCCATTTGGTATTTATAGAAATGACATTTTAAAACCCTTTGAAGAATTCGATCTAAGCTTCTCTTCGATATTCCTAGGATAAGGGTTTGTCGATTAGCAGACCTTTTAGGACTTCTCGTAAACGCAATTCTAACTCGTTCAATATTTTCTGGTGTACGAACTGTTCTTCGACATCCAGGCTTCTGCAAATTTTGTACAGAACCATTTTCACGCCAATGACGAACCCATAACTTAACAGTTTTACGATTTGGCGCGTGACCCCTATTGTTGTTATTAAACTGACGCCGGAATGCACGCCTAACTTCTTCTATCGAATTGCTTCTTATGTAAGTTTCTACACAAAACACACGTTGTTGGACTGAGTAATCCATGAAAGTTCAAACGGATGTAGAAATAATGTCTCAAAGCAAAAAAAATTAAATAACTATTGATGAAAACTAACAAACTTCTCGTAGAAAAATGGCGTTCCACGAAATTATTAATTTAAAATTTATTTGTGACAGGCGCCTACTTGATTAATAATTTACTTAAATCCCAAAGACTACAGAAGATAATCCCACAGAGAACAACCTATTTAGTTATCTCGTAGGGATTTTATTAATGATATAAAATGGGTAGTCTATTATGGGGAACCCAGTATAAGGTACACAACAAGGGACCCTGACATCCGAGTGTGGGAACCTTAGAGTCAAGGTAGTTATTGAAAGACGATATATATACCAGTATTATTATTATAACACATTAGCATTATTATAATTATTAAGATTAAGATTATTATTGATTATGGATTGATTGTATTGTTGTGTAGAGTAAGACTTCAAGTTGTTATGACATCGAGCTCTAAGTTCAGTAAAGTGCAATCCTTTTATAACGTAGTGTTTCAATCCCCGTGCCCCAAAAGGCCCACCGATCAGCTTATGGCCAACAGTCATTAAGAGCTGATCCCCAAACCTTATTAGAAATATTATTATTTCAGCATTCTACCTAAAATATACATTTAACATTATATAAAGATGTAGGTAGAAATTTGAAAGGGTTTTAATTAATTAAAATAGTATAAATTTGACTTAATGATTGAACTTCTGTTCTATGATTTACAAACTTAGAGTCACGTTTTATGTCAATCATCTCCAGGATAGATCTTCCATAGTAATTGGATTCTTTAGTTAAAATTTTTATAATTGAATTGATGGTTATAATCAAAACAACGTTTTTGTTTCTAATACTACACTTTTGATCATAACATTATTTTTTGTAAATATTGTTTAGAGATTCCAGTAAACGTTCCATCGCAATCTAAACAATTCAATTTACATATTGTGTGGGTTTGTTTATATTTAGGTAATAAAGGTTTCAGATTTCAAAACATTTCTTGATTTTCTCAGAGGTCTCCGGAATGTATGTGTTACAGTTTTTAAAGAAACACTCATCAAATAAATGTTAATTATATTTTAAAAGAATAACAATCTTAAGAATGACTATTTAATACGTTAATATTATATCTGATATTCTCTCATGCTCTTGCCTTCCTCGGACTATACCTTCTTTATCGCCCACGCATCGAAGGATCTCCCCGGACCAACTATTGGACTTCCCATACCGTCCCTAACAGTGCCGTACTCTAATATATGGTAATGTTATAACATTATCTGTATTATCGCTTATACAATTTATATATGACGTACCATTATAGATTTTGTTTATTCTTTCTTTAATGATGGGGTTGAATAATGTTTCTGGGTAGCCATTCATTTCCAGTGTATTACGAACAAGTTTTAAATCTTTGGGACGGTCCTCTGGGTGGGACAATTTAACTGCGTGATCTATAAGACTGCTTATGCTTATAACACTTTTTTCATAACTTGTTGGTTCAACTGAACTAAAGTGAAGATATTGTTGAGGCCAAACTTCTTTAGTAAACCACGAAGTTTTTATTTTCTCATCTGAATCATGCCCAATGTTCATATCTATGAAATTTATATTTTTCTTCACTTCTATTTCACAAGTAAATTGAAGTTTACAGTCGAAATTGTTAAATCTATTAATCACGTACTGAATTTTATCATTGGGAACGCACATTAGGCAATCATCTATATCCCGTTTGGAGAATATGGGTAGATCTCATTGATGTGCCGAATATTTGCCCAAAATATTACTCCCAGTATTGAAAATAAGTGCATTCTAAACAAAACTTCATTGCATTTATAAATTCAGATTGATCTAGAGGTGTGCGGTCTTTAATCTCTGCCCAACGTGTCCCGTTTTAGACCGTACGTAAATACGAAAATAATAAGCATATGTGTTAGTGTGACCTATTATACAGGGTGTTCCAAAATTTCTGGAAAATAAAACTACCACTTATTGTAGAGGTCAATATAAGTCGATCGAACCCAATTTATATAGTAAAAAAATGTACCGATTGTCCGTGAGGAGAGTTCAAAGTTCACTTAAAAAAATTAAAACAAATGTGGTATACCCACTTTTATCTCTTAAGCTTCCTCAGTTTGATACTAATTAGTGCTCCTCAAAGAATCTTGTCATGAATCGGTAGATTTAAAATCCCAATCTCCATCATTGTATGTTTTGGAAGTGCTTAATCTTTTGCTGACACTATTGACTCAACAATAATTGACGGCTCTTAGGTTATAAAGTCGAAGTTTGCTTGATTGAATTGGTTAAGCTTAATACCTATATAATCTGATTTAGAGTGTGCTCGAATGTTTTATTAAGTAAAATAAACTGTTTTATCGGCTATCTAAAAGGAATATATCGATTTTATGGAAAAGTGCTACTTTATATTGCGATTTTACACCCGATTAAACAGTAAAGGATGACTACGTGAACTGGAAACGGTGAAGAAGTGTCGATATAGCGAGACGGAAGGGCAAAGTTAAAATCATAAATTTATATTAACCATTTGACAAAGTCCACGCTTCGAGTTGACCTCATTAATAATTTCCGTCGCATCTGATTCTTTTAATAGATTCTCAGCTCGTATTCCAAGCTACCGATAATCATCAACTTGGGGTAATTTTGAAGTCATTTTTGGTCGCATTATCTTCTGGATAACAAAAAGCAGATGATGGCTGACGTTTCCAAAGTTGGAGTGACATACTGTCTAGATCAGGGGTCTCCAAACTTTCCAGCTTTAGGGCCATACTGTCTACTCCAGTAAGAGTCAAAACCGTTTTAATTTTCGTGCCATTATCAATAATTTCTAGACTAGTCGCCAAGTACGCGTCCTGAGCGAGCATACGCTTGCTAAATTCGCTAGACCAATTACTATTGTGTACTAATTGTAGTTTATTGTTACGACCGTAACACTTGATGACACCTGGTGGTCATACGCAGAATTAGGCTGTGATAGTACCCTTTATCGATAACAGATAGCGCTAGTAGTACTTCAGAAAGCGCAGTAACAATTAAACATTCACGAATAATCAATTTCGTTGTTTGGAGAAAGTTCTGGTATATTCCACATACTTCTAGATGGCATTAATTGAAGTATGAAGATGCCAGTGGCGTGACCGCGAGTCAGTCCGCCTAGGGAAGGCGAAGGAAGCGACACTGTCTGTTGTGAAATAAAGCTGTGCGTAACTCCTTGAAACGTGTTTGTGCGTGTTTAAAAGGCATCTTCGTAACAGTATTACGATTTGATTTGTTGTTTTTATGTGTGATTTACTAGTATGGAAAAGTAGACAGTGAATGCAGACTAACGAAACTTCCAATATTTCGTAATAGAGTCCAGTGAAAAGGCACACTGCGTTTGATTTGCAATGAAACCATAGCCGTTCTCAAAGAATATAACATAAACGTAATTATGAAACGAAACATTTTCGAAATCACTCATAATATACAGGAAGTTTGCGGACTGAAAAATTTGAAGCTTTGAAGCGCGAACTGAAATCGCTGCAATCTTTGTTTATGAAACTCAATACTGAACAAGAGGCTGCAACTCGTGCAAGCTTTCGTGTGGCTCTTGAAATTGCGAAACGTGGAGAACCATTCACCGATGGAGAAATGATCAAGAATGCGGAATTGCAGTAGCCGAAGAAATGTGCCTCGAAAAGGTAAATTTATTTAAAACTGTCAGTTTGTTAGCAAACACCGTGGCTCGGAGGGTTGAAGACATTGCAGAAATTATATCATCTCAACTGTGTGACAAAAATGGACATCTTGAGTGGTTTTCTCTAGTCTTGGATGAGCCAACGGATGTGTCAGATACTGCTCAGGTGTTGATTTTCTACTTGATATTGATGGTATTCACGGCACAACTACAGGGGAAGATATTTTTAAGGGAGTTGAAAATGCCATAAATAAAAGAACCTGCGATGGATAAACTTGAAATCTAGTACTACTGATGGAGACAAAAACATGTGTGGTAAAAATAAAGGAGTGGTTGCTCTTATGTCAAAGGCTGTAGAAAATGATGGTGGTTCAAAACCATTAGTCTTACATTGTATCGTTCATCAACAGTCCTTGTGCGGGAAAATGTTTGGATGTCTTAAGTTCTGAAACCAGTCGTATCAGTTGTTAATGTTATCAGATCCACATACCTCGCTAACGCTTTATAGGGAAAAAGCTTCGGTCATTTTTTTCCACAAAATATTACAGATTTATTATACTAGGAGTGAAAATGTTCTTGATTTGTAACGTTCTCATGCAGTTTTATATACAAGGTATTCCATCTCAGACGAGCCACCCCGTATATTTCTTATCCCATAGTGAGTGGAAAAATCTCCCGAAACACGTCGAATGATTTTGTTTGGGGGACATCTTTTGACGTATATTTGAGGCTTGAACGAGCAACCCCCTAATAGGGGGCGCTTCAACCCCTCAAAATTGAATAGGGGAGAGGGATTGAGTGATACGTCATTTGAAAGGTCTTGGAAGCCTCTTTACAACGGTGTATGGAAAACGTAAATTTAATGAACCGTTTTCGCCAAAAATTAATTTTGTTGCTCGAATGCGCCACCTTGAATATTTTGGTTATTTGTACAATGTACAAGCTCATTTTTACTAAGCCTTTTTTACAAACTTGAACAATCTTCGAAAAATCACATTCGTAAAAAAATTGAATTGTGTTGTCATGCTTTTACAATGAAAAAAATTAAATCTGCGTGTTTAAATCAAATGTTCAAATTGTCCTCCATTGACGTCTGAGATGGAACACTTTGTATATGCGCAAGTGAAACAATTTTCTAACCTAGCGTATGGACCAGGCTTTGGACTTTATCAGAACGGAGACTATTCCCTAAACATGCGAGCAAAGTTCACGCATCCAAGATGATTGTGTAGTAGAGAGCGTTCATAAATCTGTCTGGCAGCTTATTAAGTGATGCTAAGTTCGTATTTATACAACATATTATCTTAAACTCGGTAGTAAGAGTTGCCTATGTCATAACATAATGAAGTTAAAATCCAAACTTGTATTCTATGTTGCCTCTACTTAGGTGCTCTATCTGTACGTAAGTATATCAAACGGTACTTAAATGTATTTCTACAACTTGGGAGAACTATAAATGTAGTATGATTAAAATATTTCAACAAATATTCATGTCGAATCCACTAGTAGAAAACAAAACAAATGAATGCCAAAAAGATGTATTTTCCAGAAGATTCATTCCTATTACAAAATGCTTAATTTTTTTGAAAGTTTTTATATCTGTTATTAAAATAAAACTTGCAGCTTCAAGCCGATATTATTAACCATATTTCGTTCCATATTATGTATGAAAATAAACACTCAGACAACCCGATTATCAAAATGTTCAATGCACAATTTCCAATTCTAGTTTCGATAATCTTAGTAACATCAGTAAGTACCGATGTAGTAACCTGACATGGCTTGGTTTATTTACATAAAAACAGTTAACAAGTTGCATTTTTGTGAGTTGAATTGAGTTTAATTTAAAATTAATTATTGAAATTAGTCTTTCTACTGAAGATAAATTAGAAAATTGTTCTGATGACTTTTTAAATGCCGCTCGAAAAGCGTCTTCGAGCTTACTTCCTTCAAAATCCAAGGAAAAATACGAGAAGGTATATGAATTATTTTCTAATTGGAGGATGACGAAAAACGCACTAAGAACTGATGAAAATATTCCGAACTGCACTCTGTTCAAAATCATCTAGTTGTAGTGTTATTGGCTAATTTTCAGTATGCCATTACGATATCAATCCATTCAAATGATCGTTTAATGGAGTAAAAATGTCCGTACCATAATACTTTTACGAATTATGTCGTAAAACTCGATTTTTTACACAACGAGACGTAAAATTTAGATTATCGTAAATTCGCCACGTTACCTGCATCCCCGCACTGTTTGAAAACTGTTTGATTGGCCGTAAAAAGCAATGTGTACGTGTAGGTCCACGAACGAACGTAACACACCAACACCCGGCCTTTTTAACAAGCCAGCAAACGCTTTTAAAATAAAAAATCTCCAACTAAATGTAAATCGTTTAAAAATGCAAGTTATTCAGTAAAATCGCCCACGCACTCGCGTATTTGTCGTACGATAAAAGAAGGGTTGTAAAGATTTTATTGTCAGTGTCAAGGTAGTTAAGCGTAATTAGGTTTTTATCTCGGAACCAGTTCTTGAATAATGAATTTGCTTCAGACGTTTCGCAACGGGTAAAGATTCGAAATAATGGAATGTTCAAAATAATGAATAGCTTCTTTTGATATACAGAGTGTTTCAGAAAGACTTCCCGACCTGCCAGAGTAGTTTTTGTCCAGGGTGACTCCCAGATACTTCACCGTCTTGGACTTGCCCCTGATTACCATATTTTTCAGAGACTCGATTTTGTACCTTCTGGAGGTACCCTCTTAAGCTCCGCTCAAACTACCGCATAATACCAGCACGGGATTAATGGCTAAAATCTTTCAAATAAAAATATATTGATCTGATTTTGATGATATTCACAACTAAGTGGTTTTTGGGGTTGCTGATTAAAACTTCGTCATCAAAATAAAAGAATTACAAACAGTTGATCCAATATGGCGGCTCAATAAAATTATAAAAATTGTCATGTCATGTCAAAATGGGAAAAAATATTATATATGGATTTTTGCCTTCATTTAAAGAGTTTTATTTCGAAAAGATATGCATTGCCTTCAAGTTACAGCCCTTTTAATGTTCTGGGGTGAGGAGGAATTTGCCAAAATCGGACAAATACATCCTCCATCTAAAGGCAGCGCGGATAAGTGTCAATAATTTGGGAAATATGCCTTTTTCTTCTAGAATTTTCTAACAAAAACATATTTATTGGGCATTAAGATGGATGCTCCAGGCAGTTTCAGAGGTCCAAGATTCACCCTTCTTTTTGTACCGCCTCAAGCTTAACTTGACAGGTTCACGGTTTTTCTAGGAAAACTCAGAAAATATTTGTTTTGGGGAAAATTTTAGAAATTAAAATGTGTTTTTCTATAACAAATGAATATTTGTCTTTTTATATAGTTTTTTAACCCCCACTCTTCTCGCTCTTGAAAAATCCATGTATACCATTTTTTTTCCAATATGACACCTTTGTCATAGGTTGAACAATAATTCCTCAAATTTTTGAGGGTGTTGTGATTTGCAACACCCACCATCCTGGTCCCTTCAAGAACCCATACACCAAATATCATAATTTGCATAATGATTTACTGGAAAAAAATGAAGAATGAAAATGCATCATTGACTGGATTAACAATTAAATGTGAAACACAATATTGGATGAGTACGCAGTGAAGCATGTCACGCCGTTTTATTGAAACCATAAGTTTGACACATTGATCATTGATATGCTCTAATTCAGGCCATAAGAAATCTAGTAAAATCGTTTCGATGACTTTAGCCATTCAAATTCGTATTCTTGGTGGTGTCAGGTACCGTGACTGCTGCAAACATGTTTTTAGTAATTTAGGAATTCTCACGTTACCTGCTATTTTTATTCTTGAATGCTTATTATATGCACATAAAAATCAGAGTGCGGCGGAACTAAATAGTAATGTCCATTCCTATAACACCCGAACCAAGGATAATATCCATCTAGAATTTTTTAGATTGAGTAGGTCACAAAAGGCACCAAATTTCATTTGTTTTAAATATTTTAATAAACTTTCGCCTTCTCTAAGAAATTTACCTGGTAAAAAATTTAAAAATGTGATAAAATCATTTTTACTAAAAAACTGTATTTATAATTCTGAAGACTTCTTGAATCTTGAATTTAATTGTTTTTAGTCTAATTTTATATATATTATGTTATTTAAAAAGTAATTTTGTTCTCTGACGTATGTATATACTATGTATAAGACATCAATAAACACTACTACTACTACTTCACTGCTAGTGCAATTATATCGCTACATCAAGTGTAACAAAACAGTGAATCGTGGGGGAAGCACTGGTTTTTCATCAGTGATTCTTATCCCCCAAACTTGGAATAATAAAGATATTCGCTAAATGGGCAACCAATCTTTGGACTGACCCAATCTGATAAACTTGTCGATAAGACGGAACGTGTGTGAACTCCCTTAAACGCACAATATTTAAACGATTTTACGCCTGTCAAAGATTGACGTGATTAATCATTTTCGGGAATTTTTAACTCGTTCTTACTATTCTAGGTTTTTTTTAGGAACGATGAACGATTTCAAATGAGATTCCACTTTTTTATAAGGCCAGTTTTGAAAAGTATTCACCTTATTCGAGATCGTCCGTAAAAGAAACATTGACATTTTACATAATTGCGCTCACATGGCAAATCGACTAAACGAGTTTCTTCGGATAAAATAATCAAGTTCTCATTTGGATTGAATCGCAGAAAATTGACATATTTGACGGGTTTGCGAAAGCTCGCGTGTTGAATCTTGAATTAGGTAATCATAAATTTAAGTAGTAGATACTAAACATAGATATTAGTTTGCACTATAATTCGTTGATCGTTGATCTACCAAATTAACTTCTTTTTCTATTAAAATATTAGTTGGTGCCGCGCCGTGGGCAATGCCCGCAAAAACAGCAATTACCCGTAGGTGAAAGCGTCTGCTCCGCCGCCGCGATGTCATTTCCCCCGTTTAGAGACATAATGCATAATATTTCGAGTAAGCAGAAGCAACTTAAGGCGTGGAAAGGCTTAATTTTTCTCTATATCATACGAGAGTTTATTTTAATTGACAGGAATATTTAAATTTTATTCAATGATTGTACATCGGTTCTATGATTCACATACTTAGCTTCAGGTTTTATGTGAATCATCTCCAGGATAGATACTTTATAATATTTGGTTTCTTTAGCTATAATATTTACATTTTTATAATCGAACTGCAATGTTTAGCAAGGGCGGTGTTTTGGCCCTTCGAACTTACTGAAGTGTATGAACCTAAAGCTGAAAAGTTTGGAGACCCCTGCACTAGGATACGTTTCGCTCAATAAACATTCAAGCTAAATATTCGAATACAGTCCAAAATTCCAAAATAAATGTATCCTTCAAAGGCGTCACAAATGAGGCCAATTGAAAATTTGTGAAATATCTGAATTATTTAAATTCATTCGAAATGGATTTTAATCCTAATTACTGGTCGCTTCCAGAAGGTATAACTTTACTGTCGTATCCCGAACGCCAGTCGATCTTGTCTTTTATAACAAGAAATATATTCAGGCACCTGGGAATCTTGTTACGGAGCATGAAACATGAGTTTACCATTAGAACCGGGAAGTGTAAACGTCAGAGCGTGCAATGGAAACACGGTTCGTCAAACCTCCGGGACCGCTAAAGTTTTCTTTTCCATTTTCCGTATTTGTCACAACTGTCCATATTAGATAATTTGAACGCGGCTGTGTCCATTGGATAAATATATTTCGTTTCAATAACCTGAACTATACAGGCTGATACAGAAATCACATTAAAAATGCTTATATCACACGTATAATTTAACCTGCAGTGTCCGAAATTCTCGTTTAAAAAAAAGGAAGGACGTGACGTCACGATATATTTGACATCTGTATTCTGTGCAAGAAGTCCTGGACTTCTTGATTCTGTGGTACATTTTGACAGTCCATGTGACAACAAGTGTCAGTATGAAACATAGAGTTGTGAAATACATTATGTATACCATATGCATACAATTTTAGTGTAACATAGAGTTTAATTAGTCTAGTCAATGGTCGGGAAAAGTGCCCGGCGTGGTATCGGAAAAAAAAGTTTGCAGCATCTTCTATGGCCACTAAATTAAACCCTATTTTCACCTCCATTTTTAAGATAATTTTTAACTTATAAAAAAAATTAAAATTAAGCCTCCAAAATGGGTTTTGGGTCGCTGAATACGAATCCTAGGTTATTTTCCCGGAAAATCAGGGGAATTTAGTAATTTTTATACAAATTTGCTCATTTTTCATGTGATCATCGTTTTATTCATAGAAGATGTTGACAGGCGCGTATTTCGATCCGAAGTAGATCAAAATCAGGAAAATTTGCGGAAAACTGGAAAACCTGAAAAGAAAATCCTTCCACGTCATTGAAATTATCGTGTGATAAGTCGCTATATGGGTTTTTGTGGTCGCTGAGTACGAATTTGACAATTAAAAAGTTGAAAAAGGTCATTTTCCGGAAAAACAAATAAAATTTTATGAGTTCTTTATTCAAATGTAATTTTTTTAGGGTTGTGTTGATTAGCATTTGTGTTTTCGATGTGCATGTTGAATTACAAAAATTGAAAGTAATGACAAAAAAACAATTGTTTGGAAATTCCGGAAAAACAAAGAAAATTACAAGGAAAACACTTTAACGTCATTAAATTATCGTGTGATAAGTCGCTATAGTGGTTCTTGTGGTAGCTGAGTACGAACTTTGACAATAAAAAGTTGAAAAATATCATTTTCCGGAAAAACAACTACAATTTTATGAATTCTTTTTTCAAATGTAATTTTTTGAGTGTGGTATTGATTAGCATTAAATTTGTGTTTTCGATGTGCACGTTGAATTACAAAAATCAAAAGTTATGACAAAAAAAACGTGTGGCACTCTTGGACTGCCGCGGTAAAGCTATTGCTTAGCATTTTTTATCAACTTATGCAATTATAATTATTTATTTATTTTTTATTTATGCAGTATTTTCTTTTCTTTGATATTAATTCAAGTTACACTTTTTGAGCGTGGTGACCGACAAGAAAACATTTTTTTTTCTTTTATTGAATAAATGAGAAGTTAATATCGTTTAAAATATTTTTATTATCTTACAATACATGTAGGTTATCCAGGAATTTTTATCATTGAAACTATAGGTTTATGGTAACTGAAATAAGAAACATAAGTTTGAGACTTGATATCCTCTAAATATCTGGAAAATACCGCGTCAATGGTGGTCCCATATTTTGTTGTGGATTCTTGTGGATCATTATTCATTTTCAAATTCAATTTTTCCGAAAGAAAAGTTGTCAACCGCTCTGATTTTTTATCAGCGAAGTTGATGTTGAAATCGCAAGCCAAGATAAGTGGAAATTTATTACCATTTGTACCAAGTATTTTCGACCCTTCTTCAGTGTACTCCAGTAAAGTGCGATAAATAAAATGCTCTACCTCGTCCAATTTTGGATTCGGATAAATGTAAATTGCTACCATGACTATGTGTAGGCCATTTCTAAGTTTGCATAGGCACGCACAAATATCTCCCACAAATCAGCGCCTAACATTAACATCGCTAATGTGTGCAATATTTATTTCAATATTCGGAGTCATAATATTAGTAACATTATTATTATTTTGGTAAATAGATAGCCCACCTTTTGGAACAGTATCTACAACAGTATATATACCTACATTTATACTTACGGGGTGCACATGCGGTGAGTGTGGCATTATAAAGATATGATAGATACCTATAATACACCTATATACTTTCTCACAAACAGCTACTTACGTATTCGTCCGATTTCGGAGCAGCTCGTCTCGATCCGTGCGAGCTTCTTACAGTCGTACCATATACATACACGTTAAGCGAACGCTCGGCCGAGCTACATGGTAGGCGGAGTGGGGGTGTTAGGTTATTTTCGTTACGGAATTTCTTGATTCGGTCGCCGCGCTCAAAGCCTGCGATAAATGGTTTTAACAATTATTTCAAACCCTACTTTCTGCCTCGGGCAGCACGGTTATTGAATTTATTCGGAAACAATAAGAGATAGATACGAACAACCTTATATCATCGTAGGAAAAGATGGATTCCCTACTGTTTTTCATGTAACAGATGACGAATTTCATTTTTCCAAACATATCGATACCCACACATCGATAATGTAATATATTCAACGAAAATGTAATGAAATGTAAATGTAGCCAAGATTTATTACAGATGGTATCGAATAATTGGAAGTCAGTGAATGTGAGATAACCAATAAATTCAATATTATTTATAATTTATTTGCTGGCAGAAGCTCTTTAAATTAGAAGACATGTTAATACACTCATGGATTTGATTAAGAAAATGATTTATTGGAAATTACTCAACCAATTAATGGATGAGACATTTTGTAATTAAATATGAACTTTAGACTTTAATAGTCTCATGTTTCTTGCACCTGCTCACTTAAAGACCGTCAACAATAGGTACTGCTCCAAATACAAGAAGTGTACAAGTGGACAGCTTGACTGCTGCCAAACCTAAAGCCGCGTTCAGACAAAGGTAACAAGTGGAGACATCTACGTCAAGTTTCGACAAACTATTCTTCTTGTCACAGGAAACAAGTTGCAGAAATAGTAAAACGAGTGTGCACATAAACGAAACAAGTATAAGAGATGTGTTTATTACTACTATTTTTTTTTTGCGTAGAGGAGGGGAAATCTTGCATAGACGCCTCGGGTTCCGGATTCCTACCGATTAAAACCCCTCCTCCGTGAGGTTAGTTCTCCACCCTAAGGGGAGCCCCACAGCACTGCGGTTATTATAGTCCTATTGTGCCCTCACTTGTTTCTACCCCCTCATCAGTCCGGTGTATTCTATGAATTTCAGTAGCCTGATATAGGAGATACTTCTGATTTCCTCGGGTGTAGTCTTATCGTCTCCGAGGTATGTCCGACGACCTACCGTGTATGCCGTGCACTGACACAGCACATGCATAGGTGTCTCATCTTCCACGCTTCAACCCCTGCAAGTGGGCCGATCTACCAGTCCCATCGTGTAGAGGTGTTTGTTGCATGGGACGTATTCGGTCAGGAATGCAACAAGATTCCGTATTTCTTGTCTGCTGAACGTCAGCAGATTTTTCACTCGTTGCTGCTGGAGATCTCCCATCAGTTGCTTGGAGTGCGACGTACGGGGCAGTTCTCTCCAGTAGGCATGGTGCTCTATTTCGAGCCATTTTTGGATTACAGATTTCGCTATGGCATGAGAAATGCCACAGGTTGGCTCTGGTCCAATCAGTGGTTTTTCCGCCCCCGCTTTAGCGAGTGCGACGGCAGTTTCTGTCCCTTCTCGTTTGACCTCTTCAGACTCCCACACGAATGTTACTCTATTGGGGTTCATTACTAGTGCCGTTAGTTCTTTGACGCAATCAAGTGCACATTGTGAGGTGATTGTGTATGACTCCAGTGCCTTAAGCACTGTCGGGTTGCTCACTATGATTGTGATTTGTCTATTCTCATAGGCTCTCTCCCTCATAATTTGAGCACAAGTTGTAATTGCAACTATTTTCGCTTGGAATTCTGTCGCAAAAGTCCCTAGGTTCAAAGAAATTCTTTCCCCTTGGTCCGTTTTCTCGACTATTCCAGCACCCGTACTTTTATCCTTCTTGGTGCCCTCGGTAAGCCATATAGAATCCCCTGGTATCATATGAGGACTGCCCCCAGCGTTCTCCCGCTCATTCACGGTCTTAATCATGAAAGGCACGGAAGAGCTGTGAACCTTGATCCTGTCGGATCTCATCCCCAATGGCCCAGGTGATCCAAGCCATCCGAGGATGCTTCGGCGTTTTTGGTCAGTCTTTCCTTGTCCGATAAGATCGAAGTGCCTCTGCCTGAACGGCGAGGTGCAGTGGTTCCAACCCCAACAGCTTCTCCATAGCAGCCGTTGGGGTGGTCGACATTGCACCTGTTACTCCTAAGCATGCCAGCCTCTGAACTCTGTTCAGTGAATGCTGGGATGCTTTAGTTTTTGTTTTTGGCCACCACACGACGGCGGCGTATGTTACAATGGATCTCACTATGCTTGTGTACACCCAGTGTACCACTACTACTACTATAGAAAAAGTCTTTACTGTACCAATATTACTAATTCTACTGGCTTCTACACCACAAGAAAAAACCAACGTTTTTGTTGGAATGTTTGCAGCTTGCCTTGTCTTTCGTCTGCCCACAATTAGGCGCATTCTGCTTGATCTCAATACCAAAAAGGCTATGGGGCCAGACGAAATTCTACCTGTCGTTTTCAAGGAATGTGATCCTGAATTAACATCAGCTTTCTGCAGGTTGTTTATCCTTTCATACAAACTTGGTGTGTTTTCTTCCACCTGGAAGACAGCTAGAGTCCAACCAATCCCAAAAAAGGAAAGAAGATTCTTCCTAATAATTATAGACTCATTGCACTATTATCTGAGTTCTCTAAAATGGTGGAGAAAGCAATCAACAACATTTTCCGATACAATGGCTATCAATGCTGGTGTTTCACAGGGATCTGTCTTGGCACCAACTTTGTTTCTGCTCCATATCATTGATCTGCTGGAAGTGACCACGTGTCCCGTCTAGTTTTGCGGATTGTACTAAGCACTAAGTGTCTTCAACTAGGTCGCAACCACGTACAAAACACGATTAATTCAAATTAAAACATATTAATGACCAGCTACCGTTGCACCAAAGAACCTAGATCTGGCAACTATTTTCAAATGGGGATTATAATCTAGCAAATTTTCATGCAACCAAACCTCAAGTTTGCATCTTCACCAGGAAGGAAAGCTTAATGTAACCAAAACTCCACCTTGCATCTTTTACGAAAAGGCGGATCCCACAATCCCTAATATATTGATGTCAGGTACAACTATTTCTAGGAAGTCTTCCATATCCATGCTCGGGATCACCACCAACAGCTCTCATGGGATGATCATGTGAGGTCCATTGCGAAAACCGCTTAACAAAAACTTTATTTTCTATTCCGTGCCAAGAGCTACTTTACATCCCAGCAGTTGCTCATAATCTACAAAGCACAAATTCGACCTTTCCTGGTATAGTGTTCATATGTTCGGCTTCCAAACATTTGCTGAAGCCCTTGGATCCTATCCAAAAGAGAGTTATTCCTCTGATTGATGATGTTACTAATTCATTGACCTAGAACATAAATATTGGTCATATGGTTTGCCGCCTCAACTTTGTTGCTTACTATCGAGTTTTATCTCAGATAGATCACTTCATGTGGTGGTTGATGAAGTATCCTCCGATACAATGGCTATCAACGCTAGTGTTTCACAGGGATCTGTCTTGGCACCAACTTTGTTTCTGGTTCATATCAACGGTGATTCACATTGCATTTACCTGGTCCAAAATGCTCAACTCAAAAGAAATCGCAGCTCTGCCATATGTTCTAGTTTGCGATGAAGCTTTTGGATTAAGTGATAAACTGTTATGTCCATTTGGTGGAAACAACTTAACACAACAACGACGTATATTCAATTATTGTTTATCACGTGCAAGTCGTTATGTCGAATGTGGATTCGGCGTTTTATGTAACATATCCGTCAATTGACGTATTTGCCAGTAACATTGTAAAAACATGTTGTATTTTACATGATTTGGTCAGGATAGAGATGGTTTTCGTTGCAAACTTCGAAAACATACCAAGAGAGCGACATTTGTGAGGAAAATACGTCATTATTTTACACAATATTTCAACAGTAATCAAAACTATCGAAAATCCACAGACTAGCCTCTGTAGTATGTATGCATAACATAACATGTACTATGAGCACATGCCCAACGGTTGCTATAGAAGTAATCCTCAACTTCACACTTCTCTAGGGTAGTGGAGAATATGGCGATAAGGACAAGCTACAAAATGACTGGAGAGGGAACCACCAAACGTAAATATGGCCCCCTCCCTGTAAATCAGCTTACCTGGGATATGCCCAAAAGTGAATGGGACGTAAACTGGAACTGGAATAGGAGTATATGGGCACGGCAGAATTGTCATTCGTGTATCGACGTATTGAAACAAATGTATCGGTTAATCCACCGGCGACCGTGTATTCGCTGTCGAAATTTTATTTTGACCGGCGGCCGGTCGGAAGAATACCCGGCACCGGTTGGTGTATTACATTCTATTCAGTGGCGGCTCGTGAACTTTTTAAGAGAGGAGGCTGGACATAAAACGTTTTTTTTTTTAATATACTCTACTCAGCTAATTAATTTAACTTTTGCACAGCGACCTTACCAGCTACTTCAGTGACAAATTTAATTGTTGCCCAGCAAGAACCAACTTGGAGGTGTAGTTTCTCAACAAAATTTTTTGTTCGTTTTTTGTTTTTTATTTTTTTTTGGATTTTTGATATTTTTTTCTTTTTTTTTAATTTTTCATATTTCGTTTTTTTTTTCTTAATTTTATTAATTTTTTTATATATTAACGGAATTCTGCGGTCTTTAGTTTGCGAAAAATGATCAATAATATTATCATAAAATGTATCATTTTGTTTTATTAAATCTTCTTAAATAGATATCAAACTAACATTGTATAAACGATTTTGGTCCATTGATCTCGCCACCGATGCCGACGTGACAGGAATGGTGACTGTCAAACAAAGTAAAACTGAGGTGAAACTTGTTGCAAATCATTGTCTATCATATATTTTATCATATCAGCGTGAATGTCGTACTGGCCTAAAATATCTTTATCCGAGTATATAACGCATAATTCATTGTGCAGTGCTATTTTATCAAAAAATTTATATTTTAAAACTAAGTTATCTGAAAGTGTATTGGGAAACTCTTTTGAAAAAGATTCGAAAAATCTTCTATTCGTCAAGTCGAAAAACTTCAATTCATTTAAATCGGAAAATCGAATCTCAATTTGACCTTTAATAGTATCTAAAATTTCATTAAAAATGTTGTTTATAATGTAGTTTCTTGTCTACCAAATTATATGTTTTCCTCCTTTAACAATATTCTGTTTACCGGTTAATTTAAACTTAATACTCGATGTAATATGTTCCTGCCATTTTTCATATCTGTCTATACCACGAGCTAAATTTTTCAAATCATCATAACCCGAGTGCCCCCAACATGAAGTTGTATCAGATGTAGATAGCAAGCAATATTATTTATTGTGTATTTCGATTTTGAAACATACCTGTCATCACTAATCTTTTCAAATCCGGTAAAGGCCGTTTATTTTCAAAAACTCTTTTCTGTAATATGTTAATCCACTAAATGGATTTTCCAACAAGTCAGCAACTGTACATTTTAACGTTAAATAACTCACGGAACAGATAAATTATAACTTAACCTTAATTCGCGTAGCGAAACAAAAACAGTAACTGACGGAGCACGTTCCTCGTGTCGCCGCCTCGCAGCTCGCAGGGCAGGAAGTAATCGTATTTCGACCGAGTGCGAACGAGAAGCTAGCCTACAGAGAATGTTGCCATATCCGCTGTTTTACCCTTCTTGGCAATTGAACTGGTTGGAAAAACGACAACTGTGTTCACCACAAGTATTTAGCGTTTGAGAACGGGGAATTAATTGTAAAATTTGAAGAAATATCAGAGAAACAGGAAATAAAATGGAGAATGATCATAAAGATAAAGTGGTGAGGAGGCTGAGCCTCCTCAGCCTCCTTCGAGGAGCCGCCACTTATTCTATTGGAACATACGTAAAATATTCTTTTCCGATCGGCGTATTCACCGTCCGTGTGTAAGGGGCTTTAGTCTTGTCGACTGTTCGATAAATGCTCAAAGTTGCAAACACTTTCTGCCTTTTTTAATATTTCCCACATAAATAACCGTCTACGAGCTTCCTAACATCGATTTGAATTCCCCCTTTTTGTGTAAAACATGTCTAAAGTATTCTGTAAATGTTTTAGAATGTTAAAACAAAAACACACTACAAAAAAAACCTGTGAGAGAATTTAAAAATCCCTCAATCTTTTACTCCCTCGTGAAATCAACTATAATAATTCTTAAACTGCTAAAACAGCCGTGAGAGGCTTGACGTTGGTAATAATTAATAGTATAGCTACTTAGGGGATTTTTTCAGACATATGCGCAAGACGGTAAGGTAGTGCGAGTGTTATTTCTAAAGGGTTGATAAACCTTTAAAATAGGTGCGTTTTTAATTCCATAACTATTTTAGAATCCAGCTCGACAGACATGCACAGGATATGGCTTTTAATTTTTTCGATTCAGACTGAATGAAAGCCGGTAAGAAAATATCGTAAACTTTTATTACTTAAATGTGGATATACATCATGGTTTTAAAAATTGTTCACACAGTTTCAGTGGGAATTACGCGTTTAATATCTACTATAACATATCTGTTTGGGTACTAAATTTGAGCGAATAGTAAAATCTAAAATAAGCTCTAAACGTTGTTCACGTTAAGAAAGAAATGACGTCATGCCTCAAGGTCAGCCATAGTTGTCAGGTTGGGCACGTTTTCAATGTTTTTGAATACAAATAACCAATAAAGGTCAATAAAAGTTACATCATGGTTTTAAAAATGGTTCACACAGTTTTAGTTGGAATCACGCGTTTAATAACTACTATAACGCATTTCTTTGGGTACTAAATTTTATGCAATTCGGAAATTTGATCGAATAGTGAAACTTTAATGAACATACAATATTACGTTCTAAACGTTGTTCACGTTAAGAAAGAAATGACGTCATGCCTCAAAGTTAGCCATGGTTGTCAGGTTGAGCATGTTTTCAATGTTTTTGGATATAAATAAGCAATAAAGGTCAATATTACAGTTAACAAATCCACCGAATAATCAGCAAAAACCGTTAACTTAACGTCACTTGGTTTTATTGCAAGTAACTCAAAATCAAGAAAATCGCTTACCCGATTTGGATTCAAAAATACCGTATCAAAACAATAACGAAGCCACTATCCAGTTTCACAATTTTTGTTTTTATTTTCACCACTTAACCCCAAGTTTCGTATTTTACGTCACCAAGACTGAGTAAGATGGAAGCGACAACCAATAATTGTAACGTTATCCCACACTTTACGAACTGGATTATGTATGGCAATTTCAAAATCAATCACTACTTTCTCAGAAATAAAACTTAAGTTGTTAAGAGAAATAAACTTAATTTTCTCCAAACAGAGTCTATAAGTTTCTTCTGATTTATTTTTCAGTTAACTAAACACTAGCGGTATATAGTGTCCATTATGTAACCATGTACGGTAAATAGTTGTGTCAAAAATTCTGTGCTGTTTCTTATAACGAATCCTATCATTTTGTATGCATACGCTGTTACACTATTGATATTTTGCTTAAATGATACCTTTGGATCGAAAATGGCACCTACATCTTTTATGGAAGAAGGTGTAAAGAGAATGTGATTATGCATTAAAAACTCGTATATGAATGTATCAACTTTTAGGGTAAAATACAATCATTTCAATGTTCAATTAGTCTAAATATTTTTCATCTGCATATTTGAGAATGAAGGAACTAATAAAATCTACAATATCATCAATGAAAACGTTTAAAAGCAAAGAACCAAGGACTGAATCTTGTGGAACACCAGCTAAGGCAATATAATGTTTGACTCATATCTATAATACTGAACGTTCTGACCTTAGGTAAATCATACTGGTTAATATAAATTTGTGGTGTAATATGACTTTATTGCTATTGGTATGTAATTCCCAACCTCAGATTCGTGTCCTTTTTTATAAATTGGACAAATTTCCTAATAGACAGAATAAACAGCACTGATAATGGATATGAGAAAACAGAAAAAAGTCTTTCATAATAAATGATGAAATCGCATCATTACCAGCAGCAAATTTAAATGATATTTTTTTTTCTTCTTCTGATTCATTAATTTTATTTATAGAAAGGAAAGGATCTATCCAAATGTTTGGCTTCATTCGATCTGTAGGTTTGAGAAGTTGTGAAAGATGGTTTAAAGCAATCAGCAGAAAATACAACTGTATAATAAGGTTCATTAGATTATTTGTTCTCATAATTTAAAGAAATAGGAATATATGATATTTGTATTTGTTATGAATTAAGGATCAACAGGATTTAGGGTTACTTCACAGATTACTCCGTGTGTCATTACTGCCATTCATGTATATAAAACACGAGTTACACAAAAATTTCAAATTTGTTTGGCAGCTAAAAATTTCAATTCCATTTCGGAAATCATTATCCAGAACAAACTTTTCGTCTCTTGACGTTTTGTACGAATGTTCTTGCAGATAACAGTGAACTTCGTTGGCAGAGCAAGGCAAAGTTGGCAATGTTTTGCGACGTTATTGTACATATTTTCTTTGACACATTTTAAGTTCCGGGAAGTCAATGTTTCTAAAGAAAAATCTGAGGGAAAAGCATTTAAAGCTAATTCTTTATGCAATATTTTAGTTGGTCTCTCTGTAGGTTCTTCTTCCGCTTTTCTTTTGTAGGCAACACTAAGAACAAGTCTAGCAATTTTTTCTTCAGGTTCGTGATGTTAATTTTCTTATGTTGTTACAACAAAACTACCCGATTTCCCAATGATATACACATAAGCTTCACATTTAGGCCGTTTGATGCACCTCCAGAGAGTTTCATTAGTTGAAGATCGATGTTTCTTACACTATTTGGGAGTTTCCGCGTTCACTAATAATTTCTTTCACAAACGACATTTTAAATTTTGAAAAGAATGTTAACTATTACTTGTTAGCACGTACAACAAGAAAAAAAAATTAAACGTGTGGCACTCGGGGACTGCCGCGGTAAAGCTATTGCATAGCACTACGCCACTGGAAAAAGTTGGGCAGAGAAACATCCACTACCCCTTCAAAATCTTCACGAATTATGAGTAAAAAAGAGTATCATCTTGATCTCTATGAAGAGTATTCTGTGACAAGTGCATAGATAACTCTACTACCGGTAGTAGAGTTGTCTCTGGTGACAAGTGTCAGTTGACTTGTAAACACAATTTTATACGAAAGTTTTAACGTTCAGATCTCGATAACGCTTCCGGCTCCGGGAGTTTCACGTGGCCTATCGAAATTAGAAGGTTCGAATTGTATAAAAACACAATTGCACGAACGCCAGACGACTTATGTAATTAGCTACGAACGTAATCATTTTGACATATCCCCGAGGAGCTCGCTGCGCGTAATTTAGTGTTTATACATTTCACCTCTATTTTGTTAATTTGGGGCCGTTACGAACCCCGTGCGGCCGGCCGCAGTTGTAATAAAGTATTTTGGGCTATGGGCCGCTAGCTTTCACCCGCTTTCGGTATATTTAAGTAGCTAGAAAATTCCCTTTCATACGTCGCACGTCAGATGCTAGTAGGTGACAGCTGAGAATACCTCAAACTGTTTTAATCAAATTTTCCTATTTAATCGACATTTTTGGGCCCGAGACTATGCTATTTAGTTGGCCCCGTTCATAAACTAACGACATGGAGCGAAAAGTCCTCGTTAAGACGTTCTATGTACCGTAAATTTGCACTTTTCTAACTCTCGACCTATGCGCTTTTCACGTGAACGTCATTCGATTTATCGAAAATTAACCAATTCAAAACAGTTTTTGACCCAGTTTGGGGCTATCACGACCTTTTAGAAGGTTCAAAGTTAACATTTCGACAATTTTAAGCTCGGCCGAGCTACATGGTAGGCAGAGTGGTGGGTGTCAGGATATTTCGTTACAGCACTTGTTTTTTGTTTTTTTAGATTTTCGTTACGGTATTTGTCTTTTGTTTTTTTTCTTGATTCGGTCGCCGCGCTCAAAGCCCGCTATAAAAGCTATATGCAATAGCTTAAAAATAATGATTATAAGTTCGGAAACAAGCCTGTGTAGCCTTAATAGCCAATAAAAATTCGCCAGCCGTAATGATCAACATCCCTCCTTCCTTTCTGTTCTTACCAAAGAAAGCTCCGTGTGACGAGTTTCAGGCACCCTTGAAATTTACCTGACATCTTGACCAGTCCCAGTAATCAAATAGTGACGAATGCCATGCCGTCCAAAAGAGGAGCGTCCGCCTCCCCATCAAATATACTCACCGTAGCTCAACAGCCGCGACAAGTATATTAACATATAGATATTTTATTCGACTATGGAAGCTGTCAAAAGTAATGAGACATGAGTATTTACTAAGTTATAACATTACACATAAACCTATGAATTCTCATGTAAAACGTAGCAATCATCAAGATAAGTTAATAAAATTATATGGTCTATTTAGTTCCTTACGAACAACATTATGAATGGGTTAATGAATTATTCATGAACTCGATCTAAAACTAAACGAAATCGTACGGACAACTCAAAACGGTATAAAAGTTACAAAACTGTTAAGCTACTAATTCGTTTAATAAAATGTCGATGTTAGTTAGTATTTATTTATGCAATTCGAATAATTTATAGGTTTAAGTGGAAAACATGTGAACTCGTATATCGGTGCGCTTGTTCGGTCCATGTTTTTCTAATCTAATCTACAATATTTGGTTATTAAATTAGTTGAAACGACAGACAGATTGGAGCGTAATAGAAATAACAGATTTGTTCAATTTGGATGTACTAATTTAAAATGTAATTTACATTCGTTTTAACGTACTTGGTATTTTCTTAATTTCGAAATATAGAACATGGAGGTCTTTGGAGGTTCATTGACTTTTATTTGGAAACTATGCTTATAATTAAGTTGCGATATTCTAATAATTTGATGATATTGATTTTGATTCTTTTTGTAATGTGTTACAGTCCAGCGGTCTCCAAACTTTCCAGCCTTAGGGCCAGTAAGTTCCAAGGGCCATAACCGTTGTCATTATCTATAATTTCTAGACTAGTCGTCGACTACGCGCCTTGAGCGAGCATACGTTTGCTATTTTCGCTAGTTCGATACTATTGTTGTGTTAACTGTACTTTATTGTTACGACGGCGACACCTGGTGGTCACACGCGGAAATGGGTAGTGGTAGTACCCTTTATCGCTAACAGATAGCGCTAGTAGTACTTTCGAAAGCACAGTAACAATTAAACATTCGCGTTTCGAGAAAGTTCTGGTATTCCACTCACTTCTAGATGGCAGTGATTGAGGTATAAACAGGCTAGCTGCGCGACCGCAAGTCAGTACGTCTAGGGAAGGCGAAGGATGCGAAACTGCAGTGGCGGCTCCTCGAAGAGGCTCAGCCTCCTCACCAATTTATCTTAATGATCATTCTCCATTTTATTTCCTGTTTCTCTGATAATTCTTTAAATTTTACAATTAATTCCCCGTTCTCAGTAGTTATTTTCAATCTGGCAACAGTGGCCAGAGGCTAGATTCTCTATATATCTCAAACGCTAAATACGTGTGGTCAACACAGTTGCCGTTTTTCCAACCATTCAATTGCCAAGTGGGGTAAAACAGCGAATATGGCAACAGTCTAGGGAGGCTAGCTTCTCGTCTTCTCGTACCCACTCGTCGGTCGAAATACGGTTACTTGCTCCCGCCTCCCGCTGCTAGAAGAATGCGACAAGTATTGTTTTTATTCCGCGAGGCGTAGTAAGGTAGTTAAGTTATAATTCATCTAATCAGAATCGGTGAACGTTAAAATGATGAGTGACTTAGTTGCTGAGTTCTAAGAAAATCCATTTAGTGGATTAACATATGATAGAAAAGGGTTCTTCAAAAACAAACGGGCTTTACCGGATTTGAAAAGATTAGTTATGACAGCATAGGTAAGTTTCAAAATCGCAGGAACATATTACATCGAGTATTAAGTTTAAATTATCCGGTAAACAGAATATTGTTAATGTGATTGATTCTGCTCGTACACGCGAAAAAGAAACAGCGATCAATTTATTTAATTTCTTAATGGAAACATTTGAACGATTTGACTTTGCGAATAAATTAAGTAATTGCTCAAACCGTATCTGTAATGGCGGGACATTTAAACGGTCTTCAAACAAAAATAAAATCAGTTTCGCCTCAGGCTATTTTCACCCATTGTTACGCTCACAGCATGTATTTGGTTTTAAGTAATGCATGTAATTCCATTAAGGAAGGTAGAATTTTTTTTCCAACTTATATTCATTTTCAAATTTTTTTAGCAAATCCACCAAACGAACTGAAATTTTGAATAACATAGTAGGAAACAGAATTCCCTGTAATGCTCCAACTCGATGGTTTACATCCACAAAAATAAAGACAAATTAATTGAAACATTTGATTTATATTAAACAGTGATGACTTTTAGACAGATCAGGTTTCATTGAATGCTGCTGTTGGTTTAAAATCTTATTTAGAAAATGAAGAATTTTTGTTTTTTCTTGATTCTTTTAAATTATTAAAATGCTTCCGTTCCGATCTACACGGTATTAAAAATTAAAAAAAAAACGAATTTTTCCTAATATGTCGGAAACCACTTTGGAAATTTTCCTTCAATTTTGGTATGTGGTATCTGGGTTGAAGGCGGTCTTTTTCCATTACCAATTGTTTTCCTACCCAAACCAGTGGCGTCCGTACACACACGCCCTTGAATTATTTGGTACGCCTCTTGTTTTTTCTTTAGAAAACAAAATTTTCTTCATTTTCAACCTTTCTTAACAAAATTGGTTTCCTGACTTTTTCTTGTACATCGAACGGTTTTCGATAAAAAAAATTAAATCAACTTCATTGCATATCCCAAAATCGTTAAAAACCAGACAACAGTGAATAAAGTTTGTATAAGCATATTATTATGTCTTATCGGAAAAAATCACCTACTCCTAAAAATTCATAACTGGACCAACGAATCGATGTAAATTGAATTCAGAAAATAAATTTGAAATTTCCCGGAAAGGAAATTTCGACAGCATCGGAAATTTTAATACGAATTACTAAAAGCACGAATGAATTATTCAAATTGTTTTGGCAGCGAGCAATTAAAAGATCTACTGTTGAAAATGTAAATACGGCGTTCAGAATGATAATGAATTAAATAAAATAATCCAGTCATTTATGCAGCGCTAAGTTCATAATATCGAAGTAGCAGCGGGAAAGTAAGCTATGCACTTTAATGAATGAACGTTGTTTTTCGTTGGTAATAAATATTACAGAAACGGACAAAAACGAAAAGAACATCTTTGATTGCAGTGAAGCTATCTCTTGTTTCTCTAAAACGCAATGAATGCTGCAACTGCAAGTCTGTTATATTTCCGGTTTTTAACCCTTTAAAACATCTGTAATGCAAGAAAAACTTATCAAAAAAATCATAAGTATAAAATATACCATATGCCGTCTTATATCTGGGGAACTTCTAAATGCTTAATAAGTGTTTTATTTTTAAATGTGTAAATATAGAAATCATTCTTCGATATTAATGGTGTTGTTTCACAGCAGATTCAGATGTTTTACTCGATGACGTTCCCTCCGCTCTCACATACATTTTCAGATATTTCGAATATTTTTTTAAGATTAATGATTACTTTTTCCGGTACGCATCGTTGCATCATTTAATATTATATATACTTCCCGGTAAATCCTGGAAACCTGACCGTGAAGTTTTACAGGGCAAAGTGAAAAATGAAACAAGAAATGATTTATTTGGTCAAAACTTATTTTATTTCTCATTCTCTTTGTAGCCCGTTACACTTCGTCGAACGTTTTTCTGATTTTACGATCCCTTCCTATCGGCAATCCTTCGAAATAGGCGTTTGTTTCAGCGATGACCTCATCGCTGGAGCCATTTCTTCAAATTTGGAGATAATTAAAAATCGCGGGGGCCAAATCTGGAGAATATGGTAGATGACGAACCAATTCGTAGCGCAATTCATGCAATTTTGCCATTGATGGAAGAACACTTTTACTTTGCCAAATGCGGCCGCTTTCGCTTCAGATCGTCCTCGAATTGATCCAACAGATCTGCATAATATACGCTGGTGATCGTTTTGCCCTTTTCAAAGTAATCAATATGGGCGATACCGTGTGCATCCCAAAAAAAGGTCGCCATGACTTTGTTGGCCGATAAACCCACCTTGGTCTTTTTCGACTTCGATTCGCCGGGACAAAACCCTGTTTCGACTGTTCTTTGGTCTCTGGTGTGTTGTGATCTATGTTTTGTCTATGGTTACGAAACGGCGCAAAAGTCCTTCTTATCGCGCTTGAACATCGCCAAACACTCCTTTGAAGTTGTCACACGGTCGCGCTTGTTGCCAACAGAGAGCAAATGCGGCACCCAACTGGTAGATAGCTTTCTAACATTCAAAAATGTATGCAAAATGTTCCGTACCCTTCGATTGAGATGTCCATAACCTCAGCAATCTCGTGTACTTTAAATCGCCGATGGGCGTTACAACTTCAGATGAGTGCTTGGAGATGTTCAAGCACGGTAAAAAGGACCAAGGAACAGTCGAAACAGTGGACTTGTCCTGGCGAATCGAAGCTGAAAAAGATCAAATTGGGCTTATCGGCCAACAAAGTCATGGCGACAGTTTTTTGGGATGCACACGGTGTCGTTCCTATCGATTACCTTGAAAATGGCAAAACGACCACTGGCGTAAATTACGCAGAGCTTTTGGATCGATTCGACGCCGAGTTGAAGGGAAAACGGCCGCATTTGGCTAAGAAAAAAGTCCTCGTCCACAAGGACAACGCACCGACGCACATGTTCGCAGTAGCAATGGTAAAATTGCATGAATTGTGCTACGAATTGGTTATTCATCCACCATAATCTCCAGATTTGGCCCCCTGCGATTTCTATCTAACTCCAAACTTGAAGAAATAGTTCGACGGAAAGAGATTTGACTCCCAACGATGAGGTCATCGCTGAAACAGACGCCTATTTTGAACGGGTTCAAAAATTAGTTTTAGCCAAATAAACCATTTCTTGTTTCATTATGCAGAAACTTTTCACCTTGTCCTGGTAACAGCTGTCTGTCATGTCTGTACCTGTCTTGTTGATGGGTTATGTGTTGCTAAGCAATCACAGAGATGAATAATAGACATGAATTTTCAATTTTCTGCTAACCTTCTCACAGATATCACTATAAATAATTATTCTAACCATCTAATTTGTCACAAACTAGCAGCATATTACAGCATGGTCCATGAATATATAGCAATTAACAATAATTTCGACTATGTTGAAATGGAAGAAATATAATATTGCTATTAAAAACATTTTTCCTCTGAATCTCAATAAATCGGAAAATTTCGAATAATATAAAACAATACGAATTTAACTATGTACTTCTTTCAAAAATACTGACACACCAGGTCAACATTTGAAAAATAATAACAATAACTCCGAAAAAGGAGTAAAATTTGAAGTCTATAAGTTAACTGTAAACTGGGCACCAAACTACCTATAATTTTAATTCTTTAGGCAATTTGGGCACTAGTTCAAAAGGCACCTGCAAACCGTATATGTAAACTGATATATTTCAAGTTAACGTAGATATTTTCTTAATCACATACAAAGATATAAATATACTAAGTAAAAGAGCTTTATCCAATTGACGAATAAAATGATACACACTTGACAAAGTGTATTCGAACATTGTTCCATTATTTAATAGTTTTTGTGCGAGTGCGTTAACTTTGGCTGGTGCCTGTACACTTTGAATTTTTACATGAGTGTCTATTCAGAATTTTTTAAGCTTTTTTTTTTTGAATGACACAATATATTCATGAATGGAGATGGAGTTTTGCGTCGGAAGATAAAACAAGAGTTTCCAAAGACTATAGATAAACTTTTAACAGCTTTCTTACATCATATTGTGCTCTCAGTTATTAAATATTTGTAAGATTTTTCACCATTAACAAATTTTTGTTTCGATTAATATTGACATGTTTTTTTCCAGGTTATGCAATACTACTGCATGAAGTACTACAAGCTTCAATCTAGTGTAGCAGCCATCCAAATACGGACATATAACCCAAGAAGGTCTACCGGTCAGTTGAAATACATAATTCTTTGATAAAGGATAAGAGAGTTCACACTGTGGATAATGTATAGCATTCCAGCTACCATGCGGCCATCATTAGAGTAAACTAAATTAGTTATCACAATCTTCCAGCTCAAATACTATTTGGAATTAATTCGGTATATAAGGTATTAACCACAGCTGCAGATAAAGCCGAATTCATAAACATTTTTTCGTTTATACATTTCCATCCCATCTAAATTGTCTAGATATTTGTCATTACTGTATTTTAAGTTTAATACTCTTGAAACACAGTAATACTCATTCTAACAGGAAGTCAATGGGAAAAATGTCAAATTGGACCTTTGCTCAATACTAATTTTTTTCTCTTTTTCTCATAGGTATTCAACAACCATTGGATGCCAAATGCTCGGCCAATGCCACGGATTCGAAGATCATTCCATCCCGCATTTAAACATGTTTTGCCATAACAAACTATTCACCTTCGAAATATGTACATAATATGATTCATAGGCTATCAATATATTTTATATCATTTACGTTTTTTTTTTATTATAAATCCCACTTTTCTATCTCAAATCATTCTTATCTGTTACCATATTTAGTATCAGGAGCAGCAATTTGGGTAACACATAATACATCTCCATGTATTATTGGTTGCATGATAATATGAGAATTTTGCAGGGAATTTTTGTTTCAAAGTTCACGAATTATTCCGAAAAATTGAAATTTCATACCAGGAGAGCATACGAGCGAGGAGGTATCAGGAGCAGCAATTTAGGCAACACATAATACATCTGCATGTATTATTGGTTGCATAATAATGTAATAATTTTGTAGGGGATTTTTGCTTCAAAGTTCACGAATTATTCCGAAAAATTGAAATTTCCTACCAGGAGAGCATACGAGCGAGGAGGTATCAGGAGCAGCAATTTAGGCAACACATAATACATCTCCATGTATTATTGGTTGCATAATAATGTAATAATTTTGTAAGAGATTTTTGCTCCAAACTTCATGATTTTTCACGAGAAATTGAAATTTCCTACCAGGAGAGCATACGAGCGAGGAGGTATCAGGAGCAGCAATTTAGGCAACACATGATACATCTGCATGTATTATTGGTTGCATGATTATGTAACAATGTTTTAGGGGATTTCTGCTAAGTTCACGAATTATTCTGACAAATTAAAATTTCCTACCAGGAGAGCATACGAGTGAGGAGGTATCAGGAGCAGCAATTTAGGCAACACACAACACATCTCTATGTATTATTGGTTGCATAATTATGTAACAATTTTGTAGGGGATTTTTGCTTCAAAGTTCACGATTTATTACGAGGAATTAAAATTTCCTACCAGGAGAGCATATGGGCGAGAAGGTTTATTTACTACTATCTGTGGGCAACATGAAATACCCTTTTAAGTTTTTGTTTTTAGAAGTATGCTCATTTCTTCTATATAAAATTAGGAAATTATATACAAAATTAGAGTTTACGAAATTTATTACAAAAAAATATCGTTCCAATGTGGATATACATTAATATTTTATGCCGCACTGTTCACATCTTCAATAAATGAGACACTGACGATGATTCCAATCCAATATGGTAATAATCACTCCTCGAAGCAAAGTGTCCAGTTGCGCCAATCATCATTCTGAAACAAACGAGCAGCATCAAAATAAATTCTGGATAATTGCAAAGTGAATAAAAATTATTTACACAAAATCTTTGAATTATTTTTTTTTTCTTATAAAATATATGACATGAGAAGAACCTCAACGCGCAGCTCTTATTTAGGTGAGATTTTCTGGGTTGATCGAAGACAAAAGTATAGAACTAATTCACATCATTTTGGGAGATGTTATCCAAAATTATCAGATGCTCATAAAAGCAGTTGTCACCATAATAACTACGAAATCCATTAAAATACTTTCCCATGAATCGAAAAAATAAACCCTTCAGTTCAATTCCAAACAACAAAAAAGCGACATATGTAAGCAAAGCCTGAGAAAACGTAAAGAAACACGGCAGTGTTAAAATGCACATTTCACCCTTTTCCTTATTTAAAAAAATATGCACCCTTCCGCATATGGGTGTAGAATTCACCCTTTCCTGTTAAAAAAACGGCTTAAAAAGTGCTGAGTAACACAATCTGGATTTTAAACCCTTTACGAATAAACACAGCTGGAAGTTTTATTTATTCGCAAATATATAAGACCCGCGGCTAGAAAGATGTCGGTGAGTGCCTGACTACCTTGTCACGCCGTGTTAGATAGACGTGTAGGTACGGGTGAAAAAAAAAGCTTTCTTGTGAGGGATAAACGAAAGGACAACTTCCTGAAGTAACATCCAGACGCGTGACTTTCTTGATGCTCCGGCGTTCCGTTATAATTAGGCGGAATTACGCAATAAATCATATTATTTTCTTAATACTGTAACAACAAATATTACAAAATATAGAAAGGCAAAAATACAAAATTGCTAAACAAATATCCAACTTAGACCTTATACTTATCTAACATATTGAAAAATAAAGCTTACTAGAATGACTTTTATATCAAAGATTCTTGGGTTTCAAGGAATTCATTGATAAAATTATCATACTGAAAAACTATATGTTAGTATCTTCAGAGTTCATATCTCTCTCGAATTAGCGAAACAAGATAATTGAAAATGAACTGTGATCAATCGATTACTGATTGCCCTCAATATTGTAAGGTAAGCAATAGTATATATATTTTTTGAGATTGAACTTGTCTTTACTTATTGGAAATCCATTATATTACAAATGAACACTACGCTGAATAATACTGTTGAAAAATAGTAGCATTGTTCACCTGAAGAAGTCACTATGCAGGGAAACAGATGTTTTCTTTTATTTTTATAATAAATAATGTCTATTTTGTAATTTTTTACAGTGTATTATTCACTGTAGTGTTCATTTGTAGTAAAATAGTATACTTCATTACGAGTTTGGAAATATGGAGCCATGTCTCCAACACGCTTTCAGAAACTTTTACTTTGGGCCAATATCTGATAAAATCTCGAATATCTTTAAGAAACAAAAGTTAAATGTAGCTTTCAGACCAAGCCAAGAACTTTCAAACATATTTTTCAATGCAAAAACTGAATCTAATAAATTTCGGAAGTTAGGAGTTTATAAGTTAACTTGTGAGGAACGTAATTCCCTATATATTGGTCAAACAGGTAGACCGTTTGAAGTTGGATATATAAGGAATATTTAAAGTAATTTCAATTAAATAAAAGTAATTCAAATTTTTCAAACTAACAAACTCAACACCGTTTTCCTCCACTAAAAAACAAAACTTAATCTATTAGAATCTATAGAAATATTCAAACACAATAATCCTTCAAACAATCTACTTCACGAGCAACTAGATTTAGGAAATTCACATAATCCTTAGAAAGTAATTACCGACACTATAATCCCTTTCCATTCACTACCTCAACATAATTAACCTTAGTAGCTTTGTGTACCAATAATTCTTAGAATCGATTCACGTCATTGTAAATTTCATATAAATACTGAATACTATGATGTTTCAGTGTTTTCTCATTGTATGTTTTGATAATGAACTGTAAAGTTCGATATTGCAAAATAAAGTGATATTTAGCAAAGTAAAATTTTTTGTTTTTATCTATAAAAATGGAATATCACAAAGTAACGGATAGCTTCATTCAGATTCTTTATGAATTTCTATTGATTCTAATGTTTTGAGTTTAAATTTTATTGGTTTTGTCTTTATCTTATTTTTTTGTGATTTAAAACTGATTTTAAGATTATGGCATGATGAAATAATGCAATATTTTCGCTTACGGAACCAAAATAGTCAGAAAAATTAATTCTGTTGATACATCTATGTGTTTTATGTACGTGTAAATATTGTAATAAGTTAATTGTTGTTGTTTGCTGGAAATCTATTTTGTTATTAGATCCGGCACTGGATACCAACAAGAACCGGTAGAGCTTATTTCTTACAAAAGATTATAATTCCATTTTTGTAGGATTCCTGTAAAAAGAGTTCATTATATCAGAATCCCATCTTCAAATAAACACCCAAGGTTATCCCTTTTTATTAATAAAGAACCAGTCCCTTTTTTACATATTGGTAGGTTTATCCGAGATTGAGCTTCCTCTACCTGTGTACCTCGCACAACGGGCGCAGTATGTGTGTCTGTGTGTGTGCTCGTATAAGGAAAGTGAAAGGTTTTTACCTGTCTCGTATTACAAGAAACTTAAAACCCCACATTTTAGTGCATTCTTGCTTCCAGTTTTTATGTTAAAAATGATATTCGATGTTTATATGTCTTACCCTTTCTGAATGTGTGAGAACTTATTTGGTAAATAAACATCGACATTTAAGTAATTTACGTCTGTTTAGGAAATATTACTCAAGCGAAAGACTAACTCTGTCTCTGTGGGTAGAACGTTCTGATTTATCGAATGTGACATTAAGTCGTTCTCAACTAACTGATTTATTAAGGTCCAGAAAAATTATATTAATGATACGTAATGATAAAAACAATATTCTCTTGATGAATTGCCCTAAATCAACCACACCAAATTCGAAAATTGCTAAATTTCTCAATGTAAAGACAGTTAAAAAACATACCGTGTTCAATAAAGCAGAGAAAGGTAGGTAATACAGTACTTGCAATAAATAAATCCACATATTCAGATGAATTGATCAATTTTTAGACCAAACAGAATTACTAGAATAGAATTAGATTACCGAATATGAGAAATTCCATTCAATGAACATAAATCCTCAAAATTCTCTTTATGGGTTATTAAAAATTCACAAAGGCTATAATAGAATTGTTTAGATTGTGATGGGACTTATACTGGAATCTAAACAATATTTACAAAAAAGAATGTATGGCCATAAGTATAGCACAAGAAATAAAAACTAAAAATTCCACCGCCCTTGCTAAGCACTGCTTTGATTATAACCATCAATTTGATTACAAAAATGTTAATATTTTAACCAAGGAAACCAATTATTATGAGAGATCTATCCTGGAGATGATTCACATAAAACGTGACTCCAAATCTGTAAATCATAGGAATGATATTCAGGGATTAAGTTAGATTTATACTAATTTAATTAATTAAAACTCTTGCAAATTCCTACATGCGTCTTTATAATATTAAAAGTATATTTAAGGAAGAATGCTTAAAAGTAATATTCCAATATAGGTCTGAAACCTCTTTCAAGTACCTCATAAATCTTACATCTGGTTCGAAAGTAGATACTCAACATAATAACTTCAAACTCCAGGTGTTATGAGACTATACCAACATGCGCTTGTATATTATAAGAATATTACTGAATTCTTGTTACAAATATTTTTATACTTTAATATTGACGATACAATTTCGATTATTCGTGGTTCTGTTCGTTTCGACGGCGTGGGTCCTTTTTTTTGTTTTTTTTTTATTGAAATTTGTGCGATATGGACGCTTGTGCTATAATTAGTTTTAATAAACCCTTTTTGACATAATAAGTCTTCTGATGATGGTCGTGAGACCGAAACGTACGTAAAGACGAAAATTTATAACAAAGTGTTAATGTGACCTATTTCCCGAGAATTTTTATATATAAAAGGCAATACTTCTAAAGACCGGTTTGTTCATACATATTGGCATAAATAAGTAGGGGGCAGGCCCCCGTCCACCACAAGAGGCACTGGCGCACCACAGAAAAATAAAATTGGATGTTACTGGTTATTTTTCATATTTATGAACAAAAACATATAATTATTATTCACCAGAATTATTGTATTGTCTATTTCCTGTATATATTTTGTCCTATACATAGAACAAACGCATAAATTGAATATATTTTAAATACTACTTTAGCTTAGGGTAATGATATAGAGCTAGCTTCCTGATAATACAAAAGCGGTTGATTATTGAAAGATGCAAATTTACAACCATATTTTACACAATACTATAACACATTTAAGATGTATATTTACTAATCTTCCTTTAGCAAAGTCTGGTGATTCTTTCTTCAAATGAGAAATAGAATAAGCAATAGAGATAATTATAAAGATGTTATGTTCTATATGCTAAAGTGGTTAAAATGAAAAACGTTTCCAACAACAAAAATTTTGAAATTTCTTTAGAAAATCTTAGGAATGAAATAAAAGAGTTTAACCTCAATTTGTAAATTTTCTTACACATAGCTGTTAGTTTAACAGTAAGTTCGTCTAGTTATGAAAGAAGTTTTCTGCTATGCGACGTGTTAAAACTTGGCTAAGAAGCACAACATTAAATATAGTACATCTTTTATAACGCAATTTGTAACACCGTAAAAAATTCTAGAAATTTTTTGTAAAAGAAATAGAAAATTAAAGCTCATTTAGAAAAACAACACATTGTGTTTTAATTAATTGCCCAATTTTTTGTACCTAAATCATTTAAAGGTTGAATTATACTCAACTATTCCATATTTTATGGTCTTGTTAATATAATATAAATGTTGGGTATATGGGGCCGTGATCCCCCCTCCCTTCGAAATAGTTCTAGTAACGCCAATGCTGATATAGCAATCTCCCCTGCCAAAAAATAACGAAGAAACTAGTCAACATAATATCAAAATATACAAACTTTAAGATTAAGCACAGTTTAAAAAAATCGTTTCAGTTAATAGAAAAAGTGGAAGATATAGAGCCGAAGACAATACCAAACTTGTACTCTCACAAGGATGAAAAACACTTAACCTGCAATAATAAATTACCGATAATGACCCAGGAAATATCAAGTTTAATCTCACTTTGAATAGACCCAAATAGCTTCACAGTTAACTTATATATAAATTCTAACATGTGCGCTTATTATTAACATGTGCGCTTATTATTTACCTGTTAACGTACGTTTTGGTCTCACGACCATCATCAGAAGACGTCTAATGTCTGAAACGAAATTTATTAAAACTAATGTAGGTATTATTACAAAGCGTGATACAAATATAGTGTTCATCTTAGAGTGCAATATAGTCTTCGGATTTTGTCTGCGAAGAGTATAATACACAGCTACCACAACTAGAAAGCTTTAAATATCTCGATCGGAGAAAAACATATATTTGTTAAACGTAGGGATATGGGATAATGCAAAAAGCTTTCCAACAAAAATGGTAAAAGACTGAGTCATAAAATTGGTCTGAATAGAATATTCCTACAAAAATCAGATATTACGTGGGGCTTATTCAATGTTATAAAGTCACCGAATGTATTTGCATTTATATTTTAATTCTGTTCTAAGTGAAATTCAGGGTAAGTTTCATCTTTGTGCCTAATTTAAATTCTGTCCTTTCTTCCGTAAAACTTTTCCTTCGTTCAGTCGACGAGTTTCGCCTTTAAAAGCATTGAAGAGCGTCACAATGAAGTCTAAATGTTAATTTTAATAAATCAGTCGTTATAAAATAAACCGGAAGATCCGACGAGACCGTGTCAACATTTGAACACTGTAATCGCTAGCAATTGCATACAGATCGTTGTTTTCGAACTGGGCAACGCGATATCCCGGATTTATATTTTTGCTCGGTGTATTTTCACTCCCATTACTATACGTTGTACAAGGAATATATTGTAATCGAATTAAAGCCCGGATTTCCACATAAATTTCTATTTTTAGTCTCACTAAACACTTAGATGGAATGGGGTATGTGTATGTGAGAATATGACTGGAAAATCCTGTATTTTCCGATTTTTAGAAAACTGTATAAAGGCCGATTTCAGGAACCTGTCACTTGGGGCATAAGCTTTGAACATTAAAAAATATAAACTTGTAGATCCGAGGTTTTAGCAAGAAGATTCATTACCACCTGCAGACAGACAAACCAGACATACGACAGCAATCATACCATGGATTTTATCAGCGGTAACCTCAATTGGACGACCAGAACATTCGGCGTCCTTTGTGGTCAAATCCCTGAACGAACTTCAGTAAATCACTTGTGAATCGTTCCAATCGATGATGAGGTAGATCATTTACCTTAAGAAACTTAGCAATGAACTTTAAAAATTATATTCAAGAGAAATTGAATAGATCCAGAATTTTGAGTTTTTCATGAGCTTCAAAATGCCGTAAGTAGAAATTCTAGAGCTGTCAATGGAATTTGACAGAACCAGAAAATACACATTTATCGTTTATTTTATAAAGTTAGCCGATTTCACGTGCTGCCATTTTAAAGCTGTCAATCAAACTTGGCAGAACCGAAAAAACAGACATATTACGTTTGTCAACGACTATTGTGTAAAATATGCATAATGCATGTGTTTCCTCAAGCATAATGATATCCATTAATCACTAGTGAATAATGAAATCATTATTCACTATCATCAATATGACAAACACGATAGAAACGTATAGACAAATACGATAAAAATAGAGCGAGCTATGAATCGTCAAGTCAGATCGAATCCAATTTGAAACGTCAACAATTTGTTGGTTCGACTTGTTTCAACAGCAAAGTTTATTAGTATCAAAGTATTATTTATGGGTCGTGGACAAAGTATAGTATTCTACTAGTATATTATGGCTATTATTCACTTGGATGATTTACGACACTCGCCTGCGGCTCGTGCCGTAAACTTCATCCACGTGAATAATAGCCACCATAATATGCTAGTTGAATAATATACTATTATTTTATAAAGTTAGCAGTGAAGAAGTCTAAATGTCGCGCGAATAAAGAAACGAATAACCTAACCTAACCTAACTCAACCTAACTTTTTTTTTCTGTGGAGAGGAAATGCTTTATGCACATCAGGAGCTTTTAATCCATCACTCCTGGTAGTGAAGGACTCGCTCTGAATTACGGCATACCTGCTAAAACCTCTCCGTTCTTCATCCATACCCCGGAACCGCTTATCGCATTACTTCAGGATATGGACTGCGTCTCTTCTGTGTTTCTTGATTCAGTCTCAGTGTGTGTTTCCGTTCATGCTTACGTTCGTGTTTGTGTTAGTGTTTAGCGCTAATTGTATGTCTTAGTGTCTCTAAATTCGTTGGATTGTTCCATATTATGGTTGAGGCCCAATTTTACGGTTTTTGTGTCTTAGTAATTTATCTCCATGGAATAACTTCCTACGTTGTTTTCGTTGGTTTGTACCATAATATGGTTGATGCCCAATTTTATGGTTTCTGTGTCTTAGTAATTGAACTCGATGGGATAACTTCCTGTGTTGTTTCAGTAAGTTATCTTTGATGGGATAACTTACTCCGTTCAACTGGAACATATGGATCATCCGTGTCAATCACAATCTATCAATTACCTTCTTCTCAGGAACTTGTGATTTGGAGTCCATAATTCATCCAGCATCTCGGTGCCTGTTGGTTCGAGGGAGCGTTCCACTCCTACCCTCTACCCTGCTGGCAACAGGGCCTTGAGCTTTCCCCTTTCCGCCACCAGGGGATGCGCCTGTATGCGATTGCAGGTTTCGCACAAGAGAAGAGGCTTCTGCTTTCCAGGAACCTAACCTAACCCAGCCAACTCAACCTAACCTAACCTAACTTAGCCTAACCTAACCCAACCGAACCTAACCTAACACAGTCTTTTCTTCTGTAGAGAGGAAATGCTTTATGCATGATGAGCTTTAGCTTTGTCTGTTCCAGTCTTCACACGATGAGCTAGGAAAGTAGTAAGGATGGATACTTCGGATTTTGCCCGGTTTTCGCAGGCTTTAACGACTTCGTTGTCGGTTTTTTAGAGAGGTCTATGCCTCGCGAGACGACCAATTAAGGCTTGCTCCTCGTCTCCGGACTCTCAGAATCCTCCTCTTTAGCTCATCATCCAGCGGTTCGAACTGAGTTCCGGCCTTCCAGTATTAGCGAGCGGTTGGCAAGCTAACGCCCGCAGCTAAGGTCCTCAGGATGGCAACCCCGAAGCGTTTTTTACGACGCTTACCCTAGGCAGTTGAATCACTTCTTGGTTGTTAGCACCTCCACCAACAACAAGGTGTCATGACTCCTAGGAGGGGAACCTAACCTAACCTAACCTAACCTAACCTAACCAAACCTAACCTAAACTAACCTAACCGTACTGCTGAGGTTATAAAATAAACGTAAAAAGTCTGTTTTTTGGTTCCGGCAAGATTCATTGACAGCTCGAAAATGACAGCAAGGGGATTTGAGGAGCTCATGAAAGCTCGAAAATCCTGTGCTATTCGTTTTTTTATTAGCACGACATTTAGACTAATTTCAGCTAACTTTATAAAATAAACGTTAAATGTGTATTTTCCGGTTCTGTCAAATCTCAAGAATTTCCACTTACGGCATTTTAAAGCTCATAAAAAGCTCAAAAATTTAGAGCTATTCGCAAATTTCTCTTGAATATAATTTTTAAAATTCATTGCTAAGTTTCTTAAGGTAAATGCTCTAAAACGTTCATCTTTAGAATGCTGGTTAAAGTCAAGTCTGGTAAATATATGTTTTTCACTCAAAAATTACTCACACTCGAAATTCTAGTGCTGAAGAAAATGCTCTACGACCTATTCTGAATGAAGAAAAGTGTTTTGTAAAGTTAGCCTAGCCCTTGGTTTTTTTTAAATTTACCGAAGGCTATGAAACACAAAAACTATGGTTGGTGCAGTTTGAAAGCTCATGAAAATGTCGAAATTCATGGCTAAACCTTTTTAAATTCAGTGGTGGGTGTGAGGCTAACTTTTTTCGCCTGTAGGAATGATTAAGAAAAGATGAAACGCGTTTTTTTCATTTTCAATTGTCGCTATATGGACCGACATGTGGTAAATATACTACAAATCTGAAAACATCAATAACAGAAGATGATATTTATTCGTCGAATCGAAATTCTCCGGATGACAAAGTGAACCGTTGTTGCAACCTGCTCTATTAGAATAAAATAATGTGCAGCTTATAAGACACAAGTGGAAGGTAAATGACTACATGGATTCTTGGAATACTCCAACATAATTAAGCAATTAATTAAAAACGTATAAAACATACAACAAATTACGTGTAACATAACACCGGAATCGAGACACAGTCACAGCGGCAAAGCCGGTTTTCCGGACACTCTCTCGTCGTCGAAACAGGAAAATATAATAAGAAATTATAATTCGTATCGGCTACTTGATTGAAATTTACGTTGATAAGTTGAAGAATGTGTGTATATGTGTATGAGTATGTGTGTGTTTTGTGTGTCATGTCAATTTAATTGAATCATCGACCAATCAAGTTGGTATCTTGGAGTTTGAAACGATCGTCAAATTTGGACAAATAGTGGAGTCAAGTCCATAGAGGATGTTAAGAAATTATGGACAAAATATTCAGAAGATGATTCTATCGGAGAATTGAAGCCACATGTTATTATAAGATTTTGCGAAAACCCGAAACTAACGAATTAATAGAGCTGCAATGTTGGTTTTAAAATAAATTATCTTTTTCAAAATATCGATGGTAGAAGCCGCTTCTCTATGATAATTCATCAATAGGATTAAATGAAAGAACTATTTTCGAGACACTTCATTTTTGATAAAAAGACAGTTTTGCATATGTTTGATTTTACTATTCAAATTCTCGTTAAGATTCGAATATATTTGCGCAAAGAAACAAATTTTTAAGGTTTTGTCGATTAGCGAATTTTGCAAATAATAGACTCAAACAATCATTTGTTTCGTATTTAAAAAGGAGTAAAAATTATTCGTATGTTAATTCAACTGTTCACGTTGTTTTGATTATTTCGACCTTCTTATAGACTTTTTGTCATACCCAAACTGGAGAGAGAAGCGAATTATAGGATCGTATATGTAATAACCCGAACGCAACAACGTAATGTCTAAAAGCGGCAGATGTATACCGACAACATACATGTTTATGTATGTAAAATCGTATAAATAAAATCGATGGCAGTCGAAGGAAACATTTATAAGATAGATTACAGAGAGCTATATAATGTAAAAAATGAGGCAATCGTCCAAATGTAATTGCTGTTCAAATATAGTCACGTATCTGTCTAAATACAGGCTAGGATTTTAAAAAATCGAATTCCAAAATTATAGTGTCGGACAGTAATAAAAATCGAAAGCACGACAGGGCGCGGTGAGGTGGAGTAAAAACTCCCATAATCAGATATTTGAAGGAACAGGTTAGAACCGTCATTATTAATGTACGATGTTCAATTATTTTTTCAGATGTTTCTTGAAAACAAAAGAATAACAATCTCTGCTGCTTATTATTGTTCTGTTCGAAACCAGTAATTCATGGGATATTGATGTCTTTCTTCGGTACGTTTAGAAATTTCACCATTAAAATATTTGAAAAGCCTGCTTCGCATTAAATTTATAATGTAATTGTTTTTTATTCTTGAAAAAAAGACGCAATGGCCACGCAAGAGTTACGATACAACTCCATTGTGCAAATTCCAGTTTAAACATAATATAATATATCGAAAATAATTATATGGTGTTTGTGATTGAATCAAATGCGGAATGTATTGTATTATCATGGTATACTGGGTGTGTCTTTCGAACCATGATTCTATATAAAATTAACTTTAGATCAACATTAGGCAACTGACGCGCGTAAACTCTACTTAACATGTAACATAATGATTTTTAAACTTCAACAACTAGTTATCGTTGTTTTTCATTGCATTTTATAACATCAGTAATAATGAGTCTTGACACAGGTATGAATTATATATAAATTCTCGGGCAATAGGTCACAATAACACTTATGCCTACTATATTTCCGTCTTTACGTACGTTTCGGTCTCACGACCATCTTCAGAAGACGTTTGAAACATAATTCGTATCAACTAAAGCGCGGGATTTCTTAAGCTAATTGTACTAAGCACTAATCGTCTGTATCGCATTGATTCCTATTAAAACTGCTTACAGCAATGATCGAAACACGAACAATTGAAATTGTAAAACATTAATGTCTAAAATATATGAATATGTATTAGAAAATCTTTACACAGTAATGTTTCTATACTTAAAGACGTCATATCTACAGGACGAGGAAAACCAAATTCTCTTTGTGCCCATATAGTGCAATGTTAAACAGATGTGTTTAAAACTTAACATGAAAAAAGACCAATACAACAAAGATATAGTATTGCCCAAAGCAATTTTGGAAGTTGGGATAAAGAGCTATAAAGACTCAATAATCTGCCGAATAGTCACAAAGCAATTAAAAGAGTGATTACAAGATAGAACTACAAATTAAAACGATTAATTACCACAATCATTACTATTAATATTTTCTTTTCTTTGCCATTTTCGATTTCACTATAAATTATCAATGTTCTTATTATTTTTCTTATATTTCGGTATTGTTCTTTATTTATTTATTTGTTATTAATTTTTTTCTTTCAATATTTTTTTGTAAGATAATAACTAGCCTGCATACAGGTATCTACGGCACCTCTGCAGGATTGATATGTGATGTTTATTTTGTAAACCTGCTTTTATTATATTTCATACTTTATTCAGTGGCGGCTCCTCGAAGGAAGCTAAGGAGGCTCAGTCTCCTCAGCAATTTATCATTTATCTTAATGATCATTCTCCTTTTTATTTCCTGTTTCTCTGATAATTTTTAAAATTTTACAATTAATTCCCCGTTCTCAGTAGTTATTTTTAATCTGGCAACAGTGCCCTGAGGCTAGACTCTCTATATATCTCAAACGCTGAGCATGTGTTGTCCAACGCAGTTGCCGTTTTTCCGACCAGTGCGGTCGCCAAATAGGCTAAATCAGCGAAAATGGCAACACCCTCTGGAGGCTAGCCTGCGGCAGCCGCTCGCAATCTATGAAATACGACACGTGCGTTCTGCCGACTGCTGAGTAGGTCAGTCAGTGCTTGTTTATGTGTTGTTACGCCACGCGAAGTAAGGTTAGATTGTTGTCTGTTGTAAATTTAAAATGAGTGTTAGTGTGTTAGTGAGTTAGTTGCTGCCTTTTAGAAAATCCATTTAGTGGATTTGGATTAACATATGATAAAAGTGTTTTTTGAGTTATTAACAAAGAGTTCTTTGGTTATTAAACGTTAAAATGAGTAGTGATTTAGTTGCTGGAAAGATTAGTGATGACAGGTATGTTTCAAAATCGATCATTTGATACTGATAATTGTAAAAAATATTTATGGGTAACGGGATCTGAGGTACACAATAAATTATATTATTGGTATTGCTTGCTATTTACATCTGGTACAACTTCATGTTGGGGGCACTCGGGTTATGATGATTTGAAAAATTTAGCTCGTGGTATAGACAGACATGAAAAATCGCAGGAACATATTACATCGAGTATTAAGTTTAAATTAACCGGTAAACAGAATATTGTTAAAGGAGGAAAACATATAATTTGGTAGACAAGAAACTACATTATAAACACTTTTTCTTATGAAATTTTAGATACTATTAAACGTCAAATTGAGATTCGATTTTCCGATTTACATGAATTGAAGTTTTTTGTATAACTTAGTTCTAAAATATAAATTTTTTGATAAAATAGCACTGCACAATGAATTATGCGTTATATACTCGGATAAAGATATTTTAGGCCAGTACGACATTCACGCCGATATGATGAAATATATGATAGACAATGATTTGCAACAAGTTTTACCTCAGTTTTATAAACTACTTTGTTTGACAGTCACCATTTTTGTCACGTCGGCATCGGTGGAGAGATCATTTTCTACTCTCAAACGAATTAAAACTTACATGCCAAATACAATGGGCCAAAATCGTTTATACAATGTTAGTTTAATATATATTGAAAAAGATTTAGTAAAACACTTAAAACGAAATGATACATTTTTTGATAATATTATTGATCATTTTTCGCAAACTAAAGACCGTAGAATTCCGTTAATATATAAAAAAGTTAATAAAATTAATTAAAAAAAAAACAAAATATGAAAACTTCTAAAAAAAAGAAAAAATATTAAAAATCCAAAAAAAAATAAAAGACGAAAACGAACAAAAAAATGTTTTGCCAAGAGAAACTCTATACCTCCACGTTGGTTATTGCTGGGTAACAATTAATATTGTCACTGAAGTAGCTGGTACGGTCGCTGTGCAAAGGTTAAAAGGCTGTGAATAGAGTATATTTTTACAAAAACGTTTTATGTCCAGCCTCCTCTCTCAAAAATTCACGAGCCGCCACTGACTTTATTATGCGTACAATATAGCGCGAATTTATGTAGTTATATATCTTCTTATCTGAATCTTTATTTATAAACAAGTCCTTGGTATGCCCCAAGTAATGAAAAAGCAGCGGAATGTACGTGGATTCCATCATATTTCATAACATTTGATAATTTAATTCTCTGAAAGTTAATTTTTCATTCTCCGTATCCCCAATTCGGCGTCTAATGCGTTCATACAAATTGTAATCAAGCAATCTGTACAACTATTAATTTAGACAATGGTAGTAAATTACATTTCGTTCCCACATATTGTGTAATTTAAGAACGAACCGCGTTGTGCAACGTCCGATTCTGGTAAAAATTCGGATTATCAAGTTAATTCGAGCTGGGACTACATTAATTCCAGCCCATATTTTCCGTTCCTACCTAACTAATATTTCGGCCGCGAGGTAAACTATATTTATTACCACAATAAATCTTTTTTTACCACAATAATATACCGCGCCCCATTATATCCTATTCCTATCATAAATTTCGACGTGATTTTTGGTCTACATGCATTCAAAACAGGTTATAATCGATATCAGAAATTAGCTGGAAATGAGAGATTTTAATTATTTATTTTGATTCGCCCACAAAGATTTCCGAGATAATGCGTTCTAGTTTATGACACAAAATTGTTACAATCGCCCTGATTATTGCAGCAATGAGTTAATTTATGTGGCTTGGGTACATGATAGTCAATGAAGCCGAAAAAAAGTTGAAAAAATGAATTTTTTTCCAATAAATGGATCTTATGAAATTTGGTATTTGGGCTCCTAAAGGGTCCAGGACAGTAGAATGCCCCAGTCAAAAATTTTAATAGTAATTAAGTAAACCGTTCAACCCTATGGAAATGTTGCCAAATAGAGAAAAGACACCCCTTCCGAAATGAAGCTCCTTCTAGTGTGTGCGTTTTTGCCAAAATTTCTTATTATTATATTAAATTTCAAAAAATTTAGTACATGTATGTGCAACTTTATCAAAGGCGTCGCCTTAACGGTTTTTTAGCTTATTCTTACATCTATAAAACTGGTTGTTTTGCAAAATTAGAAAACAAACTATGGAATTTATTAATTACTGAAGAATGATAAGTGAAACTTTTAAATTTTATTGAGGTATTTGGAGATAGTGCACTAAGTTGGGCCCATTGTGCTCCCCATGGTCAGAAGCCTAATCTATTCTAGCAGGTTTGTGACCCGCCAGAAACCCAGAGTATTACCAACGCTGGCTTCCGTGAGGTCTTCTGGGAGTAGTTTTGATTCTTCGAAGTGCCGGTGCTTGAGGAATGTCAAAGCAGGGCATTCCAACAGGATGTGAGAGGCAATTTCTTCCGCCTCGCTGCATTTTCTACATATAGGATCATCTTCTATGCCCATAGTATGAAAGTGTTTGTTAAGACGACAGTGACCGGTTAAGATTTCAGGCATCTCCTTGAGCAAGAACATCTTCCAAATGAGGAAGAGGATCCGTGATAGGTTTCTGAAGCTGAGATAGTGTGAAAAAACGAGTAGATATATTACGCTTCTTAAGGATTTTGGAAATTCGATTTGTTATACTTTCAATATATGGATGATAATCACAGGATAAAGGGGGGGGGGGTTCTGGCTCAGGTTGATATGAAATTTTAAGTGAAGTGTTTTTGCTTATTGCTTTTCAAATGTTATAATGGGAGACTTTATTTGATACTAAGACAGACGAAAGGTGTTTCAATTCTGATTTTGAGGATTGGGTTTGGGATAAGCTCTGTGAACCAATGACTTTATGACAGATTGCTTTTGAGCAGGGTGTTGGTGAGAGAGGCCATTGAGGTATCTATCGGTGTGAATGGGTTTTCGATACACAGAATGTCCTAAAGTACCGTCAGTCTGTCGACTAACTAATACATCTAGGAACAGGAGTGAACTTTTCGATTCAACTTCCATGGTAAAAAGGATATTGGGATGTAATGAATTTAAATGATTGAGGAAGGGAACAAGCTTTTCGCGACCATGTTGCCAAATAACGAAAGTATCGTCGACATATCTAAACCAACATTTCGGCTTGAGAACAGATGAGTCAATGGCATCTTGTTCAAAAGCTTCCATGAAGATATTAGCTATGATCGGAGAAAGTGGGGAACACATGGCAGCTCCCGAGGATTGCTCGTAAAACTTGCCATCGTACAGAAAATATGTGGAAGATAGACAAAAATCAATTTACGGTAGTAAGTACATTGAAATGTTTTTGGCAGGTAACAGTTGAGAAATCATGGAAAGAGTATCTGGAATGGTAATATTGGTAAACAGTGATTCTACGTCGAAGCTGACGAGCAAATTGCATGGGTTAACTTATAGGGTTTGGAGTCTTCCAACGAATTGGTCTTACGGAATATAAGGGCTTATGAATTTTAGGCAAACCATATAATCGGGCGCCTCGTGAACAATGAGGGATAAGACATTTCTTATCTGGTTCAAGGAAGGAAAAATGGGATGATTTCTAAAACTGTACTTTTCTATAGGGGAGGGGGGATCACTGTAACTGCAACATTTCCTCCAAATATAAGGATAAGGGCAAAATCCTCCCTTTTGGCGAGAACGACAAATGTGAGCGAAGCATTTCATTAGCATTTTAATAAACTGTTTTATTAACATCTATTTTTTTTAAATTTATTGAAGAATTAAAATTTTGTAAATTAGATACATATCCGGACAAGATGAAAAGTCCCTGAAAAATAAAGATGAATCAATTAACGCTAGTAAGTCCATCGAAATGTTTTGAGCCATTATGGAAAGAGTGTCTGGAATGGGAACATTGGTAAACAGTGATTCGACGTCGAAGCTGACTTTTTGTGCCGGTTCCTAACCATGAACGAAACATGGATCCATCACAACACACCAAAGACCAAAGAACAGTCGAAACAGTGGAATTGTTCTGGCAAATCGGAGCCGAAAAAGGACCAAGTGGGTTTATCGGTCAACAAAGTCATGGCGACAGTTTCTTGGGATGCACATGGTAGCGTCCATATCGTCTACCTTGAAAAGGGCAAAACGATCACCGGCGTACATTATGCAGAGCTGTTGGATCGATTCGACGCCGATTTGAAGCGCAAACGGACGTATTTGGCAAAGAAAGAATGCCTTCCTCCAAGACAACGCACAGGCCGCAGTCGCAATGGCAAAATTGCATGAATTGCGCTACGGGTTGGTTCGTCATCCACCATATTCACCAGATTTGGCCCCCTGCGGTTCTTATCTATTCCCAAACTTGAAGAAATGGCTCGGCGGAAAGAGATTTGACTTCAACGATGAGGTCGTCGTTGATATACAATTTTGAAGGAAACGTATTATTTGGAAGGAATCGAAAAATAAGAACAGCGTTGGACGAAGTTGACCAAATAAATCATTTCTTGTTTCATTTTCACGAAGTTTTCACCTTGCCCTCGCATGTAAAAAAAATTTCAGGCCAAATGCAACCAAATGTAAAAAAAATATTTCGCGTAAAGTCTAAAAAAGGTTATCAAGTTGCCTCAGATTATGGTAATTTTTCTTGAAAAGTCTACAGCGTTCTTCTTCTCAAAATAAGAATTTTGAATATTTCTGAGGGTTGAATATGAATGATTTTGATGTATATTTATAGCCATAAAAAATTATACCCTCGTATATAGTAAATCATCACTACTTCCCTTTTGTACTAATATACTATTTTCGTTGGATAACAAAATAGAATACGTATTTATGTGGATTTATTCAAACGAGTTTATTTGGTGTTATTTGTTATATCTAATCCGTGATATAAATCAGGATTATTTCCAGCAAATTATCTCATATCACAACATTCTAATTTAGGAGAATAAATCAAAGTATCGTGATTCATTCAGAATAATGATTAATGTATTATTTCAATCCCAATTTGGTCGCCATTCTTTTTCGTACATTGTTCGAATTGATTGTTTCCAGCCCTGCTAAATGTGTAATGTAAAAACTACCTGAATAATGAATAATTTTTCCATCTAAAAACTGCCGTTTCGGCAATTAGCGTTTGATGAACAGGAATGTCGAATTAATTTTAATTTATTCTAACCGGTGAATGTAACGTATCGATTCCAATTATTCGTACTGTAAATTTCTAATTTGTATCAACTTAAAATTAATGGTTTTTAATTTTTCATTTTATTGATTCTAATTTATTGCTACTTAACTGTTGTATTATGTCAATACGCAATTACCAATATATTATTTTCACGCTACAGGTATTTTAATATAAATATTTTATTACTAAACACACTGCTATTGTTCGTTTGTTCAAAGACCTTACGGCACAATTCATCGCACAATGTGCCGAACATTCGCATTCCACACGCTTCCGCAATTATTCGAAATCGAAAATACTAAAAGGTATTGGTTTCAACAAAGGCACTCATGTTTTTATTACACAGTGAGTCGATAAATAAATCGAAAGACTTCAGGGTTTCACAATTGCTCGGTTTACTGTTTAATATTTTCGGTTTTATTGACAAGTTATGGCGAAAATCCAGTAGAAACAAGTCGCGTTTGAAACCTCAGCTAAAAAATGTACAGTATTTCCTAGATAAGGAAGTCTAATAGATCGAAAAATCTTGGCTTCCGGATGGATTCCGCTCCACAATAGCACGCTTTGATCCCTACGTTTCGCCAACCATTACAGGTGGCATCTTCAGGGCTGGATTGTAAGAAAAACCTTCACGTTACACAGTTCACTGTCTTTATTCCAGTGGTTAACTGCATTCTGGCACCTGACCCTGCCGTTGTGTGATCATGTGCGAAGGGGAATTAACGAGGATGGGTTTCGAAATGTTGGGAGGGTAATATCCGTAATTTCAGGTGAAGTGTATATCTTTATTGCTGTTTGAATATTATAATGGGAGAAACTATTTGATAATAAGACAAATGTTGAATGTTTCAAGGATTTTTCACTGATAAAAGTTTGGGGCTCGCGCTAGGATTTTAGTATTTTCGAAAAGGATTTGATTATTAGTGTCAACCTTGGGATAACTTGGAAGATAGGCAGGAGGGGGGGGGGGGGGTTGTGGCTCAGGTTGATTTGAAATTTTAGGCGAAGTGCTTTATGGCTTTTTGTATGTTGTAATGGGAGAAATTATGTGATAATAAGACAGATGAAAGATGTTTTAATTCACCAACAAAGTTGAAACGAAAGATTCACTCTTGTTCCTAGATGTATTAGTTAGTCGACAGACTGACGGTACTTCCGGACATTCTGTCTATCTGAAACCCACTCACACCGATAGATAACTCAAAGGACTTTGCCATCACCACCCTACCCAAGAGCAATCTACTATAAACTCCTTGGTCGACAGAGCTGTCAACTTATCTCAACCTCAATCCTTAAAATCAGAATTAAAACATCTTTCATCTGTCTTATTATCAAATAATGTCTACTTTCTTTTTGTACCACTTTTATTAATAATAACGTGAAAACGTAACTATAGTTTCAACACCGAAGTGCCATTATCGAACAATTAGAAAATTATGAAGAAATCAATGAAACAGTTCAAGTATAAATAGAGTAGAGTAAAGTAGGGTTGAGATTAAGGAATCAACGGAAATTACAAAAACATGTAGATCCTAGGAAAGTATAGTATTACATAGTAAACATAGCAACAATTTGTGAATTAGTGTGATTATAATTTAATATTCTAAGAATTATTCTAAGAGCGGTTTGAAAGACACATGAAAAGATCACTGATATAGGTCTAACTGATCATTGCGGATACTTTTATTAGTTTTTGACACCTTTATAAATCTCTATTGATTCTAATGTATTCAATTTAAAACCTCTGATTTGGTTATGTGAAATGCTTAGGCTATCTAAATTAGGGAAATTATGACCAGTTTGTAAAAAATGATTAGCAAAGGTTGAGTCAGTTTTGTTGAGTCTGAACGAGCGAAAATGTTCTTCGTATCTTAATTTGAGATTACTAGTTCTACCTATATAAAAGTCATCACAGTCTGGGCAAATCATCTTATAAACTCCAGGTTTTCTATATTTATTGATTTCGTTTTTGGCGTTGTACCGGGATATCAAAAATTATCTTGGTCGAGGGTGGTTGTGGAATCTAAAACGTGTGTCTTACTTTACGTTTGAAATAATTATGCACTGTCACACTGACATCATCAATAACCTACAAATTTCATACCTATTTATTTCAGTTGAAAAACAGTAATGAACTACAAATTATGAAATAACGGTTTTAGTAACAAGAAAAACTAAATTACAGTAATTGTTGGAAATGTCCCCCGTTTTGTTCGATGCACAAGTTGACGCGCATCCTCATGCTGTGAAAACCGAAATAAATAGGTATGAAATTTGTAGGTTATTGATGATGTCGGTGTGACAGTGACATAATTATTTCAAACGTAAAGTAAGACACACGTTTTAGATTCCACAACCACCCTTGACCAAGATAATTTTCGATATCCCGGTATATAAGATGGCAAAGTTTATTTTGAGGTTTGAAACCGATTTTAAAATTATGGCGTGATAAAATGTTAGCAATATGTTCGCTTACTGTACCAAAATATGTCAAAGAGATGAATTTAGTGGTTACATCTATGTGTTTTATACACGGATAAATTTTATAGAAAGTTGATTCTTGTTGTTTGAGATGTATTAGTTTAATTATTTGATCTACCGGAAAACCATTATTGATGGCTATTCGTTTGATCGTGTTCAACTCAATAGTGAGGTGTTCTATCGACAATGGTATCGAAAATGCTCTATGGATCATTGAGTGATATGCTGCTAATTTATGGCTACGAGGGCTAAACGATGAGTTCGGAATAGTGATATCTCTACAAGTGGGTTTCCTGTAGATATTGAAGTTTATTTTATTATGGTTACTTATTAGTGTTGAATTCAAAAACTTTTTGGACTAAACTTTCGCGACACCAATAGGTCTGCACTTGCAAAACACAAGTTTGACACCAATCATCAAATTCTTTTCAAGTTCAAGCCTGCCCTGAAAATGCCAAATTAGCTATCCGCGGAAGTCTACTATTTAAGATATCTAATAAATAAAGTTTTGTTTAAATGGAGGAAATAGGTATAACATTTGTAACACCCTTTTCAATTTTCAAGAATTTTCAATAAATCGACTCCATTTTTATTAGTTTTATAGTTTATCCTGAAGAATAAAACAAAATGAAAATACTTGTTGGTGGCAATTTTTTATAAGCATTCTTGTGTGTCAGTTTTAATATCCAACGTTTCATTGTCGACCATCATCAATTTTTTTCCAATACGCCTATGTATATGTTATCTGGCAGCAGATATAGCTGTCAGATGGCTGCCGATTTGCTCTTTGTTGACAACAAGAGCGACCGTGTTATAATTCCAAAGGAGTGTTTGGTGATGTTCAAGCGCGATAAGAAGAACTTTTTCGCCGTTTGTGGACGAAAAATGGATCCTTCACAACCCACCAGAGACCAACGAACAGTCGAAACAGTGAACTTGTCCTGGCGAATCGAAGCATCAAAAGGCCAAAGTGGTTTTATCGGCCAACAAAGTCATGGCTACAGTATCGTCCATATCGATTACCTTGAAAAGGGCATAATCACCGACGTATATTATTTAGGCAGAGCTGTTGGATCGATTCGACGCCGATTTGAAGCGGAAACGGTCGCATTTGACAAAGAAAAAAGTGCTCTTCCAATAGGACAACGCACCGACGCACAGGTCCGTAGTCGCAATGGTAATGGTCTATCGTAGTTCTTCTACTCTACGCAACGAGGGAAATCTATAATGTTAGAAGAATATCGTATGAGACAGCGGTGGAATGTTGAGAGAGGAGATAGTTTTTCGAATTTTTCTTGAAGGTTTGGAGGTTATAGCCATGACCTCACTAGGTGAAGAGTTCCACATCTTCGCAGTTCGATAGAAAAATTAAGTTTGGTAGGTCCTCCTATCTGGAATCTCTGGTGTTGGAACAACAGACGAGATTTCTGATGAACACCGACCATGGAAATAACTATAGAAAAGGGAGAGATCTCTCATCTTTCATCGCATCCTCAATCAAACGGAAAATTCTCATCTGGATAGAATCCAAGAGTTCCAACGTATTTCTGAGAGCCGAACTCCAAATATGTGAACAGTACTCTATCTGTGCTTTGTAGATTATGAGGAGCTGCTGGGATGTAAAGTAGCTCTTGTGAAGCGGTTTTCGCAATGGACCTCACACGAGAGGGTGCTGTTGGTAGTGATTCCGAGCATGGATATGGAAGACTTCATAAAAATAGTTGTACCTGACATCATCATATTAAAGATCTATCATTACCTTCTGAGTATCAAGGCCCGAGTGCTGCCGATGTGACGTCACGTCTAGTAGTCGAACGTTGGAATGAAAACGTCAGCGTAATATGAAGATGTATTAGAACAATTTTGGATGAATTTTGACATTAATATAAAATAGACTAGACTAATAGGAACGGCGCAATCTTTTCGCCAGTTTCTACGCGCACACACACAAATATCATCTCAAACATGGTCTAGATCCATTCAGGAAAAGCTCAAAACTACATGCAGTATCTTAACACATGGTAGAATATAGCGATCCACGTACATTCGTCAACAGATCTTCAGCAAAGTATTCAGATTTTTTCGAGTAACATAGGTGTTTGAAACGGCAAGTCATTCCAGACATGCCTAAATACTGACGTTCCCATTGTTGAAGCAACAAATGGAATGTATCGGAATCATATATTTATTATATCCTCACTAAGCCTTCTACCGTGTAATAAATCTCCTTCACTACAGATTATTCGAGACCCGTTCAAACGATCGATTTTATCAGAAAATTATACGGAATCGTCGTGTTCACAGTTTCGAAGGCTATAACTTTTTTACAACTGAATTGTGGACTGAATCTTTTATTTGTGGAAAACTAATGAAAAATGGTTTCTAAAAATCATATTCAATTTGAATTTGCAATAGTACCTATGTTTAGTATTGAGATCGGTAAAGACATTTTTTTTAAACCGGCCAGAAATTAGTACTTTTCGGTTTATTTTTAGGTCAGAAAATCTCATTTTGTCGGACCGAGCCAGAAAATTATTGTGATAGTCCGGTAAAAGCTTTTACCGGACTCATTTTTATTTACTTACCGGCCTATCTTGAATGAAAAAAATAATAAAATAGTTAGTCTAAGATAGCGGTCAATTGGTTTCTATAGTAACCGAGTTTTGTATTATTTGAAACTATAAAATAACTTGACATATTTTGACGTTTAGTTGAAAACGTGACAATTATTATAAAATGGATAGCTAACGGAGGTGCTGACATCATAAACTTAAAACGACATGGTGGTTGGAGTTCATATCAAGTTCCCGAAGGTTACATTGAGGATTCAGTTCAGAATAAGATTGATATAGCTAACAAAATTCAAAAAGCAGGTAACTCAAACACAGAAATTGTAATAAGATTCTTGACCCAGTATGAATTATATATAAAAATTCTCGGGAAATAGGTCACAATAACACTTGTCTTAAAGACGAATAGTTAAAACAAAGTGTTATTGTGACCTATTTCCCGAGAATTTTTATATATAACAGAAATTGTCTCACGTCAACAAATAATTTTGAAATACCGTGCTTACAGATAAGTAATGCTAATAATTGTATGTTTAATATAACTATTCAAAAATAATGTTTATATTTGTAACCAAAAATTAACGATTGTTAAAAAAAATTGTTAAAATTAGTTAATAAAGAGTTCTTGTTATAAAAATGTAAACTGAATAATATGAAGTTTATGGTACAACAATGCCCGTTTAAAAAAAATATTGTACGTAATACGTCCCAAAAGTGCTTTTACTGGACTCGCAGGCTTGCAAATTGCCCACTCGTCCAGTAAAAGACAACTTTCGGGACTTGTTACGTAAACTACTATTACCGATCGATGACAATTTGACAATAACTATTGTCTGAGATTGGTGGGCTTTAAAGGTAGTTTTTTGCGCTATTGAATTTATTAAGAAACATTTGAATACCAAACGCAGATTCATAGAGATACGAGTATGTTAGCCTGCATATCACGTTGCCGTAATGTCAAGTTTTTGACTGCGTTGTTATAGTAGTAAACAAAAGTAACCATTGCAGTTTTTTTGTAAAAATAACTTTCAAAAACCAGTAAAATTAGTGAATTAAGTGATGTCGACGCTACAGATTTTTGACAAATCGAGAAAACGCTACGAAAACATTTACAAAATTTTTTCAAGAACTGGTAAAAAAAACCATTTGTGAAAAATTTTTGCTGGCGTACTTTGTGTGAAGAAATGAGAAACTAAAAAGCTCCAGGAAGCATGTGGGTGGAATACTCGATGTTAAAATAAGATTCGATTCACCTCATTGTACATTTGATATCAATATTTATCATGTTTCAAGGTTTTCTCATTGTATGTTTTGATAATGAACTGTTAAGTTCGAAATTGCAAACAAGTTTCTTTTAAATAGAGTGATATTTAACAAAGTAATATCTTTTGTTTCTTCTGTTCCTACAATCATACATTTGACTTGCAGAACAGTGGCGGCTCGTGAACTTCTTAAGAGAGGAGGCTGGACATAAAACGTTCTTGTAAAAATATACTCTATCCAGACAATAAATTTAATCTTTGCACAGCGACCGTACCAGCTACTTCAGTGACAAAATTAATTGTTGCCCAGCAAGAACCAACGTGGAGGTGTAGAGTCTCTTGGCAAAAAATTTTTTTGTTCGTTTTTTTTTCTTTGGATTTTTGATATTTTTTATTTTATTTTTTAATTTTTCATATTTTGTTTTTTTTATTATTTTTATTAACTTTTTTTATATATTAACGGAATTCTACGGTCTTTAGTTTGCGAAAAATGATCAATAATATTATCATAAAATGTATCATTTTGTTTTAAGTGTTTTACTAAATCTTTTTCAATAGATATCAAACTAACATTGTATAAACGATTTTGGCCCATTGTATTTCGCATGTAAGTTTTAATTCGTTTGAGAGTAGAACCGATGCCGACGTGACAGGAATGGTGACTGTCAAACAAAGTAGTTTATAAAACTGAGGTAAAACTTGTTGCAAATCATTGTCTATCATATATTTTATCATATCGGCGTGAATGTCGTACTGGCCTAAAATATCTTTATCCGAGTAGGTATATAACCCATAATTCATTGTGCAGTGCTGTTTTATCAAAAAATTTATATTTTAGAACTAAGTTATCTAAAAGTGTATTGGGAAACTCTTTTGAAAAAGATTCGAAAAATCTTCTATTTGTCAAGTCGAAAAACTTCAATTCACGTAAATCGGAAAATCGAATCTCAATTTGACCTTTAATAGTATCTAAAATTTCATAAAAAAAGTTGTTTATAATGTAGTTTCTTGTCTACCAAATTATATGTTTTCCTCCTTTAACAATATTCTGTTTACCGGTTAATTTAAACTTAATACTCGATGTAATATGTTCCTGCGATTTTTCATGTCTGTCTATACCACGAGCTAAATTTTTCAAATCATCATAGCCCTAGTGCCCCCAACATGAAGTTGTATCAGATGTAAATAGCAAGCAATATAATTTATTGTGTATTTCGATTTTGAAACATACCTGTCATCGTCACCACTAATCCTTTCAAATCCGGTAAAGGCCGTTTATTTTTATTAACAAAACACTTTTCTATCATATGTTAATCCACTAAATGGGTTTTCTAAGAACTCAGCAACTAAGTCACTCATCATTTTAACGTTCACCGATTAGATAAATTATAACTTAACTACTTAACCTTACTTCGCCTGGCGGAACAAAAACAATAGCTAACGTAACGCGTGTCGCATTCTTCTAGCAGCGGTAGAGCGGTAGCTAGTAATCGTATTGCATTCGACCGACGAGTGCGTACGAGAAGCTAGCCTACATAGAGTGTTGCCATATTCGCTGTTTTACCCTACTTGGCAATTGAACTGGTTGGAAAAACGGCAACTGTGTTGACCACACGTATTTAGCGTTTGAGATATATAGAGAATCTAGCCTCTGGCCACTGTTGCCAGATTAAAAATAACTACTGAGAACGGGGAATTAATTGCAGAATTTAAAGAATTATCAGAGAAACAGGAAATAAAATGAAGAATGATCATTAAGATAAATTGGTGAGGAGGCTGAGCCCCCTTAGCCTCCTTCGAGGAGCCGCCACTGTGTGTCCAAACAGAAAAATTGTGCTAACAAAAATGAGGGAACTCGCTGATCGATTGAACGTCTCTTTTGTACTAGATGACTAGACTATATTTGACAAACTAAAGCCAATTTAAAATTGTTTATCATAATTATCGATGAACGATTGTACAAGGACTGGAGGACCGAACGTTGTCATGTAGATACCAGGTAATGTTTATAGATATATCAGTACCGAGTTAACGCCCGTTGGAGGAGATGTGTGTGTAAGTTATTTTTCAGTTTGTAAAAGCGATTAATTAAAGGAGAAATACGCTATCCTGATAATTCGAAGAGCAAGTTCAATTGGTCGGGTTCTCGGTAACCGGTGAATAATTTACACATTAGATGGTTTTATCTGGCCTTATTTAACGTGAAATATTATAGCTAAATTCATCCAATGACCTGTACCTACACACACGGGGATAGATTATCGCCCCGATTCGAATTATGGGCTACACCACGCCTCCTACGTGTTTCGAACCAGTATCAACATAACCTCTCATAATTGGCGCGTGTTTGAGGGTCGAACCCCGGGTAGTATGAATGCATTCAGATTTGATAAGAAAATTTAAATGGAACACAAATTTCCTATTAAATAACTGTTCTATATTAATAAAGAAAGATGTGTTTTCAATAACTCACTCACTCACCGAGATGTCCCAAACCGTAATACGTAGGGAAAATTTTGATACAGGTAAATTTTCTTCTGTAATTGGTATTCTGGCTAGCTATGTGTGTAGTTATGTTGTGATATTATGGTTTTTGATCATGACAATCCCTAGAAAAGTGTACCCTGTTACGTAGTTATCCTTTTTACGCACTTATCTTTTCAGGACTTGAAATCTAGATTATTACCAAATTCAAAATTATGCCCGAGCGGCTGCAAGGATATTCAACGAAAACCATCCTGAACGTAGCGTTCGCCATAAGTACGTAATGGAATTGATTTCAAAATTTGTGGAGACGGGTTCAGTAATGGATAAAAAAAGGGCACCCATTGGAATTGTTAATGATGAAGGAGCAGCTGTGGCGGTATTGGGACATGTCCAACTTATGCCAAACACGCAATCTGTACGACAACTTTCTGCAGCTTCCGGTATTAGCCAATCTAACGTTTTCAGAATTTTACATTAAAACAGGTTCCATCCGTACAAAATTAAATTAATTCAGGAATTAAATCATGATGATTGGGATCGAAGGCAAGAGTTTTGCGAAATTATGGTCGAGCGTACTAACAATAACCTAAATTTCTTGTACAACGTTTGCTTTTCTGACGAATGCACTTTTTTACTTAATGGAGAGGTTAACCGGCATAACTGTAGAATTTGGAGCGATACAAATCCTCATGTATTTCGAGAAGCTCACATTCAACATCGGGAAAAGCTAAACGTTTGGGTAGGAATTTTGAGAGACCACCTAATTGGACCTACGTTTATTCCTGGTAATTTAAATGGCGAAATTCATCTTGAAATGTTGGAAAATGCGATTGATCCGTTAATAACTGAACAATTAGAAAACGATCCTCTACTACTTGAACAACAATTGCATTTCCAACAAGACAGAGCTCCTCCTCACTACGCCGCACCAGTTCGCCAATACCTCAATTTGCAATACCCCGGTCATTGGATTGGAAGAAGAGTGGCCTGCCCGATCTCCTGACCTGAACCCTCTGAACTTCTTCTTGTGGGGACATCTTAAGTCCAAGATTTTTGTGACTCAGTCTGAAAATTTGGACCAACTACGCCAACGAATTGTAAATGAGTGTCGTCAAATAACTCCAATTATGCTGAACCATGTTAGAGACGGTTTTCAGTCAAGATTGTATTATTGTATGGAAGTCAATGGAGGACAATTTGAACATTTGATTTAAACACGCAGATTTAATTTTTTTATTGTGAGCATGACAACAATTCAATTTTTTTACGAATGTGATTTTTGAAGATTGTTTAAGTTTGTAAAAAAGGCTTAGTAAAAATGAGCTTGTACATTGTACAAATAACCAAAATATTCAAGGTGGCGCATTCGAGCAACAAAATTAATTTTTGGTGAAAACGGTTAGGGGGTTGCTCCTCGTTCAAGCCTCAAATATACGTCAAAAGATGTCCCCCAAACAAAATCATTCGACGTGTTTCGGGAGATTTTTCCACTCACTATGGGATAAGAAATATACGGGTGGCTCGTCCGAGATGGAACACCTTGTATTTGTATAATACAAACTCTTACTTGTAACAAAACAATAGTGTAGCCATTACATGTTTGCATTTTCTTCTAGAACAGCTTCTCAAGAACAATTCATGCATTTTTTTTTAATTTTTCAGTTTTCCTTCAATTCATGTCATTCTACCTGTAAATTTCAGGTACCAAGGCACCTTACAACAACAGTTACTTCAAATTTATCATCAGGAAATGAAATATTATGTTTAAAAGTATTATTTCCAGAGTTAGTTTTAGAAAAAATGGAAATTTCATCTCATGGTCATGACAGGTTGAAAAAATACTTATGTTGCTAGATTAGGAGGAAAACTGCCGACAAAGAGGAATTATACACATACATACACTAAGATACAGCATAATAGGGCTTTAATTAAACCGTCCACAGTCAAGACGATAGTACGTGTTGGGAAAGACGCGGGAAGAGGTACACGGGACGACAGGTTCAAACTGAGCACACAAACGATAATAAATGATTCTTGCGAGAATATTTCCGAAGACAATGTAAATTTCATTGCGTTTGAAATAATATTTAAATCCGTGGAATGCAGTCGCTAAGACGGACATCCACTATTAATATTCAGCTTTGATTATAATAAAAAGCTGACGTGTGACGTTTACAATTGATGAAACGGTAACAAAAATAAATTGATCACCTGATCTTGAACATCGTTGCATGGAAAGACCGATACTAGTTTGTCGTTTCATCCGACGATGGTGTGCTGTATGGTTTGGACACGTTTTGTTTTACGCCGCATTGGAAATTGTGTACAATATGATTTTGTCATTTTCCATTAATAACAGCACGTACATTTATCAACAATAGCTCTTATCCACTGAAAAAAACTGTTAGAACACTGAGGACCTTTCAGCTACCAAGTAGCCAATTATCAATTAATATGAGTTATCGAATGAACAAACGAAGATATTCACAGGTTTCATTCAGTGAACTGGTGAGCCAAAATTAAAGGAACTTAATAATTTCAATAGATAGATAGATAGATAGGTAACTTTATTCAGAGAATTGTACTTAAAAAAAACGAACATCTGAGAATGATAAAAGTGCTAACAAAAATACACAATAAGTATTTGACAAGAAAACAAAAACAAACCGAAAACAGGCATGCTGACATTGTAGAGTAAAATAGTCAATATATAAAAAAAAAACAGTTGACGCTGAATCAGAATAAATCGGAATCTAGAAATTCATTTACACTTTATGGTTCAACCTTAATTAATAATTCCTGTACCAACTGTTTGAATTTTTTAAGACAGGGTTCGATTTTCACTTCCGTTGGAAGTCTATTAAAAAATTTAATACACGAATACATAGGGGTTTTTTCTGTTTGAGTTAATCTTTGGGCTGGAGTATTTAAATCCACAGTTCTAGTACCACAACTATGCTGTGATTTATATATATTGAATTTTTCCCTATTTTTAATCAGAAATACCAAACACTCACATATATAGATACTTGGCACAGTCAAAATATTCATTTCTCTAAATTTTCCTCTGCATGATTGCCTATAACCGTTTCCCAACAAAATTCGTAGAGCTCTCCTCTGCACTCTAAAAACACGTTGCGCTTCTCCGCATTCTCCCCAGAAAATGACACCAAAGCGCAATAGAGAATAAAAGTTCGAAAAATACACAGTCCTTAAAGCATTTGTGTCTAAATATTTAGCTGTGATTCTGAAAGAGTAACACACCGAGTTTAATTTATTGCAGAGTTCATTTATATGAATCTCCCAATCTAGATTTTGGTCTATATGAATCCCGAAGAACTTTGTGTCATTATCTAAGGTCACATTTTGTGTCTGAAGCTGTATTTCCTGCGGTATTTTGTTCCTTGCGTTTTTGGTTGGTTGTGAAACAGATATAAGTTGTCTTTTCTTTGTTTAGAATCAATTGATTTTTGGTGAGCTAGTCTTGAGCTTTTTTTAGGCTGTTGTTAGCTATACCTAACATTTCTTGGAATGAAGATCCTACCGCTAGTAGGTTGATGTCATCGGCATAATTCACGAGATGTGTTTTTTCGTTTACAATTTCAGATGCTAAGTCATTGATATAGAATACGAGTAATAGAGGACCCATTAAACTTCCCTGGGGTACTCAAACCGACAGATGACCCTCGTCAGAAAAGTACTTCTTTCCATTTATATCTACTTTTTGAGAGTGTTCTGTCATGTATGATCTTAACCAGCTAAGTGCTGGGCCTCTGATACCATAACGCTCCAATTTAGCCAATAAAATAACATGGTTAATGCTATCAAATGCTTTTGACAAGTCCAAAAATATACCCATTGACAGATATTTGTTTTCATATCCCAAAACAATTTTTTCTATGAAGTCATAAATAGCAGTGTCTATTGATTTGCCCTTTAGATATCCATGCTGTGAGCAATTTTTCAGCATAAAAAAAGCTCAGGAGTTTAGTACACATAGATATTTCAAATATTTTTGAGGATGGTATCAAACTAATAGGACGATGGTTTTCTAATAGTGTGGGATCACCTTTTTTATATAATGGTTTGACAATAGCAAGTTTCAAACTATCTGGAAAAAGTCCATATTGAAAAGAATTATTTATTATGTGGCACAAAGGGATTGCTAGTTCATTTTCACAACTTTTTATGATACTGCTCGGTATTTCATCGTATCCTGCACTCATAGTATTTTTCAACTTTTTGATTATCTTAGTAGTTTCATCAATAGTTATGGGTGTATGAAACATTGAATTTTTTGAAAGAGGTATGTTATAAATCATATCTACTTCTGCATTATCCCAATATACGAGGGTCCTTGAAAAATATAACAGATGGAGCCACAATCGAAAATCTCATGTGATATTTATGATGTACCATCTTTAACTAGAACGCATTAAAATTCTCAGAATGATATGTCATTCAGTTCCTTTTTGACACCCATTGAAAGCAAGCAGCCTTGAAGATTTTTGTAAACATGGAAAACAGTGAATTTCGCGTCTTGATTCAACATTATTTCTTGCGTGGGGAAGACATTACGCAAACCAAAGCAATCGCTTGTTAAGCATTATGGGGACTCTTCACCATCGATTGGAACGATTCACGAGTGGTATAATGATTTTCGATGTGATATTATGACCACAAAGGACGCCCAACCTTCTAGTATGATATTCGACGATCGGCGAGTTAAAGTGTACGAGATTGCTGAGACTATGGGCTCTCTGTTGACAACAAGCGCGACAGTGTGACAACTTCAAAGGAGTGTTTAGCGATGTTCAAGTGCAATCAGAACAACTTTTCGCGCTGTTTTGTAACAATGGACGGAACATGGAGCCATCACAACATACCAGAAACCAAAGAACAGTCGAAACAGTGAACTTGTCCTGGCGAATCGAAGCCGAAAAAGGCCAAAGTGATTTTGAAAATCGGAGTTGGTGAACCAAAAACTTTGTCTATTAGTCAAGTTCTTACGCGAAATGTGTTTGTATTTTTCATTACGCATTTCTCAACTTCGTTGTTATAATTGTGCTGGTTCAAAGAGACGTTTAAATCAAAATCAGGAGAAAAATCAGGATTAGCTGAATATGTTTTTTATTTTTAGTAATGAATATTCACACAGATATATAAAACATTTTATAAAAGTTTCCGCAATAGCCACATGATTTTTGAAATCCATAATGAGAGCTAAACTACTAATTAAAATAAATAATAGACACGTCAAATGTGAGCCAAATGTTCTATATATTCGGTTAGAATGTTCCTTCTAGTTTGGCCCGCATAGCATTTTGAACACGACTAACAATCGATTTTGTAAATTCCGGATTTGTCGAAGTCGAAAACTTTATCCAAAGGTGTTGCCTAAGCGGGTTTCAGCGTATATAAACTAGTTGTATTGTATGGTGTTTATTGATTACCGAATTATGAGAAGTGAAGCTTTTGAATTTAATCAAACTATTGTAAGGTAGTGGCTCCATTTCTCTTTTTGTTTCGAAATTAAGTTATTGATCAAAAATTCGTCGTAACCATTGTCCAACGGTTTTGTTGAAGTTTTTCACAACTGCGTTGTTATAATTTTGCTGGCTCAAAGGGGCATTTAATAATCAATGAACAAGACTATTAAATGGAACTATTTTATATCTGAATGGTGTAGCTATTTGTTTGAGTGGGTTTTCTGTATATGTTGAATTCTAAGTGATAATCATCTCTGATGACGTTAATAACAAGGAAAGGAAGCTGATTATATCGCTGGTTGTCTATTTCTATTTTTACAGAGAAGTGTTTTCAAATTTTTACTCTTACATTATGACCGAAATACACATTTTCTGAAATGGTCGATATGCATGTCATGTTATAATTGGGCGGATCGCGGCCGTACACCCCATGTGTTTGCGAAGACTCCCCTGCATGCCCATAAGGATGCAACGACCTTCTTCATCCGGGTTTCAACGGTGCAGTTTCCAGCTTAGTTTAGCATCAAGGATAACTCCAACGTATTTCACTGAACCTTTTAGGTGAAAGGTCCTCCCTAACAGACGAATCTCTGGTGGTTTATTTTTGAAAACGATCACTTCGGTCTTTTCAGGATTCACCCGGAGTCCCTCGACCTGATCTGTTTCATTCATATTAGTTGAAAATCATAAATATTCTAGAAACGGCGACTGAGTAATGTAGAATCGATTTTGTAAATTGAAATACCTGAAATATTCCTTATACCTAATACGTATTGGACGACCTGGGTGTTCTAACTCCTATTACAATCTAAACGAGGTAATATAAACTTCAGAGTTTTATCTACTGGGTCTTTGAATTTCTCATGATAAACTTAATAATGATGAACGTTCAGTTTACGTTCAATAATTAATAGCAACTTTTTCCCTCCCATTTATCTTTATCAATAATATTAACTATTCCGATTTCCCAATACGCGATAAAATACTTCGAAGGATATTCTCGAAACAGCAATGACACGTCTCTATATACCGGTCATTAATCAAACGTTGAATACTATCTGAAATTTAAAATCTAGTCCAATATTAATTATTTATTCAACTTTTGAATGCCGATTTTAATCTCCCAATACATACCAACGGAAATAATCCAAATAAATACCATTCGTAATAATTGGATTCTTAGAATGCAAGTATGTATATATGAATAACAGGATGTAAATATTCGAGAAGTGGACACACCTAGACTATATAACCTGGATGCTAAGAAATATAGATTGATGAAAGTGAATTATGAATAATGAAAATCTCAACACCCAAATTCGTTATTCTCTCTATGTGCCATAGCAACTGCTACAGCTAAATATGTCAGCAAATAATGGCTTTTATGGGAAAAAAGACTTGGACTATTTTTTGTTATAAATCGTTGGCGAGACATGGGACGAGCTTAAAACCCCCTTGTTTTTGTGAGTGTCAAAATGTTCTTGGATTTGATTTTACGCGAGAGCGGTAGGTCGTAGAGAAACATGTTGTTCAAAAAAAAATTGTAAAGAACCGGAAAGATCAGAAGTAGAGGGCTCTAAAGTTCCCAAAAATGACTTAATCCTCTTTTCGACGCGGACAGTGGAAGTATAAAAGTTTTCCTACATTGCACCGTTCATCATCATCATTATCATAGATTGAGGGGAGGGGGCTTAACCCCTAAATACACTTAGGCCACTCAGTTGGGCCCATTATGCGTGGTCAGATCCCTATTATATTCTAGCAGGTTTATGGCCCGCCAGAAACCCAGAATATTCCTAATGCTGGCCTCCTACAGTTCTTCTGTAAACAGTTTCGCTTCGCCGAAGCCACGGTGTCTAAGGTATGTCAAAACAGGGCATTCCAACAGAATGTGGGAGGCGATTTCTTCCACCTCTCTGCATTTCCCACATAAAGGATCATCTGCGATACCCATAGTATGGAGGTGTTTTTTGAGACGATAGTGACCCATTATGATTCTAGTCATCTGTCTGATGACCCTTCTGTTTAGAGAAAGGAATTCCTTTAAGAGCCTAGACACAGGCACTTTGATAAAGAGCTTGGTCTGCCTCATGTCTGGCCATTCTCGACACAAGTCTGAACACTCTTTGTTCAGTTGGCCCCACAATTTGATAAAGCAACCCTCGCCTGGTCAGGTAGTACGCTTCCCCCAGAGAATAATTATAGCAGAGGTAATAAAAGCATGTAAATCATTAAAGTATAGAACGGCACCTGGACCTGGAAACATACCAGCAGAACTCAGAACTCAGAATGGAACACCGGCCTTATATCCATCATATACAAGAAGGGAGACAAACAAAACTGTGATAATCACAAGGGGATAGCAGCGACGAGTACACTATACAAAGTATATGGCAAGATCCTGGCAAATAAAATCGAATCAGAATACAGGAATATGAAAGCAAAAGAACAAGCAGGATTTCCTGCAGGAAAATCCACAGTAGACAACCTATTCTGTGTCACTCAACTACTGGAGAAGAAAACAGCTTGTAACCAAGAAACCCATCTGGTGATTGTGGACTTGAAAAAGCATAATAAACTGTGGGAAACATTAGAAAGAACGAACATCAGTGTAACCATAATAAAAGCGATAAGTAGCTTATACCAACAAACAACAGCAAAAATCAAGCATAGCAAAACGGGCTTTACAATCAGTAAGGGGCTGCCTATCTACGACTTTGCTCAAAATATACCTAGAATAAGCACTTAAGCAGTGGAAAATAAAATGCAAAAACATGGGAATACCCATAAAGGATAACATCATATACACACTATGCTTCGCGGACGATCAAATAGTAATAGCACAAGATAAGCACGACATTGGATACATGACCAGAAAGATCATAGCAGGATACAGCAAATGAGGCCTGGAAGTCAATATACAAAAAACGGCGTACATGTGTGTAGGAGGAAAACAAGAGGACCTCGTGCTAGAAGATGGAAAATGCATAAAACAAACGAATAAGTATAAATACCTAAGAGTACAAATAAACGACGGAACACTAGATGATCACATAAAGGACAGAAATATACAAGGCAGAAAAGCAATAATCATGATGAATGGAATACTATAGGATAAATCCATATTGGACAGAAACAAACAACAAATATATGTAATACCACAGTAAAAAGCATAATTACATATAGTAGTGAATTATGGGCCTTCAACGAGAGAGCTGATAAAACCTTAGAAGCTACAGGAATAGATTACTGGCAAAGAGCTGCCGGAAAATCGAGAATTGAGAGAACCACAAATGAAATAATCCATGAAATCATGGTAGTAACACACACCATAGTCGAGGACATTAAAGTAAACCAACTGAGATGTTATGGTCATGTTCAAAGAATGCTAGATGTAAGACTTCCAAAAAAAGTGTGGAAATGGACACCACAAGGAAGAAGAAAGAGAGGGAGACTAAGCAAAAGTTGGAGAGAGGGAATCGACAAAGAAATCCGAGAAAGAGACGTGGAAGAAGGCCTATAGATGGACAGAGGAAAATGGAGACTAGAAATCGGAAGACGTTTTAAGCCTTAAAGAAGATTTCGTGAATTCGAGTAGTCATGCAAAATATAGAATTCAAGTAAAATAATAGACTTGCTCACCGTTTTTGCCTTCGCCAGGGACATTTCGGGACATAAGTACATCCTGTATAAGCGGCTTCAATGATCAGCTATGAAGTAATCTGCAAAAAAAAACAAGGAATTAAACAATTGCGCTCGCATATAAGGGTCATAGAAATGGGTAGTAATTCACCTACAAATGCATAATGAACAGGACGATAATCAATACATAATCATCGTTTGCTTGCTAGTTAGTATTGTTTAACGATTTTCGATTATATAAATCAAATTCTTACATCGAGTGTATTGGGTTCTGAACAAACGCACATCGCAACGCGTCTCTCCACCTCCCCCTCCACGAGCTCGTTCTATGCAATAAAACATAAAAATCGTAAGCATTATTCTTATAATTACGATAGTTTTTATATGTGCTGTCATATATTTTTGATACAGGTTTGGTATATTCAAAAGTGACTGATTTTATTTCTTTCTAAATGAGAATTCCTTATCTGATCCAAAAGATAATTAGTATGTATTGAAATTTCAAGTCATCTTTGATATTTATCGAGATATTCATAGTTGGCTGGGGAACGCGCTACGGCCTACTAGTCCGTCTCTCTTCCACCCATCTCGCCGTTGTATATCGCGCTCGCTCGTCTAGGAGCGTGTCGTTCTTTTGTTTCGGGATGCGGGATCTTCGATTTATAGTTATATTTTCTTAAATTCCTCCAATCATGAATTATAATTGTTAATACAACTCTTTTTGTACCTGTTTTTTGTTGGTGTCATTTATATGTCTATTGTTTAAGATCTGACAGGTATGTATGTTCGAGTCGGCTTTTTATCGAGAGAAATTTAACATCATTTGCTACGATTCTGATATGCCGTTTATGAGCGTGTTATTAAATATGTTCCATTTCGAATAATTCGAGATCACAATCCATTTTTCCTTTATTGCAGAGCGAAACTGTATAAGAATTATCACATCGGTGGTTGAGATACACACGTGATATTAACTGAGATCCATAGATTACTAGCTTTCTCGCTTTTAGGAACGGAAAATCTACTGCAAATGATTAGAAACAGGTAAAGTACTGCAAATAAGTATGCTCTATTACATCAAATGTTCCTTCGAATTGACAGCAATAGATAGATAGAAGGGTGTTTTATTTTCAGAAAATATGCAGATATATGTTCTTTTTATATAAATACTGAAACTATTCCTTCCCATCGGCTGGTAAGTGGCTTCAGGTTCACAAATCGTGTGCCCTAAGTAGCCTTATTGAGCCCAGAATGACTGCATCCGGTTTATCAAGATCTCTGCAGAGTTCTTGTATGTCGGAATGATATTCAAGTTGGAACGCAGCGAAGACCGAATTCCGCCCAAAACACCGATAATCAGAGCCACTAATTCGACCTTGTGGCCTGGGTATAGCTTCCGGCAGGAGATCTTGATACCTTGTCCATTTTTTTTCCTCTTTCAAGACTACTTTCTTCTCTGCCGGATCAGAGAATTCGATGACATCCATAGTGCTGGTTTGTTTATCAAGGAAAACAACGTCAGGCCTATATGCTTGTATGGACCTGACGGTCAGAAACGTGTAACTCCAGTAGATCTAGCATTTTTCGATTCCGACAACGGACTCAATATCTTCTGGCATGTAAGGCAGCATCGGCTCTTGGTCTATTACGTACGAGTGTCTTAGATGGTAATACAGCACCCGTGAACAACTCATCATTTTAGGCATAAAAGTTCATATAAACAAGAGTTCGGTCTCCAGGAATAGCGGAGTTACAGGGTAATGAAATTTAAAAAATGGTTGATTCATTAAAAATTAAGCTTCGAAATTGACCAACATTACATGTTATTCAATTTCATACAAAAAAGATACAGGCTGATATTTTATTAAATATCCATTAACATATTTCCTCTTAAAACGAGTGTTTTGTACGTCAATGGCAAACTTTGAGATTTTTATTTGCTTCTGTTATTGAATATTTAATTTCTTAGTGTTATCAGTGTACCATTCAATGTCCTTTCTACTGAGTCTTGGAATGGTATTTCTGTCCCATTCCCTATTCCGACTTAGCTTCGTTTTAAATCCTTTCACAGAGCAATACATTTTTTCCTCATATCTCAGGGCATGTCCTAGCTTTGCTGATCTACAGTGAGAGGTTCATACTTGCATTTGGCGATTCCCTCTCCAGTCATTCTATACGAGGGCAAGACCTCATCGCTGGAGCCAAATCTCTTCCCGCCAAGCCATTTCTTCAAGTTTGGAAACAGATAAAATTGCAGGGCCCCAAATCTGGAGGATATGGTGAATGATGAACCAATTCGTGGCACAATTCATGTGATTTTGCCATTGCGACTGCGGATCAGTGGGCTGTGCGAGTGTGCGTTGTCCTGGTGAAAGAGAAGATGCGGCAACTTTCGCTTCAAATCGACGTCGAATCGATCCAACAGCTCTGCATAATATACGCAGGTGATCGTTTTGCCCTGTTCAAGGTAATCGATATGGACGATACCATGATCATCGCAAAAAACTGTCCCCATGACTTTGTTGGCCGATAAGCCCCCTTCGGCCTTTTTCTGCTTCGATTCGCCAGGACAAGTTCACTGTTTCGACTGTCATTTGGTCTCTGGTGTGTTGTGGTGGATCCATGTTTCATCCACGGTTACGAAACATCACAAAAATTCCTCCTTATCACGTTTGAACATCGCCAAACACTCCTTTGAAGATCACAAGGTCGCGCTTGTTGCCAACAGAGAGCAAATGCGACACCCATCAGGCAGATAGCTTTCTCATATTCAGAAATTTATGCAAAATGTTCCATGTCCGTTTGATTGAGATGCCCATAGCCTCAGTAATCTCGTGCTAATCAACTCGCTGATCGTCCAATATCATACAATGGATTTTATCGACCTCAATTAAACGGCCAGAACGTTCTGCGTCCTTTGTGCTTTGGTTTGCGTAATGTTTTTCCACCCAAGAAATAACGTTTAATCAAGATGAGAAAAAATTCACTTTTTTCCCTGCTTACAAAAATCTGTAAGGTTGCTTGCTTCCGAAGAGTGTCAAAACAGAACTGAATGACATATCAGTCTGAAAATTTTAATGCGTCCTAGTTAAAGATGGTACATAACAAATGTCACATGGAATTTTCGATTGTGGCACCATCTGTTTTATTTTTCAGGAACTTTTCACCTTGCCTTGCATGTTGACCTCTTAGCCGTACTCTACACTACCATATGGAGGGGTGTGAGCTGTAGTATTACTTCTATAGCAACGGTTGGGCATTCAATAACGCTCCCTTCTAATTCGATAGTTTTGAAGTTAAGGTTTCTTTTCCTTGTGAATGCAATTAGGGTGGTTTTGCTGGTTTTGACGTCAAGTCCCATCGATTGTATTAGTGAATTCAACGCCTCTCTGAACTATGTCGCAGAGGATATTTTCGAACTCACCTCTTACGATTATGACTATGTCGTTGGCATAGCCGAGTATACCGAGTCGAGTTCGGTCACGGTCAGATGGCAAAGAAGTCGATCTTCAATTAGACTTCATATAAGTGGGGACGACATTCCCCCAATTGGGTATCCTCTAGCTGTGAAGGTGGAAATAGTTTCTTACCCTATTTTTGTCTCTGCTGATCTGATAGAGAACAGTTGCGACAGCCACCTGGTTGTCATACAATCTACTCCTCTGTCTTCTAGTACTGTTTCGACTGCTTCATGTGTCAAAATCCCACAAACTATAGTTTATTTACTCTCCAGGGCAATAAGCATACCCAACCATCAAACGTCAAAGTCGTTTGTACGCAAATTGGCGGGCTATTTAAGACACCCATTACATACATACTTTTGAGCGACTAAATATCGAACAAGGAACATCTTGCAATCAATAACTCAACAATTCTCAACGGTACAGTAATTCTATTAGTTTATTCAACATGTAATGACTAAGTAGATAAAATCTATCTTCCTCCCCGCCTCTTGAATGTTCTACGAAGCTCTCACCGCGATCTTCATCTGTCAATTTGAAAGTTTATCATTCGATCAAACTCATTATGCGCGCGGTAAATACTTGTACAAATAGAAAAAACCGTTCTCAACCACTATTGACTGTCGGTAATATTTATTATTCAAAACGCAACATAAGGTGGTTTGAATATTACCGGCCTTTTTAGAAACCTTTTAAACAGTTTTTATCTAATAAAAACAAGACGGACAGAAGAAGAGGAATAAGATGATGACTACGTAGTGCTGTCTGAATTCATATTTAAAATTCCGAAAAACCGCTTAATCATCGACGTAGATGATTAAATCTGATAATTATTGCTTCTATTTGAACAACCATCGTTGGGGAAAGAACGACCGGAGTGTTTCAAGAGATATGAACTCTACTTCAAGTTGTCTACGGTTTATATTTACTCTACATATATACATGTATATGAATATGCACACGAAAAACTTAATGAGTTTTTGTATACATGTAAAGTAGATTATAGTAAATTAAATAACGGTACGTAATAAGATCGAAGAACTGTACAATATTTCAAATATAATTGTGGAAGAGATCTCGTTCACTTCTGTTAGTACAAACTTGGAATAATCTCTTGTGATGGCATCATTAATGATAGAATCACTTGACATAATTAGGGTTGAAAATAATCAAAGCTGTTATGAATAGCATCATCTGGAAGCAATATTTTTTCTTGACAATATTGCTATTTGCAAACAAAATAGGTCTGATTATGTAATTTAAGTTAACAAACTGTCTTCATAGTTGTTGGATGCGGCAGAATGGACACCAAGGCCGGATTTAGCGGATGGCAACAGGGGCCTCCACAAAAGAGGGACCCCCACAATAGACTTCGGAAAAAAAAATCTTTTAAATTTCGACTAGTAAACACTAGTAAACAACTTTTCCTTTGATATTTTTTTTCACTGTTTTACCTTTACCTTTACCTTTGTACAAACATGATTAAGCATCATTGAAAGTGACTTACTTCGGGAACTGGATTTCGGCTAAATCATCAACGATTTTTCGGCGAAAAAAGGTCGGAAGGTTCCGTTCGTTAACGCTAAAATTTAATTTCAGATAATTCTTGTTTCCGATTATATTTATATATGTTTGTTGAATACTAAAAGAATTGACTTGGTTTCACAATAAATCATTTATTGAAAAACTCGACTGATGGTCACATTTAAACTACTTTGCAGTGATGATGAAATCGTAGTATTTATAGAATATCTATACCTTTCCTTGCAAGTCCTATGCAGTATAATATGTTCCGATAAAAATGAAATTTGAAATTTTTATCACCAACATAAACATTCATTTAGGAAGCGTTTTTGCAACGCACTTTAGTTAGTCATAACTCTCTTATACACACCTATTTGCAGGTGGAAACTATTTTCAATCACTCAAGAACACCTAAGGAACAGGAGGAGGAACATATACTTTTCCACGGTAAAACTCTGTTAAATAGTAATATTTATCAAATGTCACACTCAATGTTCGTCACGCGCGTATAAGACAGGTTGCTTACTGATTCTCGTTGTAGTAGTATGACCACAAAGGACGCCGAACGTTCTAGTCGTCTAATTGAGGTTAGAACGCCAGAAATTGTCGATAAAATGCATAGGGATATTGGACGAGATTGCTGAGGCTATGGGCATCTCAACCGAGCGGGTACGGAACTTTATGCATAAATTGTTGGATATGAGAAAGCTATCTGCCAGATGGGGCCGCGTTTGCTGTTTGTTGACAAGCGCGACCATGTGACAACGTGAAAGGAGTGTTTGGCGATGTTCAAGCGCGATAAGAAGAACTTTTTGCGCGGTTTCGTAACCCTGGACGAAACATGGATCCATCACAACGCACCAGAGACCAAAGAACACGATTGTTACAGTGAGGGATTGCTCCCACTGCCCACCCGACGTTAGACTTTGGACATGTCACGTAGATCCCTCTCCTACTTTCAGCAGCACGCCAACTGCCCGACAGAGACCAACGCCTTTATTGGAGAGGAGGCGGTCTTTTGAAGCATCTGGTCATCTCTCCCCCTCCCTACTTGTGTTCGTGTCATTTCAACAGCTTTCGTTTGACGAGTAGCCGTCGGCCTACCATACCACATATCATTGCTCTGCCCAGAGACCTGGGATAAGACGCACAGAGACCGGACTTTGGGAGTAAAGCGATGTGATGCGGCGCAGGGACAGCTGTTTTTTTCGCCCCCAGCGGGACTACTTTAGGCGGACCCACTAGGGGCTCTGTTTGCTAGACTTATAGATTGCCCCTTCTGGGGTATAGTCAACTCCACCTCCTCGCGTTACTTGTTTTACCAAGAACGTTTAACGAGTCACCGTTCGACTTCGTTCAAATAGCCTACCGCATATGTCTATCAAGCCCGTGAATTCATTTCGGCCAGAGTTCTGGGATAAGAAGGCACGATATCATGGTTTCAGTGGTGAAAAGTATGTGGTGCACAGTTCACCGGATCTTATGCATTGTCAACTGTTAGTTTCGCCCCGAGGGGTTACTTATCTCGAGACCTGCGCAAACGACGTTGCTTGCTGAATCTACTCCGGGACCTAATAGTTCTCTCTCGAGGACTAAAGAACAGTGGACTTGTTCTGGTCAAAGTGGATTCATCGGCCAAACAAAATCATGGAGACAGTTTCTTGGGATGCACAAGGTATCGTCCATATCGATTACATTGGAAAGGGCAAAATAATCACCGGCGTATATTATGAAGAGCTGTTGGGTTCATTCGACGCCGATTTGAAGCGAAAACGATCGCATTTGGCAAAGAAAAAATGGAACGTTTGGCACTCGGGGACTGCCGCAGTAAAGCTATCGCATAGCACTACGCCACTGGAAAAAGTTGGGCAGAAAAACATCCACTACCCCTTCAAAATCTTCACGAATTATGAGTAAAAAAGAGTATCATCTTGATCTCTATGAAGAGTATTCTGTGACAAGCATAGATAACTCTACTACCGGTAGTAGAGTTATCTATGGTGACAAGTGTCAGTTGACTTGTAAACACAATTTTATACGAAAGTTTTAACGTTCAGATCTCGATAGCGCTTCCGGCTCCGGGATTTTCACGTGGCCTATCGAAATTAGAAGGTTCGAATTGTATAAAAACAAAATTGCATGAACGCCAGACGTCTTATGTAATTAGCTACGAACGTAATAATTTTGACATATCCTCGAGGAGCTCGCTGCGCGTAAGTTAGAGTTTATACACTCTACCTCTATTTTGTTAATTTGGGGCCGTTTCGAACCCCGTGCGGCCGGCGCCAGTTGTATTTTGGGCTATGAGCCGCTAGCTTTCACCCGCTTTCGGTATATTTAAGTAGCTAGAAAATTCCCTTTCGTACGTCGCATGTCAGATGCTAGTAGGTGACAGCTGAGAATACCTCAAACTGTTTTAATTAAATTATCCTATTTAATCGACATTTTGGGGCCCGAGACTATGCTATTTAGTTGGCCCCGTTCATAAACTAACGACATGGAGCGAAAACCGCATGCGAAACGTCCTCATTAAGACGTTCTATGTACCGTAAATTTGCACTTTTCTAACTCGCGAGCTACGCGCTTCTCACGTGAACGTCATTCGATTCATCGAAAATTAACCAGTTCAAAACAGTTTTCGACCCACTTTGGGGCTATCACGATCTTTTAAAAGGTTCAAAGTTAACATTTCGAAACATTTCGACAATTTTGAGCTCGGCCGAGCTACATGGTAGACGGAGTGGTGGGTGTCAGGATATTTCGTTACCGTATTTGTTATTTGTTTTTTGTTTTTTTAGATTTTCGTTATTTGTCTTTTGTTTTTTTTTCTTGATTCGGTCGCCGCGCTCGAAGCCCGCGATAAAAGCTATATGCAATAGCTTAAAAATGTGCTTTTCCACCAGGACAATGCACTGGCGCACAGGTACGCAGTCGCAATCGGCAAAATAGCATGAATTGCGCTACGAATTGGTTCGCCTTCCACCATTTACTCCAGATTTGGCCCCCAGCGATTTGTATCTATTTCCAAACTTGAAGAAATGGCTCGACGGAAAGAGATTTGGCTCCAACGACGAGGTCATCGCTGAAACAAACGCCTATTTTGAAGGATTCTCGAAATCGTATTATTTGGAAAGGATCGAAAAATCAGAATAGCCTTGGACGAAGTGTATCGGGCTCCGAGGAGATTACGTTGAGAAATAAAATAAGTTTTGACCAAATAAATAATTTCTTGTTTAATTTTTCAGGGACTTTCCACCTTGCCCTAGTATTATATTGGGGATATTTGCACATAAATTTATTGATCTATTTTATCCACTTCTTCTGGGCCGTTCAGGATGTCCCAATGGCTGTAGCTATAGCACTTAAGCCGTTCAGGATGTCGGACAGTATGGTAGTCTCTCTCTTCTATTCGATACGTGCCTAGATGTCGCGCCCTTGGGTTCTGCAAGGTAGCGTGCATTCTGTGAGGATGTGAATAGAAGTTGCGTTCTTCTCTCCGCAGATCATGCATTCTGCTCCCTCTGTTTAATTTTTCAGGGACTTTTCACGTTGTCCTCTTATCTGAAGGGTATCGCTTTGCGGTAAGAATATTAAGGATAAGCCAACAAGTTCTTTTTTTCACTCCTCTTTGTTGGACGGAACAGTACAGGGTGTCCCATTTTGGGTACTTTTGCGGGGTATCTCCTTTATTTTTAAAGATAGAGAGTTGCGGTTTTCGCGAGACTGTGCTACTTTTTCGTAAAACTCAAGATGCCGTCAATAGAATTTTCATAGCCCTTTTAGTTTTTAAGATACAGGGCATTTCTGAAAATGTTGCATGTTGTGACTCCCCTCGTATCACCGTTATCCTTCAACTTATCGAAAAGGTAAAATAACATTCTGATAGATTTTTTTCCGTGGAATGCAGTGGTGTAGATAACTTTTGTTACATATTCACTGTTTTTGAGTTATAAAGTAAACTTATGTTTTTTTAAATAGAACACCCTGTATATTTATAGACTATGAAATTTGTCTTTTTTTTACATTTCCAAAAATATATGATAGTATAAGCTTTTTTTCAGAAACACGCAAATAATTGACAATTTTCAGAAATTAAATACATATTTTAATAGTAGGGTATGGATAACAATAATAAACAAGTGCAACTTACATATTACTAACAAATAATTGGATACCTTGTATAAAGGTATCTATTAAAAAAAATTCCCATAGATCTTTTTTCTAACAGTAAGTTTGTAACAACAGTTTTGTGGCGTAAAGTGACAATATAACAAAAACACAAAAAAATAACATTATTAAAAAAAATTAAATGTGATGTTCAAATTGACCACAATTTTCTCTAATGCACATCTTTGAGATTCTGTGAATAGCGTTCAAAAGAACCATTGTTCTCATTCGCAGATTTCGAAAAGCTCTCGAAGTTCTGCAATGCCGTCATATCGAGTTTTATATACTTCATTTTGTATATAGCCCCATAAAAAAAATCTAAAATTGAGAGATTTGGTGATCGTGGAGGCCATCTGACAGGTCCTTTGGTACCTATCCATCTTTGAGGGAAGTTATTATTAAGAAAGGCCCTTAAGAGCCTAGAGTTATGACTTGGGGCACCATCTTGCTGTAGGTAAACAGCATTATACTGGGCTAGTGGAATGTTTTCGAGCAGTTCTGGAATAACTTCCTCAAGAATTCCTAGGTATCTACGTACTGTAAGACCTCCTTCAAAAATCCTTTAAACTATATGTCTACCCAAAATAAAACATGAAACCCCAACTCCAAAGCGTCCTTGTTGTGCCCTTTCAAACATTAAATGCTGATTTTCACTATGCCAGTTCCTGGTATTGTGACGATTGAAAATGCCAGCACTTGAAATAAAGCATTCGTCTGACCAGATAACAAATCTGCCAAATAAATCGTTAGCATCGATTTGTTGCAAATACCACTGACAAAACGGTGCCCGGCGCTCAGCATCGCCAGGATGCAAATGTAGTATATTAAATTTGTATGGATGATACCTATATTTCTTCAAGATCCTGTGAGCGTTAGTTTTCGGCACACCAATTTCCTTCTCAATTTTTCTACATGAGGACGAAGGTGTTGCTTCTATATATCCTAAAGTATTATCTATCTCTTTTCTTTCGCTGTTCTCTTTGTTTTAGGGCGCGGGTGAACAAATGATCCGTGCTCAACTAAATTTGCTTTTAAACGGACAAATATCCCAAGAAACGGTTGCTTTCTTTCTGGATATCTAACAAGCAAAAATTAAAATGATAATAGAGATTTTCATAGCCATAATAGCTTACTCACCTTTGGAAATATAATTCCGAAGCTTCTTCAGAATTTTCATTACTCTGTATAAAACATACCATCATATCATATTTCTCATAATTTTCGTAAACTGCCATTATTCGAAAAAATTGATAAATATCTATTGAATAATGATACCACAAGAACGAAAATAAACAGCTTAAATGCGATAGAGATTTGACGTTTATTTCTGTTTCTTGTCATAAACAATATCAATGGCATACTATTAAAATATGTATTTAATTTCTAAAAATTGTCAATTATTTGCGTGTTTCTGAAAAAAAGTTCATACTATCTATATTTTTGAAAAGGTAAAAAAAAGACAAATTTTATAGTTTATAAATATACAGGGTGTTCTATTTAAAAAAACATAAGTTTACTTTATAACTCAAAAACAGTGAATATGTAACAAAAGTTATCTACACCACTGCATTCCACGGAAAAAAATCTATCAGAATGTTATTTTACCTTTTCGATAAGTTGAAGGATAACGGAGATACGAGGGGAGTCACAACATGCAACATTTTCAGAAATGCCCTGTATCTTAAAAACTAAAAGGGCTATGAAAATTCTATTGACGGCATCTTGAGTTTTACGAAAAAATAGCACAGTGTCGCGAAAACCGCAACTCTCTATCTTTAAAAATAAAGGAGATACCCCGCAAAAGTACCCAAAATGGGACACCCTGTACACGTTCTGAGGATGACAAAGTTTTTCGAAACGATACTGCTGACAGACTGAAGCCTTATCAGCGAACATATCGCAAACTATTGATTGTTTCAGAATGAACGAATACAAACCTTCATACAGTGAAAAATTGCGCCCACTGGCATTAAGCAATACACCATCCATATTCATACAAAGTAAAACAGTACGACTACACGATGTGAACAATTGCGTTCTACATGAAAAAAAAATAGAATCTAATACATCATACTTCAATAATACGTAAATGAATTTGGGTCAAATTTCGCTCGACGCTATTCATATGGACAAGTTGCAAAACAATTAATGGAATAACAAATAGAATATTCAATATAAACACATTTATTGTTGAAATGGCCGATCGGTAAATTCATATTTAGCTCAAAGGCACGAGCACGGAATAACAAATCTAAACGAATGAGTTGTTAATAATGGTAAGTGGATATTTTTACTGTATTTATTATAACATTTCATGGCAAGCCATTATTAATCTAAACATGGATTCTCCAGCAATTGTTTTGTCAGAAAAGGTGTGGTATTGAAATTTAACAGTTACTGATGACGTCACATCCGTTTTAATAAAATTTATTAAGTGCTATTACATATTTAGGTTCTTCAAATGACGGCAATAAAGCATAGATACTTTTATTATTTCGTTGCGGTGTAATTTCACGTTTGAAGTTAATGGATATTCTGTACTGGCAAACGTACGGGACCTCTTAATTTATATTCAAGGATCCGGAATTGAGTTTGCTTTGATAGTGATCGTTTCATTGCCATGAAAATATACGAATTACCCAAAAATTAATTATCACAAAAAACGTGCTTCTAAATTATTCAATTAATGTTAAAATATTACTGACAAGGTATCAAATTATTTCGAATATTAATATTTATGAGACGTTGAACATGGAGTGAAGCAATTAAAATTAGTTTTCGTTGTATTATGTGAAATCTCGTATTGATCAACGAATCCTTAATAATGAAAAAGAACACAGGAATGATTTATTACTTAACAAATACAACTGTTCCGAGAACATGAATAATAATAAGCTCAAGTCGAAATTATAAGAATAATTGTGTACGAACTAGAAATACTAAAATCTGTATGAATATGAATAACATATAATTAACATTATACAAAATGATCAAGCAAATTAGTGGAGTAAGATTTTAAGCTAATAAAAACTGTACATACATATAAAAATAAACTAATCTTTGTAACATCTTATAATTATACATTTACAGAAATATGGTTGATGATTATGATAATATTAAGGAATTGTTCATAAACTTTCACACATATTGCAAAAACAATTATGAATGAGTGCTAAATGAATATGCATATCCAGAGTAAAGCATATCACGGCATATTGAATGACACGCAAGGCTTCAACCTCTATACAAATTCATTCAAGACTTTGCAACATAAACGCTGTTCACGTAAAGGAAGAAATGACGTAATGAATCAAGGTCAGCCATGGTTGTCAGATTGAGCAGATTTTTATGGTTTTCGAATACAACTAACCATTTGATTCAATTCTAATCTTCCTAAACTGTATTACATACCTGAGATTCATAAGCCGGGTAGTTCCATGAGACCTACGTATAACATAGCAAAATGGTTAGTGAAGAAATTTAGCAACTTCCAAGCCGCACCAAGTTTGTCTGTGAAAAATTCTTCGGTACTTATTGCAAAATTGAAAGATTTCAACTTGAACATGGTGATGCCTTCGTTGCATTTTATGTTGTTTCACTATTTACAAAAACTCCGATCCCTGAGTCGATAAACATTCTGGAAAAATGGCTTTCAAATATTAATATCCCCGATATAAACTGCACAAAATACGTGATCCTTACATCTTTATGTATGAAGTTAAATTATTCCACTTTTAACAAAACAAGCGGATGTGCAATGGGTTCAGTTTAGTTTATCTTATTTTTTGTTCTTGCTCAGATACAATATAAATACAAAAAAATATATGGAAGAATATCTCAGAGGTGTGGAGCACGTCAAGTTAAAATTTTATATAAATATGAATTACAATACATTTATCATCGTGAATAAAAATAACATTGAGTAAACAGATTAAAATGTATATAGGTCCAGTACATTCAAATGAAAACGATACAGACATGACTAAAATGACTTAGAATACTTAGAAAAGGAATAGCTCAAATCTCTTTGTACGTAAAGTATCCATTGAGTGAGTAGTAGGCTCGTTTTATAAGTAGAGATTTTAAATTGTTCTTGAGATGATTTAATGGTAATGTTTTCAATGATTGGAGAATTTTATTATACATTTTTATTATGCTATATTGTACATTTTCCTGGAGATATGTATAATTAAGTTTATTGCAGATGTAGTTATCATGAGTGAAGATAACTGCTTCATAAATGTATAGACTTGATAAAGTAAGTACCTATGTTATTTTGCAACTTCTTCTTTGAGACATCTTTTTTGGGTGCGGAATACTCGCTCTACACGATTAGAATTATACCAAAAAATTATCCCAAATTATCTTAATGTTGACTGCACAAACGCATGATAAACAGTTAACGCTGCCTCAGTGTTCACTAAGACTAAAATGTTTTTTAGAGCAAAGCAATCTTGATAATGTTCTCACTACTTTATTCACTTGTTGATACCAATCTAATCGTGAATCAATAATTATACCTAAAAAAGTGGTATGAGCTACATACGCCAAATCAGTAATTCACTCTCTTCTTTTTTGGCCAATATTTTCCTAAACGAATTTGAAGCCTCCTTAAAATCAAAATTGAAACAGTTCCCAAAAGTTTGGTATAGATTTGTTCATGACATTTTCGCGATTACAAGTAAAGATTTTGATTTACATGGCTTTTTGAACACGCTTAATAGTCAATTTGATTCACTGAGGTCCACTGTCGAAATAGAAACAGATAATCAGCTTCTTTTCCTTGATATTAACATTATGAAAGATGGAAATCACTTGGATTTCGACATATACAGAAAACCCACTCAAACAACTAAGTATACTCCGGCGGATTCAGCTACACCATTTAAGATTTAAAATAGCTCCGTTTAATAGTCTAGTTCATAGATTATTGAAGGTCCTTTTGACTTTGCATTTTGTTCCTAATACCCCATAGATCATTCATGACTATCAAGACCGCGGAGGTCGACCTTTCTACCTCTCCAAAACGGGGTTTCAACCCCTCAGAGGAGCATTCTTATAAAAACAATCCAAAAGCTCAGAAAATTAATGAATTGAGAGCCGAAAATGACCCCTAGTATGTTTTTTGGGTTGCTGATCACGATTCTTCAGTTAGTTTTCTCAGAAAACTCCCTCCAGATGGGAAATTTGGAAAATTTATATATGATATATAATTTATAATTTTGTTGCAAAAATGACCTCCAGTAGGTTTTTTTTGGCCTCTGATCACGATTCCGCTGTTATTTTTTTCTCAAAAAACTCTCTCCAGATGGAAAATTCGGGAAATTTAAGATTTTCCCAAGACGTTTATGAATAATAAAGTATAATTATGTTGCAAAAATGACCTCTAGTAGGTTTTTCATAACCGTCTCTGGAAAATCTCAAATTTCCAGAATTTTCAATCTGGAGAGAGTTTTTTGGAAAAAATAACAGCGGAATCGTGATCAGCTGCCCAAAAAACCTACTAGGGGTCATTTTCTGCCCTTAATTCATTGATTTTCTAAGCTTTTGGATTGTTTTTATAAGAATGCTCTTCTGAGGGGTTGAAACAACGTTTTGGGGGGGTAGAAAGGTCGCCCCCCGCGGTCTTAATAGTCGTGAATGATCTATGGGGTATTAGGAACAAAATGCAAAAAACAATTTGAAATTCTAGCTCACTATATTTTTTTTCCGGTTCGTCGCCTGGACTATAGAATCGATTGCTCGTAACGTTGACAATGCGCCGAGTATAACAGTAACAAATTTAAACTTTATGTGTAATTCCGAAAAGAAGCGAATGCTATAAAATAACACATGGAAACGAGTAAGTTGATTAATGATCTTGTGGAATGTTCATTGTTCGAGAAAATATTCATCTCGACTTGTAATATTTCTGTATAAATTATTAATATAACATATCGAACCCGACAAACGGAGTCCGCCTGTATACGCGCGGAGGGTCCTGGAGCGATCAATCCTTCGTTACGCCATTAAAAAGAGTAACCATATACATATATTCAATAAAATTTTAATTACGTCCTATATAAGGTGCTTCTCGTTACTATTATAGACGTTGTATTTTGTGTAAACTGTACCTTCGACACAACAACAGGTTTTTGTAAGAATTTCGGCTCTACGGAGACTTTGAAACATAATTCAAAATTTCAAATATAGAGAATTATTAGTCTTTATTCGAGAGTTATAATTAGTAGTCTGGTTTTGTCAGAACAGATGATGTATGGTGGCCCGAGCGAGGCGAACGTAAGCGCTCACATAAATGCGAGAGAGAGATAGTTAATACACGTGGGTAGACTCGGTATTTTATTTATATAGAAACAAGAATACGAGCAAGTTTCTGTTAATGTACTGCCATCAACTATAGTCTTCAATAAAAACTTATTATAATACCTATCACTGATTCCTAACCAACAACGGTCGGTTATTTTACATACCTACGTTTTGATTAACGTTTCGATTAAATATTTGAAAACGCCTTCGTAAAATATGGGCATTTCTATTTTATATACGTACCTACGTAAATTAACTCACTTAGCTATTCTACTATTACCTAACACCTAAACGCTTTTCACATTCATTAAGAAAGAAATGACCTCATGACTCAAGTCAACCATTGTTGACAGGTTGAGCAGTTTTTCTATGTTTTTGATTGAAAGTAGGCAATAGTGGAGTCAATCTAGGACTAGGTTGGGAAATTTTCGAATGTGACTAGTGACCTAGCGGAAAATGTTTGTAATGATGCGAATAACAAAACAATCAGTTTTCTCCCGCTGGAAATTGGTGCAACCGTCTTTTATTAGCGGAAAAGAGGGTTTTCGACCCATTTTGGAAATCAACTAGAATACATTTATGGAGTCGTACAACTTGGAAGATTATCTTTCATATTAATTAACCTTGATCGTGTGAACGTTTCTTTTCTGTTGCTTAGTTATATATTAATGATATTGGTATGGCTAAATTTTGTTCAACATACTATGAAATTAAGGGGCTACTTACTTTTGTAGGAGTCATTAAAAACACAAGAGAGACAAGAAAGTTGTACATAGTACGTGATCCCTACGTCTTCATGCATGGAGCAAAATTATTTTCCTCACTCCTTTTTTTCGCCAATGTTTTTCTTTTAAGCGAACTTGATACCTCCTTAAAATCAAAATTCAATCAGTTTTCAAACGTTTGGCATAGATATGTCGATGATATCTTCACGATTATTGGAGATCTTCACTTAAATGGCTTTTTGAACACGCTTAATAGCCAATTTCCCGTGGAAAGTCATAATGAAAACAATGAAATTGAAAGGATTTAGTAAACCTCTAATTGAGATCATCAAAAGCTATTTAGAAGAAAGAACACTCTACTTGTGGAGTTCCCCAAGGCTCTGTACTTGGCCCCCCACTATGGAATCTAGTCTATATTAACATAATTAGAATGAAGACAGAGAACGGCATCACTCTGATAGCATATGCGGATGACTAGTAGGGAGTACAAAAGAAGAAATTTAACAGAAATCTGAAAGAATTACTGAGAATATGAAGGCGGAACTGGCAGACAAGGGACTTGAATTGGCCGAAGAAAAAGCAGAATTAGTTATATCAGTCGGGCGTAACACTTCGAAACAACTAGATGTCAACACGGTGGGCCTCACTATTACTAGTACAAACAAACTAAAATATCTGAAAATACAAATGGATCATAATATGACCTTCAGACAGCACATCTTGGAAATTAGTAGGAAAGCGGGTGCTACGGCTAGAGCCCTAACTAGATTAATGCCAAATATAGCAGGACCAAAGGAAAAAGAGAAAACTGCTTTATAATGTAGTGACATCTACGGCTTTCTATGGAGTCCTAGTTTGGAAGACAATCCTCAGAAAGAAGAAATACAGGCAAATACTACTGAGAATTCAAGGAACAATGTGCATCAGTATGAATGGCTTGTGGATACTGTACAGTATCAATGTGTGCTGGTATTGCGGAGGGCACGATACGTCATATCACACTTTCTTCTAATGTAGACAATGGAATGATAGACAAGAAAATAAAAGTGCATTTCGATGCAATGAATTTACCTTTTTGGATATCAGCCATGTCCAAGACGAAATGTAAACTATGTCGTTATATTATGAACAGGGTCAACTTAATAGCATAGTCTCGGACCCCAAAATGTCTTTTAAATACGAAAATTCAATTCAAAAACAAACAGGTACTCTCAGCTGTCGTCAGCTACGAGCGTCTGACGTGCGACGTACCAAAGGAAATTTTCTACCTACTTATTCCGCATATGAAAACAAAATTTCGCCTTTTCAATCTATGGTATAGAAATATGTCGAAAATACATCAATCTGGGACCTAGAACTGACGCTGGGAGATTTTTCTTGCGATATGTGGCTGGAAAATGTACTACACAACATTTAAAAGCGCCTTCATTCCTTGGTCTATCTCCAATGCTGGGGGCGATATTATCACTATCTAGCGTGACGGTGGTTGGAAACCGACTACGATAGCGGAAAGTCATATTGAAGAATCATTGTCCAGCAAGAAGGCAATTGCTTAAAAAATCCAGGTCCAACCTAATATCAGCGAAGTTGTGGGCCCTTGCAGTCCTTTAGAAACTTATCGAGTGAAAATCCCGGTCAAAATGACAAGATTGTTCTTGAGATAAATGTTAATGTTAATGTTAATATTGATAATAATTCTAAAGAAAATGCTATAAAATCGAAGCGTGGTATTATGAATTATAATCCACTAGTGTATATTAGAAAGATTCTAATTCATGGAAAACAGACGTATTAAATCTTTCTAATGTAGTGGTCGTGGATAAAAGTATTTAACGAAATAAAATTTAACCAACATTAACGAATGAAGGAAGACAAATGATCACATATTTTTTCTAGTTTTGAAGAATATGTATTGTTATGATTTCATTTCCTAAACAACAAAAATGATAAAATTAGAACTTACCGAACATTGAAAATCAGAAAAGATTAATAAAAAGATATTATATGGAATTAAAAACAATATTAAAAGTTAAATAATAGTTAGTATAATATAATAAACAATGTAAAACAAAATAAACAACAATGTAATTAGAATTAGAAGTGTAAAACAAGAACTTCAGTGAAAGTGAATAAACGTACAGTGTTACGAAGACAGAAATCATAATTAAAATGATTACAAAAACTATCATGAGATAGCACAAACTATTGAAAAATGTTATAGATATAAGTTAGGATTAGTAAATTTGAGTTATATAATGTTAAAGAAATGTTATTGATATGTTATATTATGTATTAGTTTTTAAGAATGACAACTGCCAAATTTATAATAATTATCGGAATAATCATATTAATAAATACCTAATCATAGGTTATCTTATACCAAAGTGTGTGGAAAAATGTAGGCAATATGAATTTAAAAAGAAGGAATCATCATCATTTAAAATAAGTTGAAAATCTCCAATAATTCAAAATTTATAGAATACTAAATTCTGATTGGTCGAGGCGATTTTATAAACGTCAGACTAGTAACAATGTAATACTTCTGTCAGTTTGCAACAATCAACAAAGCATTCTTGATAGGTAAACTAAGCACCTCATTGGTTATTTTTGAAAATACTTGGCGTCCTTTTTGAAGGCCTATAAAAGGCATCTGAAGACAAGCCAAGTTAGTTAGCCATCAACATCTGAAGAGTCAAGGTACTCAAGCAACTCTTAAAGTTTCCATAACCTTAGATTATTGGATAAACATCGGAGAACCCAAGTGTTCCAGTAGCTTCGTAAGGTTGAAAGTAACCGAAGCAAATAAATAATTTCTACAAGTCAAGTAGTGTTCCAAGTCTCCGAATAAAGGTTAAAGGTAACAATAACCTACAATTCATAAGTAACATCGAACGATAGCCAGCCTTCGATAAAGTTCCAAACATCATTAAATAGTTTTGTATCTTTAATAAAAAGAATAAAACTAAGTTAACAATTTTCAAAAGTTCCTGATTTCAAAAGAAGTAACCAAAATAGTTTACCTGTGTTTATTGTGTATAGCAAAGAAATTGTGTACGGTTAAAAGTGAATTATCAAATTAAATAAAAAGATCAAGCCAATTGAACATTGCCTACATTTTAAAACATATTCTTGGATATAAACTAAACGTTTAAAAGTTTATTTATTATTTCTCCATTGTATTATTATCTGTCTGTAAATCTGAAAGAAAGATTGTAGATTATAACTTTGTAAACAAATATTAATAGTAAATAATTTTGAGGTTAGATCATAGATCTATATATGAACATAACATTAAAAATTGATACCAGAGATAAATTAGACTCATAGAAATTTAAATATAAAAGTTTTTAACATTCAAAGAACATTGTGTTTAATTCCATAGATATAACATAAAAATGTAAAAGTTCATTATTTAAATCAAACAAACATTAATAAAATTAAGAATAAATAAGGGAAAGCTAACCGGTAGAATTTAAAGTAATATCATTTCATTAATTGAAAAAAAAATAAAAAATTAAATCAAAATAAAAACTCGGTAAGGAGTTTTTATATAATAATATATATATAAGTTTGGAGGAAAAACTTTGCAGCTTCGCTCTAAATAATTAAAAAAAAATCATTTCGCCTAGTGTTGGAGACAAATCAGAAGAGGCATCGGATATTATGGGACCGAATCAGAGCCTAGCTCTGAAAGGTATCGAAAAAGTGTATAAGCCGAAGATGAGAATACTTAGGAGGTAGACAAGGACCAAAGATAAGGAAACAATACAAAACAAAGCCCGATTTCTTGAACATACCTTTTATATGAGACGTACCGTTGTTGGTGAAGCGACCTGTAGCGTGCGTTTCAACGTAGTTGATTTATATCATCGATAATTCCCATGAAAGACGAAAGAGTACTAGAAATTAATTGAAACAATTGTACTTAAAGCGAAGGTCCGATTGTCAGCGAGGATAATTACTATGGGTATTGGTTAGGTTGGTCTCTGTCGCTGGTTATCTGTATTTGTACGGTACAGACTACAGACTACGTTGCATGCAAATGACTATTAGAACGTTTGAATTTGAGGAGAGTTCGTGGAAGTGCAATTGCCTTGATTCCTGATCATATCGCCGGACCTCCCTGAATACTGGAAACTCTACTTTATGGTGTCGCCAACATTCACAACACACCGTTTTGCGTAATCCTCGTTATTGCTTTCGCGACGTCATACTACCAAGAATCGTACACGCTCATTAGCAACTAATTCATGTAATAGACGTTGGTTATTTTACATTAATTATTAACTATTTTACATTATCGTTACATGTGAATTACAATAAGTAGGTACATTATTAGCTTGCACTATGCTTTTTGTTTGTACGGGGGGGCTCAAATTCTAGCCTCATCATTAGCCAGTGGCAGCTGGTACTAAAGGGCACAAGGGCACGTGCCCATCCAACCACCAAGATAAATACAGAAAGAAATTCGTATGTAATTCAGTGCATTATTATATTCCGCACGTCAGGCGCATTGAATGCTAACGCTCGAAACTATGTTCCGGGGAACGTTCTGAAGTGTACCTATTTCAAGTATGAAAAATGGGGAGAATGGATTACATATACAAAAAATAACTAAGTTTTGTCTTGTGCCTACCCTCTTTCATAACTCACGAGCCGCCACTGTCACTATCATGTTGGAAATGAGATACAGGATCGGTTAAACTATGGATAAGTTATACAAGGTCATTTTTTATATTTGCGTACCCACTTACGGGGGTTAATGTAAGTGACGGAAAAAAATGTAATACAAAAGTTGCATATTTCTTTCCGTATTATCTTTTAGACTTATAGGAAAACACATGAGCATCGCATTATATTAGTGTAAACGTGTATTTTATTTTTTATTACGTCAGAATGTATTTTATTACTTTCCTTTCAGTAAATTATATACATTTTTCCTCTTCTCGATATATTTTTCGCCCCCATTTAGTTGTATCACGCACCCCTTGGGGGGCGCCCCACAGGTTGAGAATCACTGGATTAACATCTTTACCGTTTCATATGTGTTATTATTAGCTATTGCTGCGTATAGAATAAATTAACTTAAAATGACTTTAAAGAGATATTATGATTTGTGGAAGCCGTAATTAACTTCACTACGGATAATCCGTTAGATGGACGACCACTATAATCTGACAGTTGACAGTAGGTGTCTTTTCCGTTACGTGATCTGTTGTGATTCGAATCTTCGGTGTTGTTGAAATTATCTTGTTAATTACATGTAGATTGCTCGTTCGTTATCTTGAATTATTTCGCCAGAAAATTAGAACATTGACCAAGACTAATAAATTGTACCGTCAGATAAGAGAGCGCGAACGAGAACACTAACTTCTTGGTTTCCTTTTGGGTTGCCAATGACTATTGTGTTTACCTTTGTCGGCGCCTACCGCGGTCAGTTCGTAGATACAGGGAATTCAATAAATAGTTGGGGAAAATGCAATTCGGGATTCTAGAGTCCATTTCAGATGGTTTCTTCACTTTCCTCCAAAACTGTTCAAATTAAAAATGTTTTTTCGTAATAGTTCTTAAAAACGTTCTACTATTTTGACCTATTGCAGTTTTTATTTCTTTATAGTAAAGGGATGGAATGAGACACACCTTCTACATCTATTAGATGTACAAAAAATGGTGAAACGGATATTAGGATATAATGAATTTAAATGATTGAGGAAGGGAACAAGTGTGAACAGATCCAGATGGTCTCATTTACCTCACCATAGCCGAGCAGCTTCTCCTCACATCTGGCAAGCAACTCGGCATGGAAGACTGTGTTGAGATCCAAAGAAATCCATATATAGACAAGACAAGTTGAGAATTTCGGGCGACCGAGAAGTCTCGCACCTTTCACTCTATCTTTGTCGCACGATTTCCTCCCATTGTCTGCTGTAAAAGCACGCAACGAGTATTAGATTTTATTTACTCGATGGACAAAAGGATGTCATGTGACAAAGGAAGAGCGAGAAGTGCGAGGAGGACACTAAACTTCACGGTGGCCTTTTTGCTTGAGATCCTCCATTTAAAAGGAGTACCCATCAATATATCCAGGACCGCAAATGCCTGCTCCAACTCTTAGGTATGTTCTAGACCCATCCGAATACCAAATTATGTCCTGCTTCAGCGTATGGCCGTTGTCCATTCCTCTTTCAACGGGATGACAATCTTGAAAGTTTGCTCTACGAGCCACATGGTCTTGATTCTGTCCTGTGGTTCTAGTCGCAGTCTTACAGGCGCTCCCTAGAAAGACGGGATTGATCTGTATTCCATCTCTTTAGGGATACATCGCAGTGATAGGGGGGGCACGCCCAGCAATACCCATAATGCTGCAGTCGGTGTACTCTCCCACGCGGATATACTGCCTCTGAGGAAGACTTTTGTATTCTGTCCAGTAGTTTATGGATCGTAACAAGTTCGGTTTCCTTCCACCAAACGAGAATTGCATCAGTGAATCTTGGGATGATAGTAGCTGAGTAGATTCACATCAGTTGCTTAGGCTCCAAACATTCATGCCAATTGCTCTCTCGCACTGCCAAAAGGTTATCAAGGCATTTTGGCATATTGTTTCCAGTTGCTTTGGCCAGATTAGTTTTTTGTTCAGGATGACTTCCAGATATTCTGTCTTCTTACAACCAATTACCAATTATTAGCTTTTGCGGGATACCATGTCTCTTCGCCGCTTGCATAATTGAGCTCTTAGAGGTCCTGTTAAAGGCTCCTCTTCGTCCAAGAAGGCTTCTAGCCGATCGGAGGTTCGTCTCGGCAGATCTGCCCTTCTGATCAGCATGCTGTTCCTCGTTAAGAGGATAATGCTTCAGAGGTCCTGCCTTCAGATACCAGCCTGGAAGCATTTCTAAACCACCAAAACTTTGCTTTTATAACCATAAAATAATACTCAGCGATCACAAAAACCTATAATTAGACACGTTGGACGAGGAACGAGATAGGAATTTGAAGGAAAAACGCAATTTTTATTCAAGGAGTAGATAAAAGGTATGAAGTGTATGAAGAACTTCTTGATATTGATAGTATTCACGGCATGACTACTGAGGAAGGTATTTTTAAATGAGTTGGAAGTGCCATTATTGAAAAAACCCTTCGATGGAAAAACTTTAAATCTGATGGAGCCAAAAACATGTGTGATAAAAATAAAGGAGTGGTTGCTCTTATGTCAAAGGCTGTAGAAAATGATGGTGGTTCAAAACCATTAGTCTCACATTGTATCATTAATCAACAGTCTTTGTGAGGGAAATGAGTGGATTATGTCTGAAGTTCTAAAACCAATCATATCAGTTGTTAATTTCTTCAGATGTACTGGGCTGAAGCACCGATAATTCCGCGAGTTGATTGAAGAGATTGGAAAAATGACGTACCATATCATACTGCCGTACGCTGGCTTAGTTGCGGAAAAGTCCTTCTGCGCTTTTACGAACTTCGAGCAATGATCGACATTTTTTTGAATGAAATGCATCGTCCTCTTACCGAATTACAAAATAGCGCAATTTCCAGAATTTGCTTTCTTTTAGTGAAAATTTTACCGAGACACATCACGCCATCTTATAATTTCAATACCACAGTCCGAGAAAAAATTTTGTTCAAGTTAAGATTTGGTGAAATTTTCCGGGGTTTACCAGCAAAACGGACCAACTCGAGATTCGGGTTTAGTGGACCAAAAAAAAACAAATTTCGGAAACTTTGGATTAAAACGACCCTAGCTATTCCATTTGTTATAAAAGAAATTCCATTTGTTAATTGAAAATGATTTTGACGTGACAACGTCTTATAATTCGATGGAGCCGACTGCACGCACGAGAAAACATGACTCATTTGCCGTTACCTCGCTCTGACCGGCTGTGCGTTACCTCGCTCTGAGGCGTTCCATTTAAGGCTTGAAGTGCAAGCGAGCTCTCCTACTTGAGTGACCGATGCGATGCTCGTGGATAGCTGCTATACAATAATACATTTACATGTTTTGGTAAGTGCAGTGAAAAGTGAATGTGGTGTCAACTGTTTATAGTAACGATAATTGCGGCGATAAAGGTAATGATTCTTTCGATATTAAATACATGTTCAGTGATATATTGTCGAATACGTGCTTTCATCATTAAAATAAATAGCATCGGTCCGCTAGTGCAGCGATTGTAGGTTATGCTATAATTGACAAAACTATAACAATAAGTTAACAGAACTGTTTCACGATGAGTAAAAAATCAATTGATTTACTATTCGATCGAAATAATTATCGAGCGTAGCTATGATTTCAAAAAATTAAAACATAAATGTTAAATCTTCCACATATCATAACAACGTGTCTGAAATGACAGGTAGGACCAGCCATCCGTCAAAGGGAACAATTTTCTCCTATATCAAACACATTGAGGCGGGCTTTTTAAAAGCTAAATTGACATAATTGTATTTATGCGTACAAATAAATGTAACTTGATCAATTCAATTGTGATTTCCATTTACCTCCTTCTCTATATCCATACAAAATATCTATCAAAACAAATAAAATTAAAATTTTCTTTTGAAAAATGAAACCATTCCATTAGTATTTTCTTATGACGTTGTCACGTTCAACTATCGTCAGTAAACCGACTTTACAGACAACCGATTTTTTTCATTGCTTATTGATAGTTATAATCACGAGCCCCACCTTTTTTCTGACTAACGTTGTGTAAGCCACACGATGAAAAATTTTTGTGGTCTATAAAATTTCAGATTTTTTTCACACTTTTGACTGGACTACAAGTAATGCTGGCCGTTCGTCTAGCGTTGTTCATGTTTTTATTCTGCGCAATTTCCAAATTTCCTGGTTGGGGGAGAACTGCCCTCCTATGATCATACCTCGTATAACGTATTCAATTTCAGATGAAAGGTGTCGTGGAATTTGTATGTAAGAAACGTGAATTCAGTAGATTCATTATTGAGCCAATTATCCTATAATTTGTCCAATCGTCGAATCAGAAGCCATCAGACAACAAACATAACGCAATCGGAGATAAGGAAAAGGTCGAAATTCTTTCGATTCTTTGAAATCATAACTTATAAAAAGCATAATTTTTCATCCGCATAATACCTTTTGAAATATAACGCATCTCGGCATTAAAATCTCGAAATTTACTTAAATAAAAAACCTGTAAAAAATCGAATATCATCTTAAATACCTTGACTGGTTCAAGAAGACAGGTCTATCGGTATCTCGTTTCTCATTTACTCTCAGCTTTATTCCCAGCGATAATGTTTTCGAGGTAGTCGTGTGTTGTTAGGATGATTTTTCAAATTCAAAGAGAATGACTGAGCCCATATTTTAAAGTCGAACGATCGGACTGTGCTTTTTCTAGCATCGTAACTGGTTTATACGGTACAGTTCGTCACATTCTAATCGAATTATAATAATTATTTTAAACAATAGACGACCCGCGGTGCAACATATTCTAGACTTTGAATATGTATTTCTCTACATTTAAAGACGCAGGAATTGTATTCCATTGTGATGAGAATTATTTGAAATTTTTACGAAACTCGCATGTGAATAAAACGTTCGCTCTGTCTATAGGAATTGTTACCAGTTTCCTTTTTTCACACTTCAAACGTCAAGTTCTGTTTGATGTGTCACTATTAAACAGCGTGCATCGACGTTCCACTGAATTCAGTTCCGAAAGCATTCAAAAAAGGTCCTCTTTGTTTTGTTATATCCCTATTTGAATATTTATCATTTCTCCTTCTCGTTTTCAAGTTTATCTTGATTATTCAACCAACGAAATGAATATGTCTAGGACAAAAGAGAAACGTGTCCACTGCATATGAGTTTAGTCATCATTCATCATTCTAGAACAGCCAGGAAACAATGATAGAAGTTAGCAACTAAAGCTAAAAATCTATGTCCTTAAATATTAGAAATCAATCTGAATGTGATTCAAATTCAGTAAGAGAGTAATAGTAAGAGCATTTTTTTAAAACCGGCCAGAAATTAGTACTTTCCGGTTTATTTTTAGGTCAGAAAATCTCATTTTGTCGGACTGAGCCAGAAAATTATTGTGATAGTCCGGTAAAAGCTTTTACCGGACTCATTTTTATTTACTTTCCGGCCTATCTTTAATGAAAAAAATTATAAAATAGTTAGTCTAAGATAGCGGTCAATTGGTTTCTATAGTAACCGAGTTTTGTATTATTTAAAACTATAAAATAACTTGACATATTTTGACGTTTAGTTGAAAACGTGACATTTATTATAAAATGGATAGCTAACGGAGGTGCTGACATCATAAACTTAAAACGACATGGTGGTTGGAGTTCATCTCAAGTTGAAGATGGTTACATTGAGAATTCAGTTCAGAATAAGATTGATATAGCTAACAAAATTCAAAAAGCAGGTAACTCAAACACAGAAATTGTCTCAAAAACTCATTATAATGTAAGCAGTTCAAAAAATCTCACGTCAACGAATAATTTTGAAATACCGTGCTTACAGATAAGTGATGCTAATAAATAATTGTACGTTTAATATAACTATTCAAATATAATGTTTATATTTGTAAACCAAAAATTAACGATTGTTAAAAAAAAATTGTTAAACTTAGTTAATAAAGAGTTCTTGTTATAAAAATGTAAACAGAATAATATGAAGTTTATGGTACAACAATGCCCGTTGAAAAAAAATTTTGTACGTAATACGTCCCAAAAGTGCTTTTACTGGACTCGCAGGCTTGCAGGACTCGCCTGCGGCTCGCCCTGCAATTTGCCCACTCGTCCAGTAAAAGACCACTTTCGGGACTTGTTACGTAAACCACTATTATTGCATGTATAAGCTTTTGTTTACATTTGTCAAATAAAACATGAAAATTATATTCTAAGATATGTGTATAAACAAAGATTTTAAATGTTTGTAAGTAAATGTAGTTAATAATTTATATGGAACACAGAATGGACTTAACAAATTTGAGTGGACATGTATGACATGCCATACAAAATTTATATAAACCCATTCCAAACTATTTAGAAGAATCAATTGGTCAATGGGGCAACAAAAAGTCTTTTATTGAGTAGAATGCATGATTAAGAAAGAATTTTTTTAATGTGGATTCAGAAACATTGAGTGAGCTCTCTTTCAGCTTCTTGGGTAGCTTATTCATAAATATTTTACTAAAGGGTGGGCCATCGAAAGGAATCTTTTTAAAATCTTAATAAAACACAAACGGCTAGATGAAATTTCATGATCTTGCATTTATTTTGTGGCCAAGAGTATCCGGTTATACATGGAATAGGACATCAGACAAATGGCTGCCACGGCTGGCGTCACAATAGTCCATTCTCTCGACCCAATTTTTCAGAACTTTTTCCAACGTCTGCGGCTCTATCTCAGCAATGGCATTTTGGATATTGACTTTAAGATCGTCAATCGTTGGCATAACAACGTTCTTTAACGGCACCCCAGAGATAAAAGTCCATGGGCGTCAAATCGCAGCTCTTTGCTGGCCAATTCACATCTCCACGACGGCTGATTACACGATTTTCGAACTTTGACCGCAATAAGTCGATAGTTTCGTTGCTAGTGTGGCATGTCGCCCCATCTTGTTGGAACCAGATATTGCCTACATCCAAACCAGCAATTTGCTCCCAAAAAAAGTTTGCTATCATGGTCCTATAGCGGTTTCCGTTGATCGTTTCGCCAGATTCAAAGAAAAATGGGCCATTGATGCCGCCGGCCCATAATCCGCACCATACAATCACTCGTTCGGGATGCATTGGCTACTCAACTATCACGTGTTAGTTTTCCGAAGCCCAAATCCTGCAGTTTTGCTTGTTTTCATAGCCCCCGAGGTGAAAATGCGCTTCATCGGAAAAGATAATTTTTCGCCAAAATTCACCATCGGCTTCCAGCTGCTCTAAGGCCCAATTAGCAAAGTTGTATCGAAGTGGATGGTTAACTCTCTTCAACTGCTGTGTTATTTGGACCTTATAGGCGTATAAAACGATGTCTTTATGCAAAATGGTAGTGAGACTAAAGTTCAATTGCTGAGAGCGATGACGAGTCGATGTTCTCGGGTTGGCTTGCACACTACGGGCTACAGCAGCAATATTCTCGGGTGTACGAACCGGACGAGCGTGTGAAACTTCAGTACGGTCCACCAGCATATCAGTTTCACGAACTGATCCTGCAATACACGAATTACATTGAAAGTAAATTTTTAACATTTCCCAACGTTCATCAAGCGCATAGCGTGCCATTTCGTTAACCGGGTGTTGTATACTGAAGAACTGTCATACATCAGATGTTAAATAGCATGAAAGTACAAATAAAGTGGTAGTTCAAAAAGATTCCAAGAGATGGCCAACCCTTTATAATAGTTAGCAGAACAGCGACTCGAATCTTAAGTAGTCAATATGAATATTATGGCAACATCTAGTGTTATAATTATGCAGATTATTATTAAAAACATGTGTATCAGACGACATACTCATTAGTATTCAATTATAAATATATAGTGACGGAAAAATCATATTTTTGAAATCAATAAAACTGTTTCTAACGTCATCTCTAAAACTTTTCTTTGTTAAGATTCTCAACACTTTTCTTTGAAGGCGAGAAATCCTATCAGAATGAGGTGAATTACCCCAGCCTGTCAGGGCATATGACATATGCGACTGAATAAGGGAGAACTATGCCATGCGCATCGCCACCTCAGGCAAGTACTTTACTAAATTTGTTATCAAGAAAATATTCTTTGAGATTTTCTTAGCTACACTATCAACATGACATTCCCAACTAATGCCCGGATCAAATAAGATACCCAAAAACTTTATATAGTCAGGGTTTTCAAAAGTAACGTTTCTGTGTGTGGATAACATTATACCAGTTTTGACAAGGTTTACGGACAGTTCATTTGCACAAAACCATTCAAAGAGACTTTCTTGAGAATCACTCAAGCAAGCCACCAAATCCCTTTCATTATTCTCGCTTCGAACCATACTGGTGTTATCAGCAAAGATCAGGAGATCAGCCGCTCCCACCGCCTGAACCAGATCATCAATGTAAATAAGGAACAGTAGCGGACCAAGGACAGATCCCTGTGGGACTCCGCTGACAACCTCACCATGTTCCGATGCGGTTTCATTGATGACAGTGTACTGTTTTCGGTTGGATAAAAAAGAGTGAATTAAATTATAGATGTCATGTCATGTAAAATTCCAGTTTATCAACAAGAATGGAAGGAGAAACCAGGTCAAAGCTTTGCTTAGGTCATAAACGAATGTGCCTACGATGAACCCCTTTTCCATACCGCTTACAATGATCTCTATAAGTTTATTTACAGCATCATTGGTGCCCCTATTTTTACCAATTGGTTATCTGATATTTCAAGCATGATTCAAAATTTTTTGAAAAAAGTGGAATTATAGCTATTGGTCTATAATTTTTCATGTCGTCTTTGGATCCTTTTTTAAGCACAGGAATAACCTTCGTAATTTTAAGAGCATCAGGATATATTCTGGCGTCTATTCTATTGATTTAATAATTTGGTTATCGGATAAATAAGAATGTTAATTACTTTCTTAATTAGGTCTATATTGAGGTTGAAGGGGTGTACGACGGTTTGGGTGGAGGTTTATTTAGGAAATTGTTGACAAGTGGTGAACTACTTGAAAAATCAAATACTAAATTCTAAATTCCAGCACATGTTTGTATATTGGTATCGCTATGTTGACGACGTAATCGTTTACGTTACAGGCAGTACCGGCAAATAAATTAATTTCTTACCCATATTAACGACTTACATTCAAATATAGAATTCACAACAACTCCTTAAACTTTTTAGATATGACCATTTCACGTACAAATAATTACCAGTCCATCCTTATTTATTACAAACCCACCCACACAGATACCACCATAAACAACACATCTGTATACCCGCAATCACACAAGTTAGCAGCGTATAACTTTATGATACATAGATTAGTTAATATTCCAATAAGTAAAGATCTCTTCCACATAGAATTAATAGTCGAGGAAATAAAGCACTAAAATAGGCCAAACCTTCCAAAGTTGGCGCAGTTGGGTGGATTAAGATGCGGTTTTCTGCATTCGATTCTGAAAGTGATTTAGAAACTTTGTCCGGTATTTTGGTTTTGCGGAAAGATATTGTTGCAATTCTACAAGAAATGCATTTTTCTGAGTGCATTTTTTGAGGTAAATACAAAAAATTAAGTACTTGGTGGATAATGCGTGAAACGGACTCGAATTGGTTTCTCGGGGATTTCTGGGGTCGTTGAACACGAATATGCTATCAAAAAAATTACCTGAGGTTCCATTGAACCTCCACGGGGGTATCTGGGCGTCTTGACGCCCTGTTTTTGTTAACTGTTCAAGAGGTTGCTAGTGATGATTACGACGCGAAAAAACTCGTCTCCAATACTTGGTGTACCCTGAGTCCCGTTAACAACCTCATCTTATAGAAATTTGTTAATTTTGCTTCATAAAAGGTCGCAAATTCTGGCTCTCGGGGATTTTCAAAGTCGCTGATCACGACTATGACCCCCGCAATGTTCTGCAAATTACCTGGGGATGTTTCCGGGTCTCTGGAGCCCTATGTATCTACGACCCCAGACAAACCAGACATTTTGGCCTTAGCTGAGACGCAGGTTATTTTAGGAATGATCTCTCATGCCACCGAGAGGATAATCTAGAACCACAAGAATTCGATATAATGTGGTTCAAGCTTGATAATCACAAACAGACAAAATGTCTCTGTTGTCTTTATTTATCGCCAAAGTAACCGGCTCATGGTGAACTCTTTGAATTTCTTTCTCAGAAACTTGTCCTCATTCAGCAGAACTATCCAGCAGCTGAAATTATCATCATGGGTTCACAACTCCGCTTGGCTCAAGTTCTCAAACAAGACGGATGAGGCAGGGCGACAGGCTAAAACCTTCGCCATTACCTATGGTCCTGAGCAAATAATCAAACCAACATGGATCCCTGATAACAACTGTCATTATGCCAATACCCTTGACTTATTCCTCACTAACAATCCAGATCCCTATGAAGTAAAGCTCCATGCACCATTGGGAAACTCTGACCATTCACTCATCACTACGATCTGTCCCTATATCCACGAATCAATCAAAACTAACACCTCCACGCACAGTTTGGCATTACAACTCGGCCGACTGGGACGGTCTTCGCATGTTTCATTGGAGAAGCGTATGTTTTGGATCTGATGACCCAACGCCATGTGCCACAGAGATCTCGAATATTATTAGGCAAGGAATAGAAACTTACATACCACATACCAACAAACCACTATCATCTGGTGAACAGTACGTAGTGAGGTCTTTTCCTATGCCTATCTCCTCTGCCAACATTCCATTGGTGGCTCACACGATGTTCGTCGAACGTTATAGATTTCCCTCACGTGTAGTCAAGGTTTAAAAAAAAGTTAGGATGTCACCTCCTGCATTTACAAGCAAGATACGAGACGTTCACTGAAAACTATGTCCTGTATAGTATTCTGCATTTTCCAATCTTAAGAAACTAGCAAAGTTTAACTTCAACTTTTGAACTTATTCACCTTAATAGGCACATGGTAAAGAACCGTGAGCTATGATTTCAATGAGTTTTTCATCAATAAAATATTATCGAAACATAACCGTATCGATGTAAATAATGCATATCACTTGTCGCTTCAAATCCGACTATACAGAAGCATCTATCAATTCCATATTAACATAATCTTGTTCCGAAGGTGTTGGTTAATTAAAAATTAACATTTATTCAATTCATAAGCAATTCGTCGGAATCCGTGAGCCTTTATTAAAAAACGAGTTCACATATTATACAAAACATGTTTATGATCGACTAGATTTATAGAATGTTCATGTAGATTAGGCAAAAAGCACTTTTCACTTGAATATTGCACAAGTATCTACAACATCCTTGTAATCTTCGAGTAACGCCTACTTGTACAATAAAAATATGTTATCGTTCAACATTATTAATAATATCTAGGGAAATACGGCAGTTTTATCCGCATAACCTATCACGCTAAATACCATACAGATAAATATATCGACGAAAACGCAATTATCTCAACCTTCGTAGCTCAGGGCGTTTCCCAGGGACCTGTTAAATTATAAATATTATCAACATAATGATGATTCTTTACCCAGTATGTAAATTCTTAGGAAATAGGTCAAGAGTTAATTTTTCATCCATTACATTTTCGTCTTTACGTACGTTTCAGTCTCCGGAACATCATCAGAAGACGTTTGACAACTGATTCACATCAACTAAAACGCATGAGTTCTTAAACTAATTGTACTGAATTCAGGTCTTTATCGCCTAAATTTATATTAAAAATTTCTACGAACGAAACAAGAATAGTTAGAATTTAAACAGAATACTGTCCAAAATATTTGAATATATTTAAATAAAACCACTACACAGTAATGTCTGGCAACCAAAATCTCTTTACGCCAAGTTCAATATTCATGTTCAATATTGAGCATAAACCTACTAAACAGTATTGTGAAATATTTTTCAAAACTACAACCATTAATACCTACAGATAAACACACTCACAAGGTATATGGTATACGAGGTCAAGGTGAAAACTCCCTGAAAAATGAATCAGATGGCGCCAGAATCGTGTGACATTTGTACCATTTGTACCATCAACTAGAACGCATTAAAATTTTCAGACTGATAAGTTATTCAGTTCTGTTTTGACACCCATCGAAAGCAAAAATTTTTGAATATGAGAAAGCTGTCTGCTAAATGAGTGCTGCATTTACTCTCTGTTGACAACAATCGCGACCTTGTGAAAACTTCAAAGGAGTGTTTGGTGATGTTCAAACGCGATAAGAAGAACTTTTTGCGGCGTTTCGTAACCATAAACGAAACATGGATCCATCACAACACACCAGAGACCAAAGAACAGTCGAAACAGTGGACTTGTCCTGGCGAATCGCAGCCGAAAAAGGCCAAAGTGGGTTAACGACCATCAGAGTAATGGTGACAGTTTTTTGGGATGCACACGGTATGGTCCATATCGAATACATTGAAAAGGGCGATACTATCACCGGTTCATATTATGCAGAGCTGTGGGATCCATTCGATGCCGATTTGAAGCGAATGCGGCCGCATGTGGCAAAGAAAAAACTGCTCTTTCACCAGGACAACGCATCGGCGCACAGGCTCGCAGTCGCAGTGGCAAAATTGCATGAGTTGCACTACGAATTAGTTTGTCATTCACCATTTTCTCCAGATATGGCCCCCTGCTATTGTGATCTATTTCCAAACTAGAAATGGCTCGGCAGAACGAGATTTGTCTCGATCACTGAAACAAACGCCTATTTTGAAGGATTGCCGAAATCTCATTATTTGGAATCGATCGAAAAATTAGAAAAAAGTTGGACGAAGTGTATCGGGTTACAACATTATGTTAAGAAATAAAATATGTTTTGACGAAATAAATCATTTCTTGTTTCATTTTTCAGGGACTTTTCACTTTGCCCTCGTACATAGACTTATACAAGAATCTATGAGGAATATTTGAAAGAATGTACGGCCTTAAGTAGGGCACTAGAAACAGAAACTTGGAAAATTCCGTCCTTGCTAAGCATTGATTCGATCATAAATATGTTGATATTTCAGTTGAAGAAATCAGTTACCATGAAAGATCTAATTCATGATTCACATAATACATCATACTGAATCTGTGAATCATAGAACCGATGTACAATCATTGAATCAAATTTTTATAATTTCAACTAACGAAACACTTGTAAATTTCTATATACTTCTTTACAATGCTCAACATGGTGTAGATGTAGAGAGCAATAAATCAGTAATATTGGTTCAGCAAATATTTATATCGTGGTCGAAACATTTTAAACACACCTACTTAATATTGTACCTACTAGCTGCAAAGGGATTTCTGTTGTCCGACTATTTTCACTTTTTGTCGTGATATGACGTCTTCAACTATAGAAAGACCACTTTAAATAGCAAACTTTCAAATCCATGCAACCAATAGGAACAGCGCAACCTTCTCCATAATGGGCTACACACCCAAACAGAGATAATTATAGTAGAATAGTCTAGACCTAGATAGACTCGAAACGGATATATCCGCGAAAATCCGAATTTTTATTAACCCGATTACAATATTTATTGAAATTACGCCTGTTCTTTAATTCGTTTTTTCAAGGTCCTTCCTGTCTGACCAATATATACCATAGGACAAGACTTAAGGGTTGAAGAAGCTTCAGTGTTAGAGAAACTGTAGTCAAATTTATTTATTAAAATAGTGCAAATCGAAATTTCAATAGTCTAGAATGGATTTTCATCACGTAATGGCTGATTATATTCAAAAATGTATCCCTCCCTTCCTGAGTGAAACATTATAGGCCTTCTAGTGTGTTAAGAATGTGCCACACAATTCGAGATCCAAGCAAAAAAAATCTGGTTCAGCTGGATATGGGAACAAATAAACAAGCCATCTAAGAATGATAAAATCAAAGTTCTTCTTTAGGTAACATTTGTAATCAACATATTGAGAAATTCTGATGATTTTTTTCAAGCAGAACACTGTGTACAATGTACATACAATGCTTTTCACAAAACCGTATTTCATTTCGTTCATTCCTCGTATCTAAATGTCGAAATTATTATCAAACTCGAATTCTCACGTTCTTTTCCTGGCCTATAACTTGTGTTGGCAATATTTAACCAATTAGAAGATCTATAGAATCAACAAATAAAATGTCTTTCATAGTTTTCACAAATTAATATACTTAAGCGCGTCGTGATGTTTATTTTACGTTTCATGACGATGTGTTATTTATTTTCACTTGTCACTAACGTCAGGCAACTGTATACATCTTTCCATTTTATGGATAGAGAAACTGTGAAATTGACTGCACGTCAGCGTCGACGTTTTAACACGCATTGAATCATTTTGTGATAGTTCATCACTTGATGGAGCTACGTACTACATTGGCGAGCTCTTATATCATTGACCAATTCGCAAGAAACATAACCTCAAAGAACAATTTTTGTTGCATGTTAACTCAATTTTAGCTTCAAAATAATGGAATGCACCTGTTTTATTTCCTTGATTTCTCCAGGAACATAAAAAGTAAGAAGAGTAAAACTAAAGTTTTAAGCACTCCATGCTTAAATCAGGTCACCAGACATGAACTGAGTCCTTAGTAGCACCCCAATTGCTTTTTTTAATGTAAAAAACCTGTCTTCTAATGGGTTTGTTTGAAATTTTCCTAATAATATGTAATTTAATGTAAACTCATTGAAAAATAAATAAATTTCTTCAAGACTGATCCTCCACGTTACCTTTGACATTAGGTTCCTGGAAAATGTTCCTCAATCGTTGACTTTCGAGGGGAGTTTTTACATTCATTATTTTCTACCAAGTCAATGTACTATTTTTATGAACTGGGTTGTGGATTTGGAATGCTCTATATTTGAACCAAAATGAAGTAGAGCCAGTATTACATATTCAATGAATACCTTATTGCTATTTTAACATTTTGAAATTCCAATTCCAGATCAACAGAAAAATTAGGCTCCAAGAAAGAAAAATTACTGCATCGCACCTTTGGACCAAGGCATTTTTCAAAATTTTAATTTTATCGTTTGGCAATTCTTAATTCTTGACCATGGATGACCATTCGCCAAATATCTTCAGTTCCTACCAATCAGATAAGTCAGTGATCTAGGTGAGGATCACAGTTCATCTATTCTTGCACTTCTAGAACGGAGTGAAAAACTTTTTTTGACAAAAGAAATAATCCTGGTACCAGCAGATTATACCTACATTGCAAGAATACAGTCAGTGGTTGTTTTCAAGAAGAAACAGAAACTGGGTCTCCTACCAGACATTCGTCTGTTAGGAGGGTCCCGCACATGAAAGGCTCAGTGAAGTAGCGAGTTATCCTCGATGCTAAGCTGAGCTGGAAAATGCACCTGGAAACCCGGGTGAAGAAGGCCGTTGCATCCTTATGGGTATGCAGGAAAGCCTTCACGAACACATAGGGTCTACTGCCACAAATTCTGCACTGGATCTACACGGCCATGATCCGCCCAATCATAACCTACGCAACCATCGTGTGGTGGCCGGAAACAGAAACGGTTCAGTTCCGGGATAACGGGGGCTATGAGGACCGCACCCACCAAGGCTCTGGAGGTTCTGGTGTGTATCGTCCCTCTACAGCTGCATATCAAATCAGTGGCAGCGAACTGACCTATCCTCCGACTGATGCAAGTTGCGATAGCGCCTACCGTCAGGTTTCAAATCAGACGTCCTCATAACAGGACGGACTGGGTGATCAAGGACTTTGGACCGCTTCCGTCAGTATACACCTAGAAAAGAGATTTTCAGTTCCCTTAGGTGCCACGCAATCGTTTTCCAGCCTGAGGTCTGTGCAATACGGACCTGTGCCCTGGAAAACCTGAGATTAAACTACCGAGGTAGGCGGATGTACATCTGCACTGACAGCCGAGCGGCCCTGGGCGCACTTTGCGTCCACAAAGTGACTTCTGGGCTTGTCTTGGAGTGCAGGGAAACTGGCTGAATTAGCCAGAAGGAACAAACTCCAGCTGGTGTGGCTACCCGTCCACTCTGGCGTGAAGGGAAAGTAGTGGCCGATGAACTGGCGAAACGGGGTTCCTTAAGTGCTCCTAGTCCCGATTCAACGATCGGAATTTCATCGACCACTGGGGTCCACGCCTTCAAGGAGCTACTGGATAGACAGTGGCTCTCAGTCTGGCACAGTGCCACTGGCATGAGGCCAGCGAAGCTCCACATTAGGAAATTCTCGCCTGAACTCAGGACAACAGGACACAGTCATCTGAGTAAACATCTTCACATAATGGGCATTGTTGAAGACCCAGCTTGTAGTTGATTTGGAGAGGCGGATGAAACTGCTTCTCACATTCTAGCAGAATGTCCAGCACCGGCTTCTCTCATAGACTACAACACCTCGGCAGTATACATATGCCGCTTGAAGTCATAAGAGATATCAGTCAATGCAAAATCTTAGCCTTCGCCAGTGCCTTAGACATTCTGGATTGATCCTTGTAGAAAGGAGCGCACAATGAACCCAATCAAATGATCTTAGTGCTCAGGACTTGTCCGCCCCTGTTTTGATTGATTGATTGATTGATTGATTGATCATAGAACCAAATGTCAATGAGGGCCTTGTCTGGTTATAAGGGAGGCTCACCAATGACTAATATATAAATTGAATATTTGACTTTTGTTTTTTAAATCTAAAAATTGTCAGAACGAATTTTACGGAAGAAAGCGGAAGAATCCGAATATCTGAGAAACAACAATCACTTAAGACTGCTCGGTCGAAGTTAAAAATATCGTGGCGTAGCGGAAGCGAGCGGTGCCAATGTTCGATATTCGATAACGGAAAGCCGCTCATCGTAAACAGTAATACGAGCACATGGCCCCGAGATCCATGCATACCCATACCATCGGCAAGAACGCGCAGCACACGGAAAATTTCTAGATAATATGTTATTTTAGTAAATTACTTCGACGTGAAATCCGAATTTCGTAGCCACTTGAGTTGGCGAGGCATTGCTGCCGACATTCACCAGGGAAGTACATCGACGCGCTAAGCTTACACAGTTAATGTGCGAGGATCCAGTGTTTGTTCTATCCAGAATATTCATAACGCTTAATTGAAACGTTATTGTAGAAACCGAGACTGAGGGATGGGGAGAGTGCGTACTCCATATTACGCTTCTGCGATGTAGAACTAGATTCAATCCAACAATTACAAATATTTGTCGTCTTAATTACGGATTTGAGCTGAGCTCAAGTATGGAGAAATATTGACGTTTCTATAACACTATTAATAAGAAATAATCGACTTTATCCACTAAAAATACTATTAAAGTACTGAGGACCTTTAGGCTACCAAGTAGTCATCATCAGAGTAAACTAAATTATAAATCAAAATGTGCCTGCTTAAATACTGTTTCGGGACAATAATGTAAACAATGGCTGCGCCTCGAGTGCCCATTTTTTCTCGTGGATTAAAGACTTGTTAATACCCTTATATAATTAATAACCAATTTCATAATGAACTTGAAGTAGTTTAATTTTAAAAGTGTTCTTAACCTATCTGATTGATTTCAGAGGTTGCATTCCACCTTTACTTCAACTGTTTTAACTCTCCAATATCACGCAAGGTAGTGGAAATGAGCATTGTCATTGTTGAAATTGTGTTCTTCACTTATTATACAGGTTGTTCCATCTCAGACGAGCCATCCCGTATATTTCTTATCCCATAGTGAGTGGAAAAATCTCCCGAAACACGTCGAATGATTTTGTTTGGGGGACATCTTTTGACGTATATTTGAGGCTTGAACGAGCAACCCCCTAATAGGCGGCGCTTCAACCCCTCAAAATTGAATAGGGGAGAGGGGCTGAGTGATACGTCATTTGGAAGATCTTGGAAGCCTCTTTACAACGGTGTATGAAAAACCTAAATTTGGTGAACCGTTTTCGCCAAAAATTAATTTTGTTGCTCGAATGCGCCACCTTGAATATTTTGGTTATTTGTACAATGTACAAGCTCATTTTTATTAAGCCTTTTTTACAAACTTAAACAATCTTCAAGAAATCACATTCGTAAAAAAATGAATTGTGTTGTCATGCTATGTCATACAATGAAAAAAACTAAATCTGCGTGCTTAAATCAAATGTTCAAATTGTCTTCCATTGCCTTCTATACAATAATACATTCTCTCAAACTAATAAATAAAAAAACAGCAAAATATTTCCTTGTTGCCTTCATTTTTTGTTCTTAGAAGGTGTTTATCTGGTTTTAACGTTTCTTCGATCATTTCATGATTTTAATCAATCTGTTGAGTTCCTACTTTGCTGATTTGTTTGAAATTTCAAAAAATATGGTGTACACATTGCAAGAACGTGTTGAGCTGGTTAGCCTTTATTACCAAAATCAAAAATTTTGCCCGAGCGGCTGCAAGGATATTTAACGAAAACCATCCTGAACGTAGCGTTCGCCATAAGTACGTAATGGAATTGATTTCAAAATTTGTGGAGACGGGTTCAGTAATGGATAAAAAAAGGGCACCCATTGGAATTGTTAATGATGAAGGAGCAGCTGTGGCGGTATTGGGACATGTCCAACTTATGCCAAACACGCAATCTGTAAGACAACTTTCTGCAGCTTCCGGTATTAGCCAATCTAACGTTTTCAGAATTTTACAAACACAAGTTCCATCCGTACAAAATTAAATTAATTCAGGAATTAAATGATGATGATTGGAATCGAAGGCAATCGAGCGTATCAACAATAACCCAAATTTCTTGTACAACGTTTGCTTTTCTGACGAATGCACTATTTTACTTAATGGAGAGGTTAACCGGCATAACTGTAGAATTTGGAGAGAAACAAATCCTCATCTATTTCGAGAAGCTCACACTCACCATCGGGAAAAGCTAAACGTTTGGGTAGGAATTTTGGGAGACCACCTAATTGGACCTCTGTTTATTCCTGGTAATTTAAATGGCGAAATGTATCTTGAAATGTGGGAAAATGCGATTGATCCGTTAATAACTGAACAATTAGAAAACGATCCTCTACTATGAACAACAATTGCATTTCCAACAAGATGGAGCTCCTCCTCACTACGCCGCACCAGTTTGCCAATACCTCAATTTGCAATACCCCGGTCGTTGGATTGGAAGAAGAGGTCCTATGGAGTGGCCTGCCCGATCTCCTGACCTGAACCCTCTGGACTTCTTCTTGTGGGGACAAGATTTTTGTGACTCAGCCTTTAAATTCAGACTAAGTACGCCAACGAATTGTAAATGAGTGTCGTCAAATAACTCCAATTATGCTGAACCATGTTAGAGACGGTTTTCAGTCAAGATTGTATTATTGTATGGAAGTCAATGGAGGACAATTTGAACATTTGATTTAAACACGCAGATTTAATTTTTTTCTTTGTAAGCATGGCAACACAATCCAATTTTTTTACGAATGTGATTTCTTGAAGATTGTTTAAGTTTGTAAAAAAGGCTTAATAAAAATGAGCTTGTACATTGTACAAATAACCAAAATATTCAAGGTGGCGCATTCGAGCAACAAAATTAATTTTTGGCGAAAACGGTTCACCAAATTTACGTTTTTCATACACCGTTGTAAAGAGGCTTCCAAAACCTTTCAAATGACGTATCACTCAACCCCTCTCCCCTATTCAATTTTGAGGGGTTGAAGCGCCCCCTATTAGGGGGTTGCTCGTTCAAGCCTCAAATATACGTCAAAAGATGTCCCCCAAACAAAATCATTCGACGTGTTTTGGGAGATTTTTCCACTCACTATGGGATAAGAAATATACGGGGTGGCTCGTCTGAGATGGAACATCCTGTATCAAATAATACAAATTATTTATAATTTTGAATGTAATTTACAATTAATTTATCGGAGAAAAATGTAACCTTATGTAATTATATCAAATAAGAACATTGGATGTTCTGCTTCCTCGAGGAGTACTCCCCGAAGCTGAAACTGAAGGGCAGTTTTTTGTGAAGGAATTCACATTGTAACATTGTAAAAGATCCTCCCATACTCCCTAAAATATTGTTGAAATACTGAGGACCTTTCAGCTACTATCCCTTCTAAATTACCTAGCTATTTGTCTGTACTGTGTTTTAAAAGTGATAACTCTTGAGAAATGGTGTGACCTGTATTCAAACATGTTCGGCTACCGCTGATTTTCCCCATTATTTTTCTTTATATGAGCAAAATGTTCCTTATAACGAGTTAAAATGTTTCTTCTAGTATGACCCACATAGCCATTTTGAACACGACTCAAATAGATTTTGAACATCCCAGATTTGTCGAAATCGGAAACTGTATCAAAGATATTGCCTAAACGGTGTTTTAGCTTGTTCATACATCTATAAACTCGTTATATTGCAAATTAAAAAAACAAACTGGAATTCATTAATTACTGAAGAATGATAAGTGAAACTTTTGAATTTTATTGAAGTATTTGAAGGTAATGGTTCTAATTTGGTTAGTTGGCTACCTTCCAATTTCCTTTTTTGTTTAGAAATTAAATTATTGATCAAATATTTGTGGTGACCATTGTCTAACGCAATTTGCTGAAGTTTCTCAACTTCGTTGTTATAATTTTGGTGGCTCAAAGGGACGTTTAATAATCTATGAACTAGACTAATAAACGGAGCTATTTTATATCCAAATGGTATAGCTGAATCCGCCGGGGTATACCTATTTGTTTTAGTAGGTTTTCTGTATATGTCGAAATCCAAGTGAATACCATATTTTCTAATGTTAATATCAAGGAAAGGAAGCTGATTATCTATTTTGACAGTGAATCTCAGTGAATCAAATTGGCTATTAAGCGTGCTCAAAAAGCCATGTAAATCAAAATATTTACTTGTAATCGCGAAAATGTCATCAACATATCTATACCAAACTTTTGGAACTGATTCAATTTTGATTTTAAGAACGTTTCAAGTTCATTCAGAGAAATATTGGCCAAAACGGAGAGAGTGGATTGGCCATTGCACATCCGCTTGTTTGTTGATAGTAATTTTTGTTAAAAGTAAAATAATTTTGCTCCATACGTAAGGATCACGTAATCTGTGCAGTTTCTATCGGGGATATTAATAGTTGAAAGCCATTTTTCCAGAATGTTTATCGACTCAGTGATTGGAGTATTTGTAAATAGTGAAACAACATCAAATGAAACGAGAGTATCACCAGGTTCAAGTTTGGAATCTTTCAATTTTGCAATAAATTCCAAATAATTTTTCACAGACAAACTTGGTGCGACTTGGTACCTGCTAAATTCCTTCAGTAACCATTGTGCTATGCTATACGTAGAATAATTAATATTTGGAATGTGGTCTCATGGAATTACTCGGTTCATGAATCTCGGGTAAGCAATACAGTTTACGTTGACAAAATTTCGTTATTCGACTTCTTAAGTTATAACTAAGGTTGGATTCGAATTCCACACCTGAAATAACGTAAAAAACCAAAGTTTCGTTTGATTTCAAAATATTGGAAAATTCGAATGTTTTATAAAATAAGCGTAACCTCTCCGACCCGTTCTATATGACTTTAGAACCCTAGTCATACCGATTTTTAGGATTTAATCGAAGCTTAACGTAAATTATGAACCTTCAAATATGGATGACGCCCCGATGAAGGACTTCATGGTTGTCAAAAAGTCGTTACTCGTCTTCTCAGGTTATAACTAAGGTTGTATTCGAATTCCACACCTAACATAACGTAAAAAACCAAAGTTTCGCTCGATTTTATGAGATCGAGAAAAATGACCAATTTTCCAAACCTTCAAAATATTGGAAAATTCGAATTTTTTACAATACATGCGTAACTTCTACGACCCGTTCTATATGACTTTAGAACCCTAGTCATACCGATTTTTAGGATTTAATCGAAGCTTAACGTAAATTATGAACCTTCAAATATGGATGACGCCCCGATGAAGGACTTCATGGTTGTCAAAAAGTCGTTACTCGTCTTCTCAGGTTATAACTAAGGTTGTATTCGAATTCCACACCTAACATAACGTAAAAAACCAAAGTTTCGCTCGATTTTATGAGATCGAGAAAAATGACCAATTTTCCAAACCTTCAAAATATTGGAAAATTCGAATTTTTTACAATACATGCGTAACTTCTACGACCCGTTCTATATGACTTTAGAACCCTAGTCATACCGATTTTTAGGATTTAATCGAAGCTTAACGTAAATTATGAACCTTCAAATATGGATGACGCCCCGATGAAGGACTTCATGGTTGTCAAAAAGTCGTTACTCGTCTTCTCAGGTTATAACTAAGGTTGGATTCGAATTCAACACCTAACATAACGTAAAAAACCAAAGTTTCGCTCGATTTTATGAGATCGAGAAAAATGACCAATTTTCCAAACCTTCAAAATATTGGAAAATTCGAATTTTTTACAATACATGCGTAACTTCTACGACCCGTTCTATATGACTTTAGAACCCTAGTCATACCGATTTTTAGGATTTAATCGAAGCTTAACGTAAATTATGAACCTTCAAATATGGATGACGCCCCGATGAAGGACTTCATGGTTGTCAAAAAGTCGTTACTCGTCTTCTCAGGTTATAACTAAGGTTGTATTCGAATTCCACACCTAACATAACGTAAAAAACCAAAGTTTCGCTCGATTTTATGAGATCGAGAAAAATGACCAATTTTCCAAACCTTCAAAATATTAGAAAATTCGAATTTCTTACAATACATGCGTAACTTCTACGACCCGTTCTATATGACTTTAGAACCCTAGTCATACCGATTTTTAGGATTTAATCGAAGCTTAACGTAAATTATGAACCTTCAAATATGGATGACGCCCCGATGAAGGACTTCATGGTTGTCAAAAAGTCGTTACTCGTCTTCTCAGGTTATAACTAAGGTTGTATTCGAATTCCACACCTAACATAACGTAAAAAACCAAAGTTTCGCTCGATTTTATGAGATCGAGAAAAATGACCAATTTTCCAAACCTTCAAAATATTGGAAAATTCGAATTTTTTACAATACATGCGTAACTTCTACGACCCGTTCTATACGACTTTAGAACCCTAGTCATACCGATTTTTAGGATTTAATCGAAGCTTAACGTAAATTATGAACCTTCAAATATGGATGACGCCCCGATGAAGGACTTCATGGTTGTCAAGAAGTCGTTACTCGTCTTCTCAGGTTATAACTAAGGTTGTATGCGAATTCCACACCTAACATAACGTAAAAAACCAAAGTTTCGCTCGATTTTATGAGATCGAGAAAAATGACCAATTTTCCAAACCTTCAAAATATTGGAAAATTCGAATTTTTTACAATACATGCGTAACTTCTACGACCCGTTCTATATGACTTTAGAACCCTAGTCATACCGATTTTTAGGATTTAATCGAAGCTTAACGTAAATTATGAACCTTCAAATATGGATGACGCCCCGATGAAGGACTTCATGGTTGTCAAAAAGTCGTTACTCGTCTTCTCAGGTTATAACTAAGGTTGTATTCGAATTCCACACCTAACATAACGTAAAAAACCAAAGTTTCGCTCGATTTTATGAGATCGAGAAAAATGACCAATTTTCCAAACCTTCAAAATATTGGAAAATTCGAATTTTTTACAATACATGCGTAACTTCTACGACCCGTTCTATATGACTTTAGAACCCTAGTCATACCGATTTTTAGGATTTAATCGAAGCTTAACGTAAATTATGAACCTTCAAATATGGATGACGCCCCGATGAAGGACTTCATGGTTGTCAAAAAGTCGTTACTCGTCTTCTCAGGTTATAACTAAGGTTGTATTCGAATTCCACACCTAACATAACGTAAAAAACCAAAGTTTCGCTCGATTTTATGAGATCGAGAAAAATGACCAATTTTCCAAGCATATACCTTCAAAATATTGGAAAATTCGAATTTTTTACAATACATGCGTAACTTCTACGAACCGTTCTATATGACTTTAGAACCCTATTCATACCGATTTTTAGGATTTAATCGAAGCTTAACGTACATTATGAACCTTCAAATATGGATGTTGCTCCTTAGAAGGACTTCCTTAATATGATCATTCCCCAAGAATTTGACAGACCACCGTTCATTGTAGCATCGGATTACGGTTAAGGATATGCGGTGTTGCCTTGCCTATTTCAGTTTTCGGTATTGTTTGTTGCAACTGCACAGTCCATAAAGTTGTTGGAAAGATGTACCAACTGGTTTATAGATGGAACCTTCAAAAACTTACCACATCTGTTCGCCCAATTACATATAGTTCATTAATTGAAGGAAAACATTTCAATTCCTCTGATTTATGTACTAATACCGGACAAGACTGAAAAATCTTACTCAAGAGTTATACAACAGATAATGGAAAGATGTCCAAACGTCAGAGTATCCACAAGCGTTCAAGGCATCGACTACAAACCTTCCGGAAAGGCTATACAGAAAACTACAGCAAGAGGAACTTAAGACATCACATTTGGAACGCAGTGTATAATAAGAACTCAGTTACATTCTGTGGATTCCGCGTTAACAATCACCATATATTACCTGATCTATCGAATAATAAACGCCTTCAACCCGTGTGGTTTGTGGAGGAGATGTGGTTCTCTCAAGGCAGTCACATTCGTGTTGATGATATGAGTCATTTTCTGGTACATTTGAGAGAAATTATACCTATACAACATAGAACAACGGATAGATATCAATTTCAAGCGATGTAAGTAAATACAATGGCCTATAAATTGGAACAAAATAAGCATATTTACTCGTCTATAAAATTATTTTAGTATTATAATTTATATAATTGCCGGATAGGGTGTGTGAGCCTTTATACGTCGCTTTTCGATTTTTAATAAATCCAAGCTAAAGTGACCCTTATACACTCTATTTCTAGAATCGCGGTGGTGAAGCGCATTCCCGATGGGCAATTGTTCGTGGACGTTGGGGATAGTCATTTGTTTAAAATCAGTGATGGATTTATGGAATTTGGGGGTCTCATGCTCTCATATCAGAGACTACCACCGGATTCGACGGATGTTTAGAAGCCATATTTGTAATTTCAAACTGGTTAGACATATTATTCTATGTACACTTGCAAAAAAAAAGGCAACCATTTTCTATTCTCATATTTGTATTCAGAAGATACCGACGAAATGAAGTAAAATATGCAAGCCAAGAAAATATAATTTCAAGTGTTATTCAAAAAAGAATAATGTTTAAAACAAAGCGATTGAAGCAATAGAGTAGTTCAGAGTTGATCATGTGACAAATCCTGAATCGCAGTAGGCCGTGGTGAAACATACAACTTCCATGATCTCCAATAATGACGTTTTTTTGCAATAATAATACAGTTGACACAATGTTACGTGTCAATTCCACTTAACGGCTTAGAAATGGCCACTGTACTACAATCGGTCAACTCCTGTGACGTCAGCTATGCTAGACCGTGTATTCTACGAGTCATGGTTGTTCAGTGTCAGACTCTGTAGTTACCGCTTCTATTTCGAGGTTGTTCTGTGAGACATCGAAGCGCCGGAAAAGGCGAGAAAATGGCGTTACTTCTGGTCAAATCGTTCTAGTAGGAAGTCGTGTTTCTAGGTTATTTCAATAGGGAGGTGATACCAAGCTTATGTTTGGAACCAAATTCTGGGAATATTCTTCCGTTGAAAGCAAAGGCATCAATTACCAATTTGGATTGGAATAATTGAAATTATTTGTGTACCTAATTTGTGCACTTTAGGGCATTAAAACTTAGTTTCAACGTGACTGGTTTTGGACAGAAGTAAAGTTGTTTCATAACCCTATCGTGATAAAGGTAAATATCTTTGTAATGCCATTTGATTTATTCACTAACTTCAAGAATTAATTTGCCTTCACAGGTGATATCTGACATTTGAAGATTTAGATATATGTAAATTTAATTGCTATTCACTGTAATTTAAGAAATTTAACTTCACTCATACTTCAATTTCATACACTTCATAACTCATTAATATTAAGATCTGTGATAAATTGTAACAACAATAATTATCTCGATTACCAGTAAATTTCAATCATTCTGAGTACATTCTTTCATTTTTTGTATACTTTCCGGGTAATTTAACCTGAGGGCTTTCGAGTGTTTGCATCCCCTAGTTCAGTAGCATAATTTATTGGTTGGTTAAAATACTCTGGTGCTCAAATTTTAACATTTAAAATATAACTCACGACCGTCTTCACTGTAGCTGTCGGCAACCAAGCGATAAAATAGAACTTACGGTTTATCCACAAGTAAGAGTAATTTGTACCCTTACAACAATTAATGGAGATCTGGCAATGATTTTGGAACTGGGCTCTGATAATCTTTTTTTTTCTGTGGAGAGGAAATGCTTTATGCACACCAGTAGCTTTAATCTATGACTACTGGTAGTGCAGGACTAACCTCTCTATATCAGCATACCTGCTAAAACCTCTCCGTTCTTTATCCATACCCTGGAACCGCTTATCGCATTACTTCAGGATATGGATTGTCTTGTAGGTAGTTTCTTCTTTTGTTTTTACCCGTAGTTTCTTACTTATACTATTCGTACTCGTGTTCTTCCTCTTCTTTGAACTTTATGATCAGTCTTATGAGGGCTGTGTATTTGATCCATGTCTCTTTGTCCATGATCATGTTGTTAACTATATTTTTTAAATTTGACGTGATCTGTAAGTCATTTATTTCCCTACGTTCTGCTGCCCATCTATAGGACATTCTATAATGGTATGATCTGGAGTGCCCATATTTCCGTTTACACCACGTTTCTATGTTTGGGATAAGCTCTCGTGTATGAGCGGCTTTTGGGGTGTTATCCCATCCTTCTTGCCATCTGCTCATCATTGCCTCATTAGCATCTAATTTTGAGGTTCCTTCATAGCTTTCCTTGCGTTCCAACGCTTTCAGGTGTAATGGGGGTGAGTCTGCCAATACCTCTAGCGCTTCAATAGATGTGGTACGGTAGTAAGCACTACAAGCTCTTAAGTTTAACCTTCTTCCTAACGAGTTTAATTTGTTCTTGGTATATTTAAACCATAGAATTGGATACCATATTGGCGCCGCATATAAGGCCGTAGATATGGTTACTGAATGTATCAGCTTTCTCTTGCTGCTAGCTAGACGGACCCCCAACGTTTGGCATTCGATTATTTAACGCCGCAACTGTCTTAGATGTTGTTTATATACTTTATGTCTAACCATACTCCGAGATATTTGATCGAATCTTGCGGGATAATGATCTCCCCTTTTACCTTTAAGGTCACCAAGGATTTATCCTCTTGGTCGAGATTGATACTGCCTCTGTTTTATCAGCGGCCAGTATAAGGTATCTCCCTTCCAGCCAATGGTTATGATTCCTTATCGCTGTGTTTACTTTTATCTGTAATTCTTCGTGATTTCTGGCCATCGCTACGACCACCAAGTCGTCAGCGAATGCCGCCGTGGTTACCCCTTCGGGAAGTCGAGAAGTTCAACTTCTAGAACTCCATTATATTGTACGTTCCAGAGTGTAGAACCTAGAATGGACCCTTGCGGGACTCCGCTGTTTATGGATCTATCCGAGAAGATCCCCTCGAATTCGATCCTTATCTTCCTATTTTGTAGATAACTTCCTATTAACCTACAAATCTGTGCTTTGTAGATTATAAGGAGCTGCTGGGATGTAAAGTAGCTATTGGCTCGGAATAGAAAACCAAGTTTTTGTGAAGCGGTTTTCGCATGAACCTCACATGATCATCTCATGAGAGGGTGCTGTTGGTGGTGATCTCGAGCATGGATATGGAAGACTTCAAAGGAACAGTTGTACCTGACATCATCATATTAGGGATTGTGGGATCCGCCTCCCTGGAGAAGATGCAAGCTTGACTTTTGGTTTTATTAAACTCTATTATCGGATCCCCATTTCTAAATCGTTGCCAGATCTCCATTAACTGAGTCAACCTGTGTCTGCTTCCCTCCTCTGGCTTCATTGGATGGGTTCTAGATGAGAAAGCGGTATGAAGTGTAACATCATCTGAAAAGCTGTGGATGAGAGAGTTGATCACTTTCAAGGTATCGTTGATATAGAGCAGGAACAAAGTTGGTGCCAAGACAGACCCCTATGGAACACCAGAGTTGATAACCATTATATAGGAGGATACTTCATCAACAACCACAATGAGTGACAAAGTTGAGTGACGGAAGTTTCCCAAGACGGTTTTGGTGCCATCAGACTCGGCCAAATACTTTGGGGGTATCCAATGCTACAGCTAGAGATCTCCCATATTTTTCAATAGATTTCTGCCGTACATGTGTTTCGTAGGCTAGCAGGTCTCTTGCTGATGTCTGCTGACGTTATTCGCGATTTTGGAGCTCTCTAGGTATTGGGTCGGCTCGATGTTGATTGCTCGATAGTTCACAGATAATAGTGCAATGGGTCTATAATCATTAGGCAGGGTATTCTTCCTTTTTTTGGGAATTGGTTGGAATCTAACTGTCTTCCAGCTGAAAGAAAACACACCAAGTGTGTATGAAAGGGTAAATAACCTGCAAAAAAACTGGTGTTCTTTGGCCCATTCTTCAAAGCTCTATAGCCTTTTTGAGTCAAAGAGAATGCGCCTAGTTTTTTTTTGCTGATGAAAGACAATTTCAAGCATTAGGCTATCGATGGCAGCAATATTAGGAGGGTTCTTTTCTTGTAGGGATTCAAATTGGAATTTGCTGCAAACATAGCCCATTTCGACTATCACACAATTATTTCCAAGCCAAATAAAAATGTAGGATCAGAAAATACAAATCGATATACGGGCAATCCTGCCCAATCCGGTCCTGAAGCAGGGATAGTCGCTTGTTCACAAATCAAAGGAAATGAAATTTTACTAAGATTCGAGTTGTTGTACTGGCATAACTGATAACCGGATGCGAGTCTAAATGAAACAATTGAACTCGCTTAACAATAAGTAACTGTATCCACTTTTGGAATATACGGGTAGTTGTTGATGCGCGTAATGCTCGATCTTCTCATTTAAATTTTTTAGATTGTTTTTAAATTAGACTGATTAGTAATTGTGTGATTTATTACTTATTATTAGCTGCTGCCGTTCAATGTTGGTGTGACATTTATCTGAATTCAAACCCAACCAGTTTTTATTCATCGCAACAGATAATCGTGGTCATGGAGTTCCGCATCTAGAAAATATCTTCTCAATTTACACAAACGATGATGTTATTGTCGTTTTTCATTTACAATCATCCACAATTTTTGCAAAATTATTGTACAAGAGCACGTCATGGTATCAATATCATTTGTTCTACAGTCATCTGTAGTCTCCTCATTGTCCAATGTAGACATCAAGCCTATTCAAATTAAGAAAGAAATGACACTAATGACATTATGACACCATATCATGGCACCAAATAATGCAAGTTATTTTTAATCTTAAATGTAATTCATAAAATGTTGTGGGGTTTTTGGTGTGCCAATATACTTATTTTTATCTTTACGTACGTTTCGATCTCACGACCGTTATCAGAAGACGTATCAAATATAATCAGTGTCTAAAACGGGATTTCCTAAAACTAATTGTACCAAGCACAAAGCGTCCTTATCGAATTAATTTCAAATAAAAATGCCTACCTCGCCGAAACGAACAAAATCACGAATAATCGAAATTGTGACATTAATGTTCTAAGTATATGCATATGTATAAAAAAACCACTGCAAAGTAATCTTTCTCTAGTAATTGAAGTCATGGAGTGTGATAATAAGAGACTGACAAAATAAACTCTAATATCCTGCAGTCAGTGGCGGCTCGTGAATTTTTGAGAGAGGAGGCTGGACATAAAACGTTTTTGTAAAAATATACTCTACTCAGCCAATTAATTTAACTTTTGCACAGCGACCGTACCAGCTACTTCAGTGACAAAATTAATTGTTACCTAGCAAGAACCAACGTGGAGGTATAGAGTTTCTCTTAGCAAAACATTTTTTTGTTCGTTTTTTGTCTTTTATTTTTTTGGAATTTTTCATATTTTGTTTTTTTTTTAATTAATTTTATTAACTTTTTTTTATATATGAACGGAATTCTACGGTCTTTAGTTTGCAAAAAATGATCAATAATATTATCAAAAAATTTATCATTTTGTGTTTTACTAAATCTTTTTCAATAGATATTAAACTAACATTGTATAAACGATTTTGGCCCATTGTACTTGGCATGTAATTCGTTTGAGAGTAGAAAATGATCTCTCCACCGAAGCCGACGTGACAGGAATGGTGACTGTCAAACAAAGTAGTTTATAAAACTGAGGTAAAACTTGTTGCAAATCATTGTCTATCATATATTTTATCATATCGGCGTGACTGTCGTACTGGCCTAAAATATCTTTATCCGAGTATATAACGCATAATTCATTGTGCAGTGCTATTTTATCAAAAAATTTGTATTTTAGAACTAAGTTATACAAAAAACTTCAATTCATGTAGGTAAATCGTAAAATCGAATCTCAATTTGACCTTTAATAGTATCTAAATTTTCATAAAAAAAGTGTTTATAATGTAGTTTCTTGTCTACCAAATTATATGTTTTCCTCCTTTAACAATATTCTGTTTACCGATTAATTTAAACTTAATACTCGATGTAATATGTTCCTGCAATTTTTCATGTCTGTCTATACCACGAGCTGAATTTTTCAAATCATCATAACCCAAGTGCCCCCAACATGAAGTTGTATCAGATGTAAATAGCGAACAATACCAGCAATATAATTTATTGTGTACCTCAGATCCCGTTAACCTTAAATATTTTTTACAATTATCAGTATCAAATCATCGATTTTGAAACATACCTGTCATCACTAATCTTATCAGCAACTAAATCACTACTAATTTAACGTTTAATAACCAAAGAACTCTTTGTTAATAACTCACCAAACGACCGAACAGATAAATTATAACTTAACCTTACATCGCTTCACGAAACAAAAACAACAACTTTCAGAGCACGTGTCGAAGTTTGCAGCCGCGGCAAGTAATCGTATTTCATACGACCGCCGGGCAACGACGTCTATACCTCGTTGCCGCCGGGAGCGTACGAGAAGCTAGCCTCCATAGACGTTGCCGTATTCGCTGTTTTACCCTATTTGTGAATTGAACTGGTTGGAAAAACGGCAACTGTGTTGACCACACGTATTTAGCGTTTGAGATATATAGAGAATCTAGCCTCTGGCCACTGTTGCCAGATTAAAAATAACTACTGAGAACGGGGAATTAATTGTAAATTTAAAGAATTATCAGAGAAACAGGAAATAGAATGAAGAATGATCATTAAGATAAATTGGTGAGGTGGTTGAGCCTCCTTAGCCTCCTTCGAGGAGCCGCCACTGCCTGCAGTATCCACAGATGTTAAAAATGTATGAGATAATAGGAAAAGGTTGTCACACCTCATTTGAAATATTGATTTTTTGAGCATTCTAGCTGAACATTACAAAGCTGTACCTATATAGGAATTTTCAAGGGCTTAACTAATTAAATCTGTACAAAGTTAACTTAATGATTGAACGTCTGTTCTATGATTTACAGACTTAGAGTCACGTTTTATCTGAATAATCAGCAGCATTTGTATTGGTTGAGATGGTAGCGAGCTTAATGGAAAGTTCAGTACACTTAGCCAAAGACCCTTGTACACTATCCTCTGCTACGTTTTTCCGGGGGTATTTGGATACCCCGCTTCTGCACAGATACTTTATGTCATCGACCGTGATGATCCCCCACCCTAGGCAGGTAAACCTGATTCGAATGAATGCAGAACGTGGGTTAACGACTCCACTTTGTTTTCCTCGCATCTTATACAGAAGGGAGTGTCGCTTTTCTCTTGTATGTTTATATTTCAACAGTTTTGGTTGGTAAAAGAATCAAACTGTCTGCAAAAGGTCTTGGTAGATCACTCCAACATTTATTTTCCCCCGGAAAAAAGGAAAAGTTGGTCTACCCGAAGGAGCCCCTAAGGGCCAATGAGGCTTCTTCAGGAATCTGGTTGGATGACAGGTGAACTTTTCGTCAAGTGGATGCAGCGTTCCCAAAACTTTAGTCAAATATCCTATTAACCTTAGATGGTCACGCCCGCCACATAAGCTTGCCTGTTCTGCAACACACCAAACAAAATGGCATAATACTGTTATGTAATGGTAACCCGCCCCTAGACATATCTTTTTATGCCCTTTTAAACGAGTACCTAAACCAAGAAGTGACAAAAAAATTAGATCAAACGAAAGGAGAGCAATTTCTCAACTTCAGTTACCAAAGAGAAACGTAAGGAGATGGAAAAAGATGAGTCAGTGCGACAAGTGGTGATGCATTTGAAGAGGAATTGAAATTTCCTACTGAAACGTTAGATAATGAAGACAAAGATGATGGGCTTTGTTTATTTTGTGGAGAAGCATTTTCCAGATCAAACGCTAGAGAGGAGTGGATGAACGGTTGTCACTATTAACAGCATATACCGTTTAGCCCTGCGTTATTTAGATCACGTATACTTGTTATTGTTAATGTTTTAGTCAGTTTTATGTTTGAAATAACTATTTTTATACCTTTCATAAAAGTCTATGGGAAATAGCTATTTGTGTATTAAGAGCGCAAAGTGATATATTGTCGCTCGACAAAGAGAGTTACCGCGCGACGCAAAGCGGAGCGCGGTAATCTTTGGAGAGCGACAATGACACTTTGTGCTCGAAATACACACAAGATTTTTTCTACAAACGCAGTTTTCAGAAAAAAAAAAAGAAAAAACACCAGATGCTTTATTCAACAAAAGTACATCAAGTACAGTTTATAAATTCCTGATTAATGTTGATTTAATTTATCATTGACTTTACTAAAATTGAATGTACAATTGTGACACTCTTTAATTATTATTCCTGAACCTGATGGACGATCAGTAGATTTATCTAACATTAATTCCCCCGAATATTGGAAATCTACAGAACGAGATGTAGATGGTCTTGAGAACATTCTCTTGGTAGTTTCAATCTTATTGTTGATTGAATCATCTATGTAGCCTTCTGCTACATTGTTACTTTTCCATCCACCATGTTTTTTCAGTTGTATTAGGTCACCTCCACCATTCACCAATAAAGTAGCAGAGGTTCGTCGGAGACAGTGTCCAGTATATAAATTATGCTCGGGCAATTTCAAATATTCAGCAATGTCACTGGGAGTCTTGCCGATTGTATTCATACCCACAACTTGTTTCATACATCTACCCTTTTCATAACGTAAAAATAGACGTTGGACAGTATTGTTATTCAGACAATGTTTTCTGAGTGCAATATATTTTTTACAAATTGAAAGATAATCAACTGAATTCTCTTCATTATGACCAACAATCGTAAAAACACGGCTTATTCTCGTTTTTGAATCGGGAATTCGGACTATTAAAATAGAATCCTTATCTTCTACGTCACCAATCTCCATTTTGACCAACTCATCGCGCCTGCAGGCACCAGCAATACCCATAATAAGAATAACCTATAAAAAAAACTGCAATTAATAGCTATTCCAAATGTCTATGCTAACCAAATTGCACTAAATTCAAAAAAATACTAACCGCTTCTCAAACTACTAAGAGCATGAAATATTAAAATTTACCTTTTTTAGTAGATATTCTTCATCGGGCGCTTCTTGTAAAAATTTGTGAATATCTTCAGTGGTGAATGTTTTGGATTTTTTCGCTTTATATCCAACAGACTGTTTCTTCAGAAATGCGATAAGTTTAGGATACTTATTGATTTCGATGTTATTTTTAACATTCAAGCATGTCCGTATCATCGAATACGTAGACCAAAGAGTTGATGACTTACAAATCAATGATTTTTCTCCAAAATAAGCCAGTAATACGTTTTCTGAATACTTATTCACCTTCTTCGACTGGCACCACGTCATGAATTTACCGTATTGTAATTCATATTTCTTCCTTGATTTCTCTGGTAGGAGATTCAAAGTAACAATTTTTGCACTTTCTGCTACATCAGGAGGAGTGTTTGATAATTCACTGTCACTATCATCAATCATCATGCAGAAATACGTTGGAGAAGCGAGCGTTTTCGAAATATTTCCGCTTTAGAGCGCAAATGCTGTCACAAAATGACATTTCACGGAAAACGTCAACTTTGCGTTGAAATCTGAAAGCGTCAAAGGCTACTTTGTTAAGCGTTTGTAGAAAAAAATAGTTTCGTTGAGATTTTGAGAATGTATTTTATTTCTTAACATTGTATGCAGTTTTACCACGATTTGTGTGTGTAAAAGGAATTATGTAACCATCACTGTTTTAATAAAGTTTTCACGAGAAATAATCAACTTGATGTCTCTTTTGATAATAAAGATTCTTGACCCAGTATGAATTATATATAAAAATTCTCGGGAAATAGGTCACATTAACACTTTGTTTTGAATTTTCGTCTTTACGTACGTTTCGGTCTCACGACCATCATCAGAAGACTTATTATGTCAAAAAGGGTTCATTATAACTAATTTAGCATTAGCGTTGATATCACACAAATTTCAATCAAAAAAAAAGCTCACGCCGTCGAGACGAACAGAACCACGAATAATCGAAATTGTATCGTCAATATTAAAGTATATAATTTTTGTAACAAGAATCCACTATTCAGTAATATTCTTATAATATACAAGCGCATGTTGGTATAGTCTAATAACAACTGAAGTTCGAAGTTATTATGTTGAATATCTACTTTCGAACCAGATGTAAGATTAATGAGGTACTTGAAAAAGGTTTCAGACCTGTATTGGAATATTACTTTTAAGCATTCTTCCTAAAATATGCTTTTAACATTATAAAGACACATGTAGGAATTTGCAAGAGTTTTAATTAATTAAGTTAGTATGAATCTGACTTAATCCCTGAATGTCATTCCTATGATTTACAGATTTGGAGTCTCGTTTTATGTGAATCATCTCCAGGATAGATCTTTTATAATAATTGGTTTGCTTAGTTAAAATATTAACATTTTTGTACTCAAATTGATGGTTATAATCAAAGCAGTGCTTAGCAAAGGCGGTGGAATTTTCTAAGTTTTTATTTCTTGTGCTATACTTATGGCCATACATTCTTTTTTGTAAATATTGTTTAGAGATTCCAGTATAAGTCCCATCACAATCTAAACAATTCAATTTATATACTGTGTGGGTTTGTTTATCTTTAGGTATTACAGGTTTTAGATTTGAGAAATATTTCCCAACACAGTTAGTAGGCTTATGCGCAACATTTATATCGTACTTTTTAAAACATTTCTTAATTTTCTCTGAGGTCTCCGGAATGTATGGTAAAGTTATATAATTGTCTGTATTACTTTTTATGTTATTATTATATGACGAACCATTATAGATTTTGTTTATTCCCTCTTTAATGATAGGATTGAAGAAATTTTTGGGTAGCCATTCATTTCCAGTGTATAACGAACAATTGTTAAATTTTTGGGACGGTCCTCTGCGTGGGAGAATTTTACCGCGCGGTCTGTAAGGCTGTTTATGACACTTTTTTTATAACAAGCTGGTGCAACGGAATTGAAGTGAAGATAACGTTGAGACCAAACTTCTTTAGTAAACCAAGAAGTTTTTATTTTTCCATCTGCATCATGCCTAATGTTCATATCTAGGAAATTTATGTTTTTGTTTACTTCTATTTCACAAGTGAAATGAAGTTTACAGTGGAAATTGTCAAATTTATTAATCACATATTGAATTTTATCGTTGGGAACACACATTAGGCAATCATCTACATACCGTTTAAAGAATACAGGCTGAAAAACTAATGAATTTGAGCGATATGGACGCTTATGCTAAATTAGTTTTAATAAACCCTTTTTGACATAATAAGTCTTCTGATGATGGTCGTGAGACCGAAACGTACGTAAAGACGAAAATTTAAAACAAAGTGTTATAATGTGACCTATTTCCCGAGAATTTTTATATACAATGTCTCTTTTGATACAATCTAATTAGTACCAATTACATAGGGTAGGTATCTATGCAAAAGTTATATTTGAAATTTGTTATTTCATAAAAAAATTATAGCCATTTCAAAAAGTGGTATGCCATTATAGGCCAGATTCCCCTACCATTATAGATTCTGTTTATTCCTCTTTTTATTGATGGATTGAAAATTGTTTTTGGGTAGCAATTCAGTTCCAACGTTATACGAACTATTTTCAAATTTTTGGGACGATTTTCTGAGTGTGACAATTTTATCATATGATTCTATGTAATTTCTTTCTTAACGTGATCAACTTGTATTCCTCCTAGGTGAGCAGATAACTAGTCACAAATACGTAAAAGTGGACATCATAATGCCAAACGAAAGATGCTTACCTATATGGCTGTTGCAAATTCAATCCTTCTTAAATAAATATCAATTGGAGCTCAACAACAAGCCAGATTTTCTGAAATAAGCAAAATAACAGATGTCACACAGAAAGCAAATCATGAAAATGTGTGCGAAAAACACGTTCGATATATTCATGAAGAATGTTGCATCACAAATCAAATGACCACGTGACTTGTTTCTCTCGATAACATGCAGAGGAAGTTACAAGAAGGTGCAGACACATTTATAAACTATTTACGCGAATGTGAATTTCATTGTCAACCGGTACTTCCCTCGCGGAGTGTACAGACAAGCGCGTGCTATTCGCCTGACTCGTTTTAACGCACGCCTTCAGATAGTGGTGGTTCATCTATTGGATACGGTGGGCGGGTATAATATGCAATACACAATTCTGCAGTATAGCAGCAGTAAAAAGTGTTTGGAAAATAGCTATTTTAAAGTAAATTTACTATGGGTAATCTGTGCATGAATGTTCATTGCTTAAAAAAAACGGTTTTCAGAATTATCCATTTCGTTTTTAGTTTTCATTAACAGATCAACAGAGCCTCGTTCGAGAGCTTCTTCCGAATTTTTTAAAATCTAAGACATAGATGTTAAATTATCAGCATCACTTCTATCACTTGCCGCACAATTACACTTTTCATCATTTTGAAATGAAGAACCCAAATCAATACCCTTATGCAGTCCAAGTCGGAAATAAAAAGTCATTCCAGATAATTTTCTCCACATACGTGAAAAATTAAGACACAATGAAGTCTGGAATAACAGGAGGCTCTTAGCCGCTTACCACAGCTTTGACTTGAGGTCAACTACCAAAGGACCCTGAATCATGATCCAACCAGGATTGTCATATGCAAGAAAATCTCGATAAAGCCACAAATGCGATAAGGGATGTAATGATGAAGGAATTAGCAGCGATAACCTAGCAGATACCTCGAATAACGTTTAACCAGGAAGATTCTTTGAAAAAATCTCGGAGCTGTAAGCCGACCAAGAGTTCTTTACACCGAAGAGGAAGCCAGTGTAGGGGTTTCCCTTTAACCAGACTGGATGCGAGAACAGTGATTGACAAACAGGGATAAACTGTTCAGGTCTCTACAAGACAACATTCCCGAAGAAGATTTTCTTGGTTCGCTTATCAAGAGAAACTCTCCATCCGTCTTGCATCAAATATAAAAAGATCCAGAGCCTCCGTCGACCGTGAAGATATTTTCATCTTCTTCACCGACATCAATGGAGCTTTGAATGATGCACATGATTTTTATAACTATGACCAAACGAACGTGACAAATGATTCTAGGGCAAAAAAGATGGTGGTCCCTAGAAACATCAATGACGAAATTAACTGATATGATTGGTTGTAGAACTTCAAACATATCCAAACATTTCCTGCACAAGGACTGTTGTTGAATGATACAATGTAAGACTAATAGTTTTGAACCACCATCATTTTCTACAGCCTTTGACACAAGAACATCCACTCCTTTATTTTTACCACACATGTTTTACCTCTATCAGTAGTCATGGATTTCAAGTTTTTCCATCGAAGGTTATTTTTATTAATGGCATTTTCAACTCCCTTAGAAATATCGTCACCAGTAGTCGTGCCGTGAATACTATCAATATCAAGAAGTTCTTCATACACTTCATAACTTTTATCTACTCCTCAAATAAAAATCAACACCTGAGCAGTATCTGATACATCCGTTGACTCATCCAAGACCAGAGAAAACCACTCAAGATGTTAATTTTTGTCAGACAGTTGAGATGATTAATTTTCTGCAATATCTTTGATTATTTCTTTATCGGAGAATGGTTTTCAACGTTTCGCAATTTCAAGAGCCACACGAGAGCTGGCACGAGTTGCAGCCTCTTGTTCAGTATTGAGTTTCGCAAACAAAAATTGCTGCGATTCCAATCCGCGCTTCAAAGCTTCAAATTTTTCGGTCCGCAAACTTCCTGTATATTATGAGTAATTTTGAAAATGTCTCGTTTCATAATAATATTTAATATATAATGTTATATATTAACGGAATTCTACGGTCTTGATCAATAATATTATCATAAAATGTATCATTTTGTTTTAAGTGTTTTACTGAATCTTTTTCAATAGATATCAAACTAACATTGTATAAACGATTTTGGCATGTAAGTTTTAATTCGTTTATCGAAAAATTTATATTTTAGAACTAAGTTATCTAAAAGTGTATTGGGAAACTCTTTTGAAAAAGATTCGAAAAATCATCTATTCGTCAAGTCGAAAAACTTCAATTCATGTAAATCGGAAATTCGAATATCAATTTGACCTTTAATAGTATCTAAAATTTCATAAAAAAAGTTGTTTATAATGTAGTTTTTTGTCTACCAAATTATATATTTTCCTCCTCTAACAATATTCTGTTTACCGGTTAATTTAAACTTAATATTCGATGTTATATGTTCCTGCGATTTTTCATGTCTGTCTATACCACGAGCTAAATTTTTCAAATCATCATAACCCGAGTGCCCCCAACATGAAGTTGTATCAGATGTAAATAGCAAGCAATACCAGCAATATAATTTATTGTGTACCTCAGATCCCGTTAACCATAGCTATTTTTTATAATTATCAGTATCAAATGATCGGTAAAGGCCATTTATTTCTAAAAACACTTTTCTGTCATATGTTAATCCACTAAATGGATTTTCTAAGATCTCAGCAACTAAATCACTACTCATTTTAACGTTTAATAACCAAAGAACTCTTTGTTAATAACTCACCGAACAGATAAATTATAACTTAACCTTACATGGCGTGGTGAAACAAAAACAATAACTGACGGAGCACGTGTCGCTGTCGCAGCAAGTATCGTATTTCATTCGACCGACCGAGTGCGTACGAGAAGCTAGCCTACATATAGTGTTGCCATATTCGCTGTTTCACCCTATTTGGCAATTGAACTGGTTGGAAAAACGGCAACTGTGTTGACCACACGTATTTAGCGTTTGAGATATATAGAGAATCTAGCCTCTGGCCACTGTTGCCAGATTAAAAATAACTACTGAGAACGGGGAATTAATTGTAAAATTTAAAGAATTATCAGAGAAACAGGAAATAAAATGGAGAATGATCATTAAGATAAATTGGTGAGGAGGCTGAGCCTCCTTAGCCTTCTTAGAGGAGCCGCCACTGACTACCACTACTTATTTCCGCGTGTGAACACCAGTTGTCGTCTAGTATCGCGGTCGTAACAATTAACAATAAAGTACAGTTAGTACAAAATGGTACTGGAGTAAGTAGTATGGCCCTAAGGCTGGAAAGTTTGGATACCCCTGGTCTATATCGATTCGGAAAGGCTTAAAACAGAAATTTCTGTGAAAATCGGGAAAATTTTTCTCAGACAATTACAATACTTCCCATATATTGACTACGTATGGTCAGGGAAGTAAACATCAGTTGAGACTCTTGATATAGAAATAACCGATATAATAAAGCCAACCTGTACATCATACGATGAATAATAATCTCCAGTGTAGGAGTTGAGTAGTGTATTCAATATTTGCTGCTCATCATTCATTGCTAAGTGAAACATAAAGTCATTATAGCAATTACCTGAAGGATAAACGAAAATGGAAAAAAGAGGCGTACATGATTGATCTTATTCCGTTTACAATACGAGGAAAGCATGTGAAAAGGGAACACAGTTCACAAGAGTATGGTATATAATGAAATAAGCTCGTTTTTTTTAAAAAGCAACAATATGGAAATTGTAATGCCAGAGTCATATTCTCATATTTTGATTGTATGCAAATGAACCCGACTGAATATATTACAGAATACGGCCATAACGAATTTCTATGCCCCAATTTACATATTTCATATATTATAAATCGCATATACATTCATACACACACACGATCTAAATAAAATGTATTACTTTATAGTAATCCTTTTTTAACAAACAACCGTGGATTTATTTTAATTCGGTAACCCGATAAATTCGATAGTGTGCGAGGGACGCGAGGGTTAGAAAAACATCTGACGATCTACGGTAATGTGGAGCGAAGGGTGAGGCGATGACACCGGTCCACATAGACCGGATCTAATTTGCATGAACTTTGGGTATGATATTCATAAATTCGATAAACGCAAGTTGTTTAAATATGGAAAATTATTTTTACTCACATAGTCCGTATAAAGGGTGTTTCAATACGAACTGACAGTGGCGGCTCCTCGAAGGAGGCTAAGGAGGCTCAGCCTCCTGACCAATTTATCCAGCAAATAGCACCAGAAATATTTTGTTGATCATTCGTCATTTTATTTCCTGTTTTTCTAATGGTATTTTTAATTTTACAATTGATTCCCCGTTCTCAGTAGTTATTTTTGAATCTGACAACAGTGCCCTGAGGCTAGACTCTGCAAACTCGGTATATATCTCAAACCCTAAACAGTAAACACGTGTTGCTCAACACAGTTGCCGTTTTTTCGACCAGTCCAATTGCTAAATATCAACAACTCAACCAACACTCTCAGTAGGCTAGCCTGTCGCTTGCCTTTCAGTTCAGTACGGACGGTGGCACGGAATACGACAGACGACAAATCCATCAAACGAACTGAAGAAATAGAAAACAGAATTCCCTGTAATGCTCCAACTTGATGGAATTCTACATCAAGTGTAGTGTTTACCATCCATAAAAATAAAGACAAATTAATTGAAACATTTGATTTTATATTAAACATTGATGACTTTTCAACAGATCAGGTTTCATTAAATGCTGCTGTTGACTTAAAATCTTATTTAGAAAATGAAGAATTTTTGTTTTTTCTTGATACTTTTAAATTAATATTTGAACAAACTGATGTTATTTTTCAAATTTTACAACATAAATTTACTGATATAATTTATTCAAGAGATCGTTCGAAACATCTCATTGATAAAATTTCAAGTAATACAGAATTTCATTTCAATATTTTATTCGAAAATTTTTCAACTGATGAGGCTCCTCCCGCGTTAAGTAGGAGAATATATAATTTGGTGGACAAGAAACTACATTATAAGCAAATTTTTTATGAAATTTGAATTGAAATTTTTCGACTTGACGAATCAAAGATTTTTCGAATCTTTTCCAAAAAAGAGTTTCCCAATACACTATTAGATAACTTAGTTCTGAAATATAAATCTTTTGAGAAAATAGCACTGCACAATGAATTATGCGTTGTATACTTGGATAAAGATATTTCAGGCCAGTTATGACAGTCACGCCGATACGATAAAATATATGATAGACAATGATTTGCAACAAGTTTTACCTCACTTTTATAAACTACTTTGTTTGACAGTCACCATTCCTGTCACGTCGGCATCGGTGGGGGGATCATTTTCTATTCTCAAACGAATTAAATCTTACATGCGAAATACAATGGGCCAATATCATTTATACAATGTTAGTTTAGTATCTACTGAAAAAGATTTAGTAAAACACTTAAAACAAAATGATACATTTTATTATAATATTATTGATCATTTTTCGCAAACTAGAGACCACAGAATTCAGTTGATATATAAAAAAGTTTATAAAATTAATTTAAAAAAAAATATGAAAAGTTCCAAAAAATAGAAAAAATATTGAAAATCCAAAAAAAATAAAAAACAAAAAACGAACGAAAAAATTTGTTTGACAGGAGAAACTCTATACCTTCACGTTGGTTCTTGCTGGGCAACAATTAGTTTTGTCACTGAAGTAGCTGGTACGGTTGCTGCCTAAAGGTTAAAGTAATTGTCTGAATAGATTATATTTAAAACGTTCTATGTCCAGCCTCGTCTCTTAAAAAGTGCACGAGCCGCCACTGCGAACTGACGTTTTAAACATTTTTATTTATTTATTTATTTATTTATTTATTCATTTATTTATTACTGTTTACATGAATCATACATATTATTATTATAACTCATTTTATTTAATTATTATTTATATTTTTTCAATATTATTTTAGTGTTAGGACTCATTTTACTTGATTATTTTTTTTAAACAAGAAATTAAATTTTTATCAAGAAATGTACACTGCGCTTTCAAACAAATTTGAATAATGAAAAAAACATCCTCGTGGGACGCTTTAAGCGTCCCTGTAATATCGATTGAATCGACTTAAAAACATTTTAGAAAGTATATAATCGATCGGAAATTTTCCGAGGAATTTGAATCTAAGGTCAGATTTGAGATTAATATCCACCCATCAGCATGAAATTGAAGGAAATGGCCTAGGAATTTTTGAAAATACAGATAATTGACTCTAGCGGCTTTGTTTCATGATTCATGCATGACCATGCATACACCACTTTTAAGTATTCACTTGTAACTGCCTCCACACAAAATTTCAGCTCGATCCGAGTAGCAACACCGGAGATATGAATTTTTGAAGTTTTTTGAGTATGCGCGCATGTGCAATATGATATACCAATTCTGAAGGCGGCGTTGGATTCCTTAGAAAATTTCTCATCAAGTCCATGGTTTGGAATATTTTTTACTCTCAGTAATGCGTTTCTACAGAAGAAATGCCGTTTTTTTCATTTTCAATCAATAAAATTCCAAAACAATTTTTAAATATTCCAGGCGGCGCATTATTGAAGTCTATGGCTTGAAATTTTTAGAAACCTAATATTTCCTGAGGCAGAAACCACCTGTAAAATTTCAGCGCAATCCAAAGACCTCACCTGGGATGAAGTACGAATATGGAATACGCCATATATTATTCTCAATACAAAGAGGTTTTGCACTTTTTTTGTTCTTTTCGAAAAATTTCTCACAATATATAATTTTGAGTTATTTGTAGAGGCTTTAAGACATTATAATAAGCTGAGCCCTAAATGCTAATCCCATATCTAACTAAGGATGCAACCAAACTGTTGTGAGTCATCAAAAAAATTTTCTTGTTTAGAATATGTCGTAGTACATAAAATGTATATATTAATCTTCTGATTTTTTTGTTTAAATAATCAATATGATTTGAGCACTTGAGATGTTGATCTATATAAACGCCAAAATATTTTATTATAGAGGTATTTTGCACAATATCAATGGCGTCATTTAAAATTAAAGGTTCTAAGTTATTCGGTAAACCACCAGTACGGGTTGGCGAAAAAAAAATGTATTTAGTTTTAGTAATATTTAGCTTCAATAAGTTTATATCTAACCAAGATTTCCCAATATTAATAGCTTCTTGCGATACTTGTCGTACTCGATCCCAATACCTTGCAGAGTATATTAAGACCGTATCATCTGCGTATGAAAGAATTATGAAGTGTTGGTTACAATTCAACAATTTATTAATAAATATCAGAAATAGCGTTGGCCCTATAATTGTGCCTTGGGGTACACCCATCTTTATTGTTTTAATATAACTAATGGCATCGCCAACCTTTGCTGGTTTCTAACATAGAGATAAGATTTGAATAAATTTAATACATTACCCCTTACGCCAATTTCGTTTAATTTTGCCAGTAATTCATCATGCGAAATAGTGTCGAAGGCGTTCTGTAAGTCTAGAAGTCTATGGTTTTATTATTAGTTTGAAACTTTTTTTAATTATTGGATATTAATTCTTGGAGAAGTTCTTCAGTTCCAATATCCTTTTGCAATCCAAATTGCTTGTTAGCAATTATTTTATGTTTATCAAGAAAGGAACGTAACCTAACATACAGGATGCTTCATATAAGTAATAGCCCATATTGTAATTATACAACTTTTAGACAGATGTGAATATCGTGATTGTTTGTAAAGTTAGGAGAAAATAACTTTTACATTCTTACGTACTCCTCTAAAAAGGTCTGAACTCAATCCTGGTTCCGCTGACTGGGGTGCTGATGGCTTGTATTGCGCCCAAGGAGTGAAAGAGAACTCATGTGACCTTCATTCCTAAAGCGGTTAAGAAATACTCTCAGGACAGCCTTCAACTCGGCTTCTGGCTTTATAGAGCAACGGCTGATGTGTAAGGGAGTCTGCATTGATGCCTCCTTGGACTTTAACAAGAGCTCTGTTGAATAAGCTGCGGAGAGACATGGTATCCCGCGAGAGCTAATAGGGTACGTTATGAACACCTTGAAGGAAGACACCTTTCCACGACGTGGCAAGGTTATACTCTGAAAGAGGTGGTATCAGAAAGGTGTCCACAGGGAGAAGTACTGTCCCCCCTTTTATGGAGTTTGGTCGTGGATGACTTTGTAGTATAGGAATCTTCCATTCCTATACGAGATTACCTAAAATCCCTAAGTTATAGAATGCGACCTTATTTCTATTTAGTAATGTTATCAAGTATATGTTTAGATCTCGGAGCTGACCCACAAGCAATATGTTTATGTTGTGTTAATATATTAAACATATTATGTGGCACAGATACCTTGAATTTTTAGACTAGATAACTAGGACATAATAACAATAACATCACATTAGATTATAATATATATATATATATATATATATATATATATATATATATATATATATATATATATATATACTTATGTAGGACATGCATTCATTCATTCATATAGATATAATATTCATATTCATATAAGATATTGATATAAGATATTCATTCAGGTGTACAAGTTATTATTACAAGCTCTACCTTAAGTAAAGTAACTCTTTTCTAAGTGTTTCGATCCTCTATGCCTCCACCAGGACAACGGGTCAGGTTATGGCAAACCGCCCAACCTTAAGACCTCTCCCCCACAGGACGACCGTTGCCAACTATCTATCTTTACATGGCGATCTCTGCCAGTCCCTTTCTTTAAGGGAAGGCAACTTGTTTTGGAATGGAGCTCGTAACTTCACAACTTAGTTAGTAAGGTGAAACCGTGCTGGTATTAGGGCGATAGGTTATGCGAATGACATCGCCATGAGGAGCCTACGATAGTACCTTGCAGGATCTTGTTCAACACAAGCCTTGATTATTACAGAAGTGGAGAGAACAAACTCTCCATTCAGCAGGAGAAAACTACCATTAACATCTTCTCCAGAAGGTACAAAATCGACCCTCTGAAGAAAATGGTAATCAGTTCCGAGACAGTTAACTATCTGGGAGTCACGCTGGACAATAAAGTACTCTGGCAGAAGCAACTGGAGACTAGGTATATTCCATCATCGGAGAGGGTAACGTTCATGAAACATCTATCACATTTACCCTTACTCACAACTATAAATTATGTCTACTTTTTCTGAATTTCAACTCGAGATATTTAAATATGAATGAACAGCTTGTTAGTATACTATCGTGTATGTACGAGTATATGGTGAATTTAAGCCGGGGGTAACGGGTTAATATATCGGCCCGCTAGGATACCCTCATCATATAAATAAGTTCAAAATAAGATCGATTATTCGTAATTTGCATATCGGTTATTGATGAAAATTTACGCTTCTATTGTGAGTCCTGCATATATTAGTTATAACAACGGTTTCGAATATGGGGTTTAATTTCCCTAATAATTCTAACGTTGATATGAATTCATATTATCCCTCTATGTTATCTCACGTTACAATTTTGTATGCGATGAATAAATTCACAAATCTATCATTATTATTAATTTTCAAAAATTGCAATGCCAAACGGCTACGAAGGTCCATTACGGTTATTGAAAAATAAACTCTCTTGTGAAAATTATACAAAAAATTGTTTTATTTCATTTTATTGAAATGGATCTCCATAAAATAAATAGTTCATCACTATCTCTGATCAGTGGTGCTATGTTTTTTTTTCGGTGCTTATAGTATATAAAAATTGGAAACTTTTATTCAGAATTATTACTAGACGAGTCAATTTAGCAAAAAAGCTCGGAATTTTTTCCAGACAGACCAATCAACTTAATTTTTTTGCAAATCCATCCTGGACGGAGACTGAAGGATATTGAACCTTAATTGGCCAATTTTCATGGGAAAATTTGTAAAATTGGTAAGTATTGCTAAAATTGGCTGGAAAACTCCACTCGGGGGTTTTCGGGGTCGCTGATCACGATTCCGAAGTTAGATTTACCATTTTCTACCGCGGTAGCTAGAAATTGGCCAATTTTATGTCAGAAAAATGGACAAATTAGATAATTTCGTAATTTTTGTTGAAAATGGCTAGAAAATTTCACTCGGAAGTCATTTGATATTGGATATGAAACAATTGATTTACAGTCACGGATAAATTCCCTGACTTTTGATAGCAGTGCCAATTCCAACAAAAATTACGACATTTTTGGGACATAAAGTTGGCCAATTTCTAGCTACCGCGGTGGAAAATGGTAAATCTAAATTTGGAATCGTGATCAGCGACCTCGAAAAAACCCCCGAGTGAAATGTTTTAGTCATTTTCAACAAAAATTACGGAATTATTAAATTTGGCTATTTTTCAGACATATAATTGACCAATTTCTAGATACTGAGGTCGAAAATGATAAATCTAACTTCGGAATCGTGATCAGCGACCCCAAAAACCCTCGAGTGGAGTTTTCCAGCCAATTTTGGCAATACTTACCAATTTTACAATTTTCCCATGAAAATTGGCTAATTTCCGGTTTAACAGGTGAAAAATGGTCGAGCGACTAGATCTTAAAGTTCAATATCGTTCAGTATTCGTCCAGGAACGATTTGCAAAAAAGATTGAGTTGATTGGTCTGTTTGGAAAAAATTCCGAGCTTTCACATTTTTAACGTCTAATTTAACCCGACTATACCGAAATACTGATGAAAGTTTGTGAATGAGCAATTTTAAATTAATAACGATGTTTTCAGCATCCAAAATATAGGAAACATTTAGAACAAGACCCTTCACTAAAGTTTGAATTACAATAAAATAACAATTAAAAGTTTGATTGTCACTAATTTAATCTGTTGCATTAGTGAAAATCAAACTTTCCAAAGATATTTTCAAGTTTATGATGCATTTTCATTACGCAATGACTGATTCTATTCAATCATAAACAATCAGCATAGCAATCAGTGGCTAAGAATTTTTAGAGAAGATATCGATAAAGGAATTATCATAATATAACTATAGTATATTACTTTAAATTGGAAGTCTTAAACCGAAATCAAAACTTTGTGTGTTTTCTTCCAGCTGGCAGACAGCCGAGCCCAATCAATTCCAAAAAAGTACTATCTGAAGTGGTGGAGAAAACTTGAACAAAAGAATATCGAGTTCAATTCACAAACTTTCCTAACCACAGATCAAAAAAGCATTTCACCGAGACTGGTCTTCTTAGGAAACTCAATTTGATGCCCCAACTTAGTCGTTTATGATCAAGTTTTTCATCAGAAAGACCATTCCACGTGGTATCCTCCTTCACAATGACTATTAAGGCTACGACTGAACATGCTCTACTGGTTGTACTTGTACAACATGGTTCTTGAACCAGCAATAACATACGCCTCTTTGGTATGGTGGCCTAAAGCACAACAAAGAGAGACCACGACAAGACTAATCAAGGTCCAGTGTCTTGCATGTATTGGAATCACAGGGGCCATAAAATCAACGCCCACTGCAGTAAAAGAGACTACTGAGAGTACCTCCGCTCCAATTGGTAATCCAAGGAGGGGTAAGGCTTGGTGCCTTCAGAATACAAAATACACTAATGTTCACATTAAGCCAGGACACATGAGCATCGTAAAAATCGTGACCAGGAACGTGTTACGCATGAGAAACAGATCATATCCCAAAAGCGATACTGTTTCAACAACACCTGCATGGTATCAATACCAGAAAGGACAGAATGGGAACATACAATCCTGGGCGACATTATGCAGGGAAATATCTGATATTCAGGCGGATCTAAGAGTGAAAATGGTGCAGGTGCAGGAGTATACTCAAGAAACCCAAAGACCGACTTCAGCTATTCATTGGGTAAACACACATCTGTCTTCAAAGCAGAGGTATATGCAATCCTCCATTGCGTGAAGGAAAACAATCGGAGGGCCATCGAAAATGAGCAGATCCACATACTGACAGACAGTCAGGCTGCACTTAACACCACGAGAAGTCAGGAAGTGATATCCCGTCTGATATGGACATGCAATGAAGAACTTGAAATACTGGCAGAATGAAACCGCGTTAAGTTGATCTGGGTGCCGGGTTACATCAGGGAACGAACTTACAAGAAGAGGGTCGGATAACGGTCCAGATCCAGAACAGACCATGGGCGTACCAAAACGTACAGCACAAAGGTCTGTAGGAAACTAAATCATGGAAAACCATAAAGAATACTAGGAAAAAATCCCAGGAAACGAATATGGGAAAAATACAGCAAAGCCCCGTGTAACAACAGACGACAGACCTATTAGCACTAAATAGGGAAAAAATAAAAGCCGTAACAGGGCTCATGACTGGCCATGCGCCAGTAAAAGAGCACCTAAACGAAATGGGACTGTACAAAGGCAACCTGACATGCGATAAGAATACAGAAACAGTGACACACATACTGTGTAAATGCATGGCACTGGACCGCAAAAGACAGTCAATTTTTGGAAACTGAACCAGAATTATACAGTTCCCACCCAGTAAGAGACTCATACAAGGTACATAAATACTCGAGTGGATACCGTAAAGAAACAAAACAAAGACGAGATACAATATGCCAGCAGGCCTCAGTGTCACCGGAGGCAAAAGCCAGACAAGCCTACAAGCCTACAAAGGGGGTGAAGTTTTTAGTGAGTATGCCTGGAATGGTGACTCTCACTGTAGACCATGAGACCCAGAGGCTCATAACCTCCCCATAAGGGATTTTCTTCACACCCCCACAAAAAAAGGCTAGTGTTTTGCAGGAATCTGACGGCACCCACTTTGTGTCTGCTACATATCAAGTATCTGTTGGAAGTGGCTTCCTGTCCCATCGACATCTAAGCGGGTAATGGGACACTTCACATACCGCTTCCTTTTTTAGAGACCCTACATCATCCAATGATCCATTGAAGCCATATGTGCATGACATACACCTTGATGCAATGAATGAAGATCTGGCATAAATTAAGTAATGGGGATGTGATAATCTAGAAGAGTTTTATGCAACCAAACCTCAAGCTTACATCTTCTCCAGGATCCCTAATACGATGATGTCAGATACAACTATTATTCCAATAGTCACCGACTGGTTCAAAGAATAACAAGAGAAACTTGGAAGGAACTGCGTCTCACAAAAGCCATACTATTCTTTGAAGACTTTTGACGTAATTTTAGGCACTAGAAAGAGTATTCGCGAACATAAAGAGGGAGATTGGATAATCGAATGGACAAATAATGGGGTACTAAGTTGAGAAAAGTAATAGCTAAATGAAAAAACATCTTCATGTCGTAGGTGATCAACTTCAATGGTAAGATTACTTCAAAGAAGACGCGTAAAATTAACTCTATCTATACTGTGTTAATACGAATCTGAACTAAGCCAGCAAGCAGTAAATTATGAAGACGTAAGATGCCACAGCAACTATCTTGCTCGACGGAGTGTACTCGCCTATGTGGGCTAGCAATTCACGGCACACCTTGATGACAGGTGACAATTTAACTTATACACGAACAATTGAATATCTACGTTATGTTGGTCGTACTTTATTCCTATAAGCTATGTGCTGCAGGGTGCGCGACGAGGACGAAGCTAGTTGCTGTGGCTTCACACGTGTAAATGCGAGATTAATTTGTAAATTGGGACGTACATTCTTATGTTATTCGAATGCACTTACATGATATTTGGTATTGTAATTGCTGCCAATGGTAATTTATGCTTGAGAGACAATAAATTGAAGAATTCATTAAATAAATGTGAGAATAACAGTGGAACTGATGTTTGAATAAGGCCATTGTTTATGGTGTAGTCTGGTATAATGTCACTACCACGAAAAGTTATTAACGCTCGAGAGGTAATAGAGCTATGGTAATTTCTGTTAGTCTATGGTTTCCGCAGTTTATATACCAATTTGCAACTTCTCGTGTAATGAGATACAAATGAGTGAAAATATTCTTGTAACGGTAGACGTGCTAACGTTGGTATAAGACTTACTTTACAATTGATTTGAATTGAAAGTTTTAAACGATAGATCAAGAAATTGGTTTGTATGATTTTCTGGCTGTGTAATGCGTCTCGAACTTTCCAGAGATAGATTTGCCAATGGCTTTTGCGAAGGGGTAGAGGACGAGAGAGGGCGGTTGGGGGAGGGAGAAGGGGAAGATGAAACCTAACCTTAACCAAAAACTAATGTCAGACGTTAGAGTGATTTGTAGGCAGATATTTATCGCAAAGTTGAATCGGAGGAATCTGTAAGTGTATACAGTATAACAAAATCTTTGTTAAAGTGAAATTTTTTCTAACTTAAGATATCTCGAGGAAACAAGGATCTTCAAAGATTCTTTAGGTCATTCCTGGCCAGATTCTACCGGGATATCAAAAATTATCTTGGTCAAGGGTGGTTGTGGAATCTAAAACGTGTGTATTACTTTGCATTTGAAATATTATGTCACTGTCACATTGACATCATCAATAACCTACAAATTTCATACCTATTTATTTCAGTTGTAAAACAATAATGAACTACAAATTATGAAATAATTATGTGAACTTTGAACCTTTTCAGAGGTCGTGATAGCCACAATCCGGGTCAAAAACTGTTTTGAAATAGTTAATTTTCCGTAAATCGAATTACGTAGCACGCGAGTTAGAAAAGTGCAAACTGGTTGTACCTAATACGCCTTTACGACTACTTTTCGCGTGCCGTTTTCGCTCCATGTAGTTAGATTTAGTATCGGACCGTGCCCGACGGCCCTTCTTTTTTCGATAAATGTCCATTAAATAAGAAAATTTAATTATAACAGTTTGAGCTATTCTCAGATCTCAGCTACGCACGTCTAACGTGCGACGTACACGAAGCGGGTAAAAGCTAGCGGCCCATAGCCAAAAATACTTTATTACAACTGGCGCCGGTCTCACGGGGCAAAAAACGGCCTCAAATTGACAAGACCGAGGCAAAATGTATAAACTCTAACTTAAGCGAGCTCCTCGAGGGATATGTCAAAATGATTTCGTTCGTAGCTAATTACATAGGACGTCTGGCGTTCATGCAATTATGTTTTTAGATAATTTGAACCTTCTAATTTCGATAGGCCACGTGAAAATCCCGGAGTCCAAAGCGCTAAAGACTTCTGAGTGTTACAATATTCGTATAAAATTGCGAAATTTCGCACTTTTAGAAACTTCAAATTAATTATGACATAATTATTTCAAACGTAAAGTAAGACACACGTTTTAGATTCCACAACCACCCTTGACCAAGATAATTTTTGATATCCCGGTAGCATTAAAATGATGTTACTATTGTGTTTTGAATGATTCAAAAGTTCAATGGATTCTATAATACAGAGTTTATGTTCATCTTCTTGAATATGTAAAGTATCGGGATCAAGGTCTAAATTGTGATTATGCTTCAATAGGTGATTCGCGTAGCTAGATGTCTGTTTTTTGAGCCTGTAACTTGACAAATATTCGTGCGACCTTACGCTGAAACTGCGTCCAGTTTGTCCTATGTACAATTTTTCCATCACCTCTGCCAACTTGATCCCTGTAGTAGTTAGTTATACGCAAAATGTGTTGAATGGGGTTAAAAATGGTAAGGGATGTAGACGAAGCACTTCTGTGGCCATATTTTCCAGATAGATAACATAATTATCAGCAACGTATAATGGTTGTGGCTTATTTATCTTTACCAAGATCAACAACAGTGGTTGAAAAGTGTTATCCTAATGTAGGTATATTATTTCTACTTAACCTTTATTATATATCTTGGGGGTGATTGTTGGCGGTTTATTCATTATTCACAACGATGGTGGTGGTTCTTCTAAATTCAAACCAATTTAGGAAGTTGTTTTGATGAATTTTTGAGGAAAGAATCAATACACCTTCATTATCGGCTTGATACTCCGTATTATGTTGCCAACTGTGAAAATGAAATATACCTGGTTAGACGAAGACAGCGCGGCACTTAGTTAGAGAAATTGTTGAAGTGGATTGGTTGTAAAAGTAACCAAGTATGACGTAATTTTCAGTTATCGTGAACAACGTTTATGTATCCAAGTAGTGAACTTTTTCATCGGGTTCGTAAATAACAATGAATGATAGATGCATATGTGTCTTTGTTTGCGGAACTTTTACAATGATTAATCCGTCACGTTCCTCAATGTCTTCAATTCTCATATTATACAACTACTCTCGACCCACATGCACCAGTTATTCCTAATATCATTACTATCTGAAAAATAAAATGTCAAAAGTGAATTTACCTTGTATGCAAGAAATTGTTCGTCAGGTCCTTAAAGTAAAAACTCAGTAAACTCTTCTTTGTTAAAAACACTTAACATTTTTGGACCATATCTCACATCCTATTCTTTAAGAAAGCAAGAAAACTTCGAAATATCAGTCGTGAAAAATTTTTTCGATTTTAACATCGAGTAATCAATATAAAGGCTTGCTGGAGCTTTTAGTTTCTCATTTAGTTGTACTTTTATTGGTACACCAGTGCTTAAAAATGTTGTAAACCCGGCTGACCTTAGGTAGCCGAAGGTCAGCCTGGTTGACAAGTCGAGTTGACGGTCGAGAAGGTTGAAACTCGAGGTCGCCCTCTAGTTGGTCTTTTCTACTGATGTGAAATTCGAGACCAAGTTCTTCCGCAGCTTTTTGTGCTGCATTAGCTATACTCAAAACCACACTTCGATGCAGACCCTCCAGACTAAGGAGTCTCCTACCTCCACAGTGACGTGGGAGATAAATGTGGGAAATGGACGAAATAGGATGCAAACTGTGATGGATATGCATCATTTTCCGGGTGTCAAGTCTCTGCAGCTCATCGACCGTCCATTTCACCACTCCCAGAGAGTACAGTAGGACTGGATATTTGTTGCAGACGCCTTGTTCTCACTAGAAACAACACACCTTTACCTGGGGTGCGTCATAATTAGGACACTGTTCAATTGCCAGGTATTGATAGGTCTCTCCAGCATTAAGATATTCAAAGATGCTTCCTTCGGCAAGCTGCATATTCTTGAGCACTTCCGGAGATCGTCCTCTCCTCAAATACAACACTGCTCACTTGTCCAATCCCAACTCCATACCTACGGCTCCTGTATATTCTTGAACCACGTTGATAGCTTGATGGAGATTTTTCTCCCAAGAGGCATACAGTTACAGATCATCCAGGCAAAATAAAGGGTGATCTGATGCCTCTGGTGGTTGAGAGTAATATCCACAAGTCCGTCTTAACGCAATGGAGAGCGGCGGTAGTGATATGTTGAACCAGAGGGAATTCAAGGAGTCTCCAACCTCCCCGATGACGTGGGAGATATATGCGGGAAATGGACGAACCAGGATGCAAACTGTGATGGATAGGCATCATTTTCAGGGGCTCATCGCCCGTCCATTTCACCACTCCCAAAGAATGAAACAGAACTAGATATTTGTTGCAGACGCCTTGTTCTCACTCGAAAGTTTGGAATACCAAATCTTTCGAACAAGGTTTCTATACTTACGGTGGAGAGCCACCTTTACCTGGGGGGGCGTCATAATTAGGACGCTGTTCAATTCCCAGGTATCGATACGTCTCGCATCAAGATGTTTAAAGATGCTTCCGTCGGCAAGCTGCATATACTCGTGCACTTTCGGAAATCATCCTCTCCTCAAGTGAAACACTGCGCACTTGTCCAATCCCAACTACATGCCTATCTACGGCTCGTGTATATTCTTGAACCACGTTGAGAACTTGATGGAGGTTTTTCTCCCCAGAGCCATACAGTTTCAGATCATTCATGTCTGATAAGTGGGTACATTTCTGTATCTTAGCTAGTGAAAAAAATAAAAACGCGAAAACTAACCCCACAACGGGTGAAAAACCCTTTTCCGCGAAAATTTACAAACATTTTACACCAGGTGGCTAGTCACATTCTAACATTTCCCAGCCTACTCCTAAATTGACGTAGATTGACGCCATTATACGAAATAAATCTAACACGACCAACAGAAGAAAGTATTTGGACGACGTCGGCTTGGTCATCCCATCACTGGGAATCTGGACGGTGCCGTGTCGACGACAAACACAAAGTGTGAAAGTACATTGTACATCATTTAACAGAATACACCTTTCAGGTATAATAAAACGCCAAGCACGTGTAGCACGCGTTACAAGTGTGCCTGGACACTGCCGGAGTGCCGGAATTCATCCGTACACTCTGAACAGATGACAGTCGCTGCCCGCAAACAACGGACGATCGACTACCGTACCAGCCTACCGTAATCTCCGATTCAGTTCAACAACATACTGGGCGAACGTGACCGACACATCTTTATATATGTTCGTGACCGTGGTTGCGGAGGAAAAAAAAATCAGGCAGTATTGCGATTAGCAATTCTGGATGAAAGAAAACAGTTACTTCATAGTAATGATACATTCTCGAGAACGTTGGAAGAAACACTGTGATTCAATTATTTCGTGTGTTTACGTTTCGATCTTACAATCATCTTCCGAGGCCTCATTTCATTAGTTAATCATAAGATACTGCGTTTGTTTGTACACAATCAGCACTTCACTTAACACTTAATAATTGTCGTTTCTCAGGCACATTGGAAGTTCTCTTATCAATAAACCTTATAATCGAGGCCAATATAGACACAAATTTGCCAAAACCTCCAACTATTTTCAGGCAAAATAGATTGAGATGCGGTTTTCGGTATTTGATTCTAGAAGACAAATTTGGAATTGCATTTTCTTGCAGCATTTTTTGAGTCTGGTCTTAGAAATTGTATTAACTGATATTCTGCATTCTGGGAATAAAGTCCCAGGGGTTATTTTTATATGAAATATTAGTAATCAACGACCTCAAAACCCACCGAGTAACCATTTTCGATGCAATTTCGGATTGCAATTGGAACAATGTTCCTGATGTGTCGTAGTTTACCAGGATATCCTGTGGACCAGATATACTGGTGCACAACGTATGGACCCCTCCCTGTGAATCATCAAACCTGGGACATACCAAAGATAAGATCAAAATAATGTATAGTCATGAAAGAATTTAACACGACGCTAAGTCGCAAAAGCGAATGAGACAAAAATATCATCTCAAAACTCAATAGAAAGGTCATTAAACGGTATACTTTTGGCACTGAAACAACAGAAAGAACTGGAATATGAGTACACGGGCCTGTAACTGACTACTCTGAAAGCCTAGGTAAATCCCCGAGCATTTGCCAACTGGAAATTCAGATCAATATAGGAAGAGAGTTCCGTAGACAAGAAATAGTCATCAGGTCGGATAGTCAAGCAGCAATTAACGTGCTGGTCTCCCACGTAATCGACCCCAAGATGGTCTGGGAATGCTTAGAGAAACCCTCTGGTAGGTGGGGGAACATTGCCAGGAGATATTGAGTCCGTTATCGGAAACGAAAAATGACAGAACTACAAACCAAGACTACGTATTTCATCGAAGTCTCTGCTCCAACAGAGAAGAACGTGGAATTGAAAGAGGAGAAAAAAGTATCAAGATCTCCTATTCGAGCTCTGCACGCTATACCCAGGCCACAAGGTCGTATTAGTGGTTCTGATCATGGGTGTTTTGGGCGGAACTCGACGCAGATCTTGATATACCAGGTGACTTGAGTTCTAGGTTCAATAAGACCACTTAGGCCATACGATTTGAGATCCTGAAGGTACTTACCGCCCCCCGGTGAGGAGTAGCTTCGGTTAACTGACTTTGGTTTTTCTGGCGCAATTGCTGCGATTTCGTCGGAGCGCGCAGCAGCCCTGATCAGGTATTAATGTAAAATAAAAATAGGATATATAAACATATGTTTTTCGGCGATTTTCCTGGATTTTCAGAAAACTTTATGAGATTTTTCATTTTTTCATAGCGAGGTCTTATGTAAATCGACGTGTAAACATTTTTTTATTCTTGCATTTTTTTCGAAATATCGATAAGATACGTGATATTCAAAATTTTAGAACCTAAAGTACAGAAAAATGTAGTTTACTCATTAGTTAAAATTTTCAATCATCTTCCTGATTAATTTAAACTTATAAGTTCAAAACATGCATTCAAGAAAAATTCTCACTTAATAAAACAATCATTTTATAATCTGAAGGAATATTTTGAATGTAGTTTGAACTGATTATGTTCACTTAATATTCTTAGCCGTGATTACTCTTAGATTTATTTATTCTATAATAATGTATAATATATTAAATTAAATATTTAAATGTATAACTGCGTCTGAGTACTGTGTTTTTATGGGTATCATTATTGGTTTCCACTTTTTAATATGTAATTTGTTCTTTTTTCTTTTTTATATAATTGTATTGAATTATTTTATTAACATATATGTAAACTATTCTATCAAACTTTGTATATTTCGAAGCATCGGTTTCATTTTCCGGAAAATTTGGAGGAAATTTTGTACTGCCATGGTAATATCTTGTTAAAATCGACATTCTAAAAATTTTCCTAGGAGCATTAGAAGGCGATATATTCCGTTTTCTTATAACTAACGTAAGATTATAGAGATGAATAAACGTACAACATTGCTCAACCATAGGGGGGATTTGAACCCACATTCCTTGATTCAATCGTTTTAAAGTGAGGATTGTAGGTTAGAATATTAAAAAGATTGGCAATTACTCTTGGCAGTACTCATTTACTGACTAGCACCCCGGTTCTTATATATTTCAATAGAACTGACTGAGAAATGTTCTGGGTAAGTATAAATAAGTTCGAGGATTCTATGCCTAATGGGCCACAATTTCTACATTAAGACATATAGAATTAAAATTTCTGAATTATGAAGATAACTTAGATAATTTAAAGAAGGATGATAAAGATGAATAAACGTCAAACATTGAACCATAGGCGGGATTCGAACCCACATTCCACACATAATGTCGTAATCTTGATTTCTGGAAATAAGCCTTTGTTTGTATAGTTTCCCTGGACTACATACTGTTATTAAAAAACTCTAATGCGTTTTGATTTGCCCCACGTTGGGCGCCAATTGTTATTAAAAACTCTAATGAGTTTAGATTGCCCCACGTTTTGGTGACAATTGTTATTAAAAAAGGCTTTACCTTTTTATTTTTATAAATTAATGATTTATATTTTGTTCAATTTTAATTTAATTAAATTTTATTCCGGCTAGCTCTTTTTATTTTGATTTGTTTTGATTTGACTGACTTTTTTTATTTATTTGAATTGAATAAATGATTTGTATGTTGTATGGAATTAAACACAATATTTTGTTTGAATGTTAAAAGTTTCTATATTTAAATATTTATGACTCTATGTTATATCTCAGGTTACAGATCTTACGATTTATATTTTATGTTCTAAAATTTCTATGTCTAACCTCTAAATTACTTAATATTAATTCTTGTTTACAAAGTTACAAACGACAGTCTTTCATTCATATATACAAATAACAATACAATGAGGATATTATAAACAAACGTACTTTTAGTTTATATCCAATAATATGATAGAAAATGTTGGCAATGTTCAATTGATTTTTATCTTCTTGGTGATTTGATTATTCACTTTAAAAACACAATTACTCTGCTATACACATACACAAGGTAAACTACGTTGTTACTTCTTTATAAATTCAGGAACTATTGATAAACTTGTTAACTTGTTTTATTCTTTTAAGATATAAAACTTCTTCAATAATGTACTGGAACGTTATCGAAGACTGGATGTTCTACGATGCTACTTATTAACTGTGGTTTTTATAACCTTAAACTTTGTTCGAATACTCAGGAACACTACTTGATTCGTAGGAATAATTTACTTGCTTCGGTTACTTTAATTTATCGAAGCTACAGAGACTACTTGAGTTCTCCGATGTTACCAAAAACTAAGCTTATGGAATTTAACTTGAGCTGCAGGAGATGCTTTGGATCTTAGATGTAAATGCAAACTCTCTCCTTCCTGTCTCCTCTTTATAGGGCCTACAAAGGAAGCCAGTTTATGTCATATCTGACCAATGAGGTGCTTCCTTTCTTAATCTAGGATGTTTTGGTCATTGTTGTAACTGACATAACTTCTTAATTGTTGACCAATTTGACGTTTCTAAATTGTATCGACCAATCAGAATAGAGTATTCTATAAATTTTGAATTATTGAAGATTTTCAAATTATTTCAAGTGATGATGCTTTCTGCTATTTAAATTAATATTGCCTACATTTCTCCACATATTTTGGTATAAGATAACCTATGATTAGGTTCATATTAACTTGATTATTCCAATGTTTATGTCAATTTTGACATTTGTCAATTCTTAAATCTAATACATAATATAAAATATCAATAACATTTCTATAACATTATAGAACTCAAATTTCCTAATTCTATCTTAAATCTATAACATATTTTAATAATTTGTGCTATCTTCTGATAGTCTTGGAATCATTTCAATTATGATTTCCTCTTTCTTATCACTGTACTTTTATCCACTTTTACTGTTCCTTGTTTACACTTCTTATTCTATATTACATTCTGGTTTCTTTTGTTATACAGGGTGTCCTCGAACTGCGTGGCTAAAATAAAACCAAAGATTCTTTGATTCGAAAAAAATTTGATGAGCCTTTTTACTTTTGCCTCAAGTGTCTTGTTTAGCCGGTAGAGGGCTTCAAAGTTGCAAAAATAATTTTGTTTTTTCGGTATAACTTGAGAACGTGATGGAGGACTTCTACAATATTTGGCAGGTGAGTAATGTCAATAATAGCCGTTTTTGAGAGCGGAGCATAGAGCCTTAGAGACCATAGAAATGGCTCAAACTTTAGGATGTAACGGGAAAAGTGTCCAGAACTTTTTTGTGGTCAATGTAATTCACTCTATATTTTTTACATAAATAGCCTATCTAATATGAAAACTTTTCTTACTCTTAGAAAATTTTGATAAAATCAACGGATTAGCTTGAAAAAAATAATTTTCGAGTCTCTGCAATTTTGGCTTACTAATTTTACTTGATTAAAATACCTTAGTTGCCTTTGCTTTTCTAATGTCATTTCGGCATTTGGAGAATTTATTCTCAAAACTGTCAGTTTTTACGTTGCTTTCCGTAAAAATTTTATAAAATTATGGCTCAAAATTTCACTGACACTGAAATGGTTAATATCTCGGTAAAACACGAATAATAAAAACAATAGAAATGGGGAAACGATGTGATTATTTAGGAAAAACAAATGCTATATTAAAAGAAACAACAAAACTTTTTGGGAAATCGCTAAGGCATCAATTGTTCGAAATGTTGCCCATTTTCCTGAATACACAAATTAATTCGTTTCAAGAAATTGGATTGAACTCTGGCTAGTACTTCAGGATCATTCTTCAATAAATCCGCTTCATGATTAATTCGTTGCAACAATTCCTCTCGTGTGTTTACTGTAGCTGCATAAACTTTCGACTTCAAAGCGCCCCATAGAAAGGAGTCGCAGGGCGTCAAATCAGGGGAGCGGGCCGGCCAGTTCATTGGTGCATCGTGTCCTCTACCTATCCAGCGAAATGGATATTCCGCATTCAAATGTCGCCTCACAGCTAATGTGAAATGAGGAGGTGCACCATCATGGATAAACCAGGCCACGACGAATGTGTAAGGGCAAGTCTTCCAACAGTTCAAGTAGCCTTTGTTCCAAAAAGTTCAAGTAGTTCTCCCCGTTCAATCGATCGGGTATAACGGTAGGGCCAATAATAAAGTTATCCACAATTCCAACCCAAACATTGATTTTAGTTTGATTCTGAAAATATGTAACTTCCGTTTCATGAGGATTTTCATCAGCATAGAAATGTTCATTATGGAGGTTAAAAAGACCACATCTCGTGAAAGTATCTTCGTCCGTGAACAGAATTCTTCTACAAAAATTGAGGTTTGCGTTTTGTCTTTGGACAATAAGCCGACAGAAATCTAGCCGATGACCTGGATCCATGGGCAATAAGTCTTGAACTATTTTAATATGATAGGGATACAATAGTTCTTCTTTCAGTACATTATGAACTAATGATTTTGAGGCTCCAATACGAAGTCCCAAACGTAGTGTGCTTATCCCAGGTTCAGTTTCAACCGCTTCCAGTATCGCTTCTTCGAGCTCTAACGTCCTTCTTGTCCGTCTGCGTCCAGTTTCTCTGCGATTTGCTTCAAATTGGCCAGTTTCGCGAAGGTTTGCCGATTTGGAATTCTGCGATGCGGATATCTTTCCCTTCTCCGGCCATTGCAACGACAAAGTCCATAAATCAATAACATATCAACCATTTCAGTGTTAGTGAAATTTTGAGCCATAATTTCATAAAATTTTTAGGGAAAGCAAAGTAAAAACTGACAGTTTTGAGAATAGATTCTCCAAATGCCAAAATGACATTAGAAAAGCAAAGGCAACTAAAGTATTTTAATCACGTAAAATTAGTAAGCCAAAATTGCAGAGACTCGAAAATTATTATTTTCAAGCTAATCCGTTGATTTTATCAAAATTTTCTAAGAGTAAGAAAAGTTTTCAAATTAGATAAGCTATCTACATAAAAAATATAGAGTGAATTACATCGACCACAAAAAAGTTCTGGACACTTTTCCCGTTACATCCTCAAGTTTGAGCCATTTCTAAGGTCTCTAAGGCTCTATGCTCCGCTCTCAAAAACGGCTATTATTGACAGTAACTCACCTGCCAAATATTGTAAAAGTCCTTCATCACGTTCTCAAGTTATACCGAAAAAACAAAATTATTTTTGCAACTTTGAAGCCCTCTACCGGCTAAACAAGACACTTGAGGCAAAAGTAAAAAGGCTCATCAAATTTTTTTCGAATCTAAGAATCTTCGGTTTTATTTTAGCCACGCAGTTCGAGGACACCCTGTACATTGTTTAATACCTTATACTATCTACTACTTAACTTTTAATAATGTTTTTAATTCCATATATTATATATTTTATCAATCTTTTCTAATTTTTAATGTTCGGTAAGTTCAAATTTTATCATTTTATGTTGTTTAGGGAATGAAATCATAACAATACATCTTAACTTTTTTTTCAAATTGTAACGACCTAATTTACCTCCTATTACGCTCCCATTTACGCAACATTCGCACCAACATAGAGCGGATGTTTAGGTACATAAGTATGAATTATGAAGTGTTTCAGTAGCATTGAAATGACCGCCGACCACCCAGACGTCTTGAATAAACAATTGTGAAGAAACATCAATAAATACATGAAATTTAAGAAACCTGCCTTTCCACTCCGGTATTTAGCGATATGTTTAGTCTACGTACGGTAATGCACTTTCCGATATTGAATTCGCTGTGTGAATATCAATCTGGAAGACTGTGGAACACGATAAAATGCGTATATATTATGATTTGAACGAACGTACGATATGAATCAGTTTGTTATTTTATTTTATCGTTATTTCATTGACATTTCGAATCGTTAAGAAAATTCAAGCTAGTCATGCTGTTGTGAGTAGGAAGGTATATTTCTTGAAATTGTCTTGTAATGGATCACACTATTTATAAATAATAATTGTTCGCTTGGCAACAAGAGAAGCTAAGTATTAAGTTCTATTTTGCTTTCTGGTGGATAAAATCATCATTGAACATTCTAAATTCAATCTTTTCCACAATGGTGATAATGCAATCCGACAAAACGCTGTACCGGGTTTTCCAATAAATGACTCACCTGCCCCCCCCCCTTATTTTTTTATTTTTGCTTCTATAAAAGAAAGCTCTATTCAAAAGTTTGACATTTATTTTTTTTTAATGAATTCTGCGCGTTTTTCTGAGTTCCAAAACTCACCTGTGTCCATTAAACGTGATACAGAGAAAATTCTTAAAACCATTGTTAAACAAACCTCTCCGCTAAAGTAGTGACAAGTTATATGAAGAATCTGGAATGCTCGATCTGAGACAATTATTTTATAAGATACTTGTTCTGAACCAATTTAAGGAGAAGGGAAAACTCAGTCGGTCGAGCCATGAGCATATCACACGCCATAAAAATAAATATATGATACCACATGCTTCCAAGAATGTAGGTCAGAGGTCCTATAATTTTCTGGGACCAACTGTACTCAACTCCTACCAGATAGCATACATTCCCTAAAATCACATTCACAACTAAAAAAAGCCGTAGATAAATTGATAAGAAGTCAACCACGTGGAAGAATTGCTCAAATATTTGATAATGCCATTTAAAATCTAAAAGTTCGTGTGATTGTTCAACAGTAATCCTAATTTATTATATTTGCACCAAGAGTGATTAATTTGATATCTCCAATTTGTTTGATTGTTTTGTATGTATTTATTGTACAATTTTGAATCTTTTACTTTTAGATGTTTTTTTTTTGTTACATAGATTTTATATCCTGAAATTGTTAATTTTCAGTATTTTCAATTATGTTAATCATTATTAATTATTTACATGTCTCCCCCCACGTACAAGCAATACCTGTTGCTTCTGTGGGTTCCCAATGTTTATTTACACAATGTATAGTGTTATTATTATTATTATTATATGAGGAGGTACTTTTCAAAACGCAGTTTTTAATCGAGAACGTTTTTCAAGAAAATCTTTGAGCATTTTGCAACTTGAGGAAATAACAACTACCAACGTAGTCCAGTAAATGAAGCCCAAAATCGACCCGACTTCGGTGATTTTTTGCTCATGAACCGATTTTGACGTTTAAGGGCTTGTTTGATTCATTATGATCCCTAGATCAAAGATGGTTACTTTTGATTTCTGACAAATTGTTTATATTGTTAATAAACAATAAATAGTGTTAAATAATGGCTTCATCCAGAACGATCTTTAAAAAATTGAAAACTGCAGTTTTTATTGTTTTTAATCATCTAAATGTTGATTTTCATATGCCTAGTCGGTAAACAAAGTGCTCTTAATGATCTAATTTGTTGATAAACTAATTGTTTATTAACCAATGCTCGAGAAAATCAAAGTTACCTAAATGTTCGATATTGGACTCGTTTTCGGATATTTTTTACTCAATAATCGCAATTTTGAATGCGAAATTACAATTAACCATTAATATAATTTATTTATTAACAAATTGTTAATTAACAATTGCTCAAAAAAATAAAAGTTATCGATATTACAGTTGTTTCGGATATTTTTGAGTCAATAATCATGATTTCGCATGTAAAAATAAAATTTATTGTTAATATCATTTGTTAATTAACAAATTCTTGAAAAAATCAAAATTATTTAAATGTTCGATATTGGACTCGGTTTCGGATATTTTTTACTCAATAATCGCAATTTTGAATGCGAAATTACAATTAACCATTAAGATAATTTATTGATTAACAAATTGTTAATTAACAATTGCTCAAAAAAATAAAAGTTATCGATATTACAGTAGTTTTCGGATATTTTTGAGTCAATAATCATGATTTCAGATTTTTTGTTCGAGCATTTGTAGAATTAATTTCAGTTTTATATTAAGAAACATTATTTTTTATTAAAAAATATAAAAAAACGACTGTAATATCGAACATTAAGATGAAATTCATTTTTTCGAGCATTTATTAATTAACAAACTCTTAACAATTAATTCAAGTTACACATTCAAAATCATGATTCTTGACTCAAAAATTTCCGAAAACGACAGTAATATCGAGCATTTAGATAACATTCATTTTGTTGAGCATAAATTAATAAACAAATTATATTAACAATTAATTGGAGATTCACATTAAAAATCATGATTATTAACTCAAAAATATCCGAAAACAACTGTAATATCGATAACTTATATTTTTTGAGCAATTGTTAATTAACAATTTGTTAATAAATAAATTATATTAATGGTTAATTGTAATTTCGCATTCAAAATTGCGATTATTGATTAAAAAATATCCGAAAAGAGTCCAATATCGAACATTTAGGTAACTTTGATTTTCTCGAGCATTTGTTAATAAACAATTAGTTTATCAACAAATTAGATCATTAAGAGCACTTTGTTTACCGATTGGGCATATGAAAATCATCATTTAGATGATTAAAAACAATAAAAACTGCAGTTTTCAATTTTTTAAAGATGGTTCTGGATGAAGCCATCATTTAACACTATTTATTGTTTATTAACAATATAAACAATTTGTCAGAAATCAAAAGTGTCCATCTTTGATCTAGGGATCATAACGAATCAAACAAGCCCTTAAACGTCAAAATCGGTTCATGAGCAAAAAATCGCCGAATCAAATGCTTCATTTACTCGTGAATTATCGGTGATGGAACATTCAAATATTTGTTTTCTCTCTAGATTATTTTGACGTGATTCTGAAATAAAAAACTGCACTTTGAAACAGACAAATCAGAAAATTGCAGTCGATACACACTTTGTGTGGTACTTTACGAAACCAAATAATTGGTCCTATTTTTAAAACGAAAATTTGAGTGGCCCAAGATTTTCTGCAAAACGGAATTTCACAAGGACTTCGACAAGCCGATTAGCTTCCAAATGTAGTCTGGCAACAGGATGGTACCCCTCCTCATATCGTTATGGCTGTTACAAATTTCTTAAATAATACATACAATGAGTGGATTGGGAGGTCAAGGATCATACAATGGCTAGCAGATAGTCATGACCTTACTCCTCTAGATTGATTGTCATGTGGGTTTTTGAAAAATAAAATATATGCGGATCTAATATAAGTGCATATAAGTGTTGCCAAACTGAATGAGAAATTAAACATGTTGCATAATGTATTGTTTATAAGATTGAAACTTACTCACAGATGACATGAAAACCAACCGGTCATGAGTCAATATGAACAATTAATTTGAAATAAGGTCAATGGCGTTGGCATAGCACTTCCGATTCAACCCTGGATTAAGGATGGGGGCTATGAGGGCTATAGAGCCAGGTTCCGTCATTCAAAGGGCCCCGGGTAAGTGTGTGAATACTAAAATATTACATTTTTCTATTCATAAAGAACGTTTAGGACCTCCTCCATTTTCAGGTCCAGGCCCCTCTTTACTTTGATTCGGATTGCCCAACGATTTTTTGATTCGATAAGTAACAATGTGGAAATGTATGGGGTTGCTATAGAAGGGCAATTACCAAAGAACAGTCTAAACAGTGGACTTGTCCAGGCGCATCGAAGCCGAAAAAGGCCAAAGTTTTTGGGATGCGCACATATCATCCATATCGATTAACTCGAAAAGGGCAAAATTATCACAGGCGTATATTATGCAGAGCTGTTGGATCGATTCGATGCCGATTTGAAGCGAAAGTGGTCGCATTTGGCAAAGAAAAAAGTGCTCTTTCACCAGGACATCACACTGGCGCACATGTCCTCAGTCGCAATGCCACAATTACATGAATTGCGTTACGAATTGGTTCGTCATCCACCATATTCCCCAGATTTAGTCACCCAGTTCCTCAACATCAGAAACGACACCAAAAAAGCTCAACTTTCAATAGCATGAAACTGAAAAAAACTACAATGAAAACGCACATTATCATTTTTACTAACATCGACCTATTTTCCAAAAATTGTAATTATCCATGAGAAGTAGAATCAACAGCTTGGAACAATTCATATTGTTCAAAACAAAACTGCCTTATTCCTAAAGCTCTATTATAACGCTTGTGATCAAATCCGTTTGTATTTACTTTCAATGTTGGCAGTGGTGTATTGTATTATGCCGAGTAATTTGCTTACTGTATGTGTCTGGAAATAATTAAAAATCCCGGTATTTAACGAGTTGAATTTATAAATAAGTGCACAACTAGCAGCCGAAGAATTTTTATGCAACGCGATAACATTGTTTGTGTAACGCAGGTGTCTGATATATTATTTTCATATTCCTTATAAATGAAACTATTATTTTAGAATAATAAATTCCTCATTTATCTTAAATATGTGACTTTACTGGAAATACTGCTCCCAGAAATATCAAGTTTCACAGATAATGAATGACAGTCATCTATTTACATCATCATGTGTTTTAACTCACTTAAACTCATTGCAGACAGAGGAGAGATTATCTTAATGTGTATGGTATGTTCGTTGGAAGGAAGAAACGGCGTCAGAGTTACTACGAGGGTAAGGTGAAAAGAAATGATTTATTTGGTCAGTACTTATTTTACTTCTCAACTCATTTCCCAAATGTATGCAAAATGTTCAGTACCGGTTCGGTAGAGATGCTCATAGCCTCAGCAATCTCGTGCTCTTTAACTCGTCTATATCATACCATGGATTTTATCGACGATTTCTGGCGTTGTAGCTCAATAGGACGACCAGAACGTCCGGCGTTCTTTGTGGTCATACTAGCACAACGAAAATCACTAAGCCGCTTGTGAATCATTCCAACCGATGGTGAGGAGTACCCATAATGTTTAATAGGCGAGGCAAATTACCATTGAACTTCTTAATTCCGTCTGGATAGATGAATTGAGATGCGGTTTTTTGCATTGGATCCATAAAGGCGTTTAGAAAAAATATCCACCTCGTTTTTATAGAAGTGGTGAGTGATTGCATTGGTGCATTGAAAAATGCATTTTTCATAACTGTTATAAAAAAAGAATCATTACTTGGTAAATAATTGACAAAATGATCAAGTCGGGGGTTTTTGTTGTCACCGAATATGATGGTCACAAAGTCCGCCGATGCACCTGCGAACCAGGGCACCCTGGTGGAAAGAATCTCCGAGAATTACAGTTATATTTCGTTCAAAGTGCATGAAAGATCATTACTCGGGGGATTTTTGAGGTCGCTGATCACGATATTCAGTTAAAACACTCTTGCTCAAGCTTATGTACAGGTAAAAACACTTTCCAATCACACAAGAACACCTAAGGAAGAAGTGCAACATATCATTTTCACAAAATCTGTTAAATTGTAATATTTATCACCTGTCTCACTAAATACATCTATAATTCCTAGACTAGTTTTCTTCAATTACTATTGTGTACTAACTGTACTTTATTACTAAGACCGCGACACTTGACGACACCTGGTGGTCATACGCGGAAATATGTAGCGGTAATACCCTTTATCGCTGACAGTAAGCGCTAGTATAACTTTCGAAAGCGCAGTAACAATTAAACATTCGCGAATAATCTCGTTGTTTCGAGAAAGTTCTGTTGTATTTCACTCACTTCTAGATGGCAGTAATTGTAGTATGAGAAGGCAAGCGGCGCGACCGCGAGTCAGTTAGCCTAAGAGAGGCGAAGGAAGCGAAACTGTCTGTTGTGCAATAATGTTGTGCGTAACTCCTCAAAATATGTTTGTGCGTGTTTAAAAGATATCTTCGTAACAGTATTTTGATTTGACTTGATGTGAAAAGTAAACAGTGAATGCAGAACATTCAAAGATCAATGGAACTTTCAATACTTCGTATTTGAGTCCAGTAAGAAGGCACACAGAAAAATCAGAACGATTTTGGCTTACTGGAGTAAACAGTATGGCCCTAAGACTTGGAAAGTTCCATAAGTTGGCCAATATAAATTGCGAGTTTAATTTACATTCACCCGGTAAAAAAAAATCCAAATCTTATCGCATACGCCATAATTAAGCTTTCCTAAATACAATAATTAAAACTAAGGTGAAATGTGTGGGAAACTTGTGAATATCGCTTACCATGAGCGTAGATAAAAAGCCTATTATCCGTTGATTCGCCCACACCTGAAACAGAAATTAGTACAGTATAATCTCAAAATAATAATGAAAACACGACTTCCTTTCTTCGAGCGACAGGAATGGGAAATAATATCTACAATGCAATCGCAAGTCATCAATAATTTAATTGACAACTCGTATCATTCGAAAATAATCATTAAAAATTTCTCATGATATCAACAGTTTATACCCTAAAATATTTTCCATGTTTCGAAAATAATCGATTAAAGAAACGAAAATCAATCAATCACTGACCGAATCTTAAAAAAATATAAAAAACACGATCACAATGACATAAAAGGTCTTTCTTTCCCTATGACAAGGGGCTGGGTAACAATGAATCAGGACCGGTATTGTGAAATTTTATTCGAATTCCAATCATACGAGCACTTGAAATTTAAATTTGAATAGCGAATTAAGAATATCACTTTTATTGAGCCTCGAGAGAGAAGTTTGTATTGGTTTCTACATTCTATTTAATGAGCTTGTTGTAATTACCTATAAACATTTACGTGAAGTTAAAAATGGATTGAATAATCAAATGTGGATAGAACAGAAAGATGCTTTTCATTAACTAAATTCAACTGTGACATAATTCGCTAAATAATATGGTAAGTAATTAGGGTTGGGCCTGACAAAGTCTATGATAGATAAAGCAAACAGCAAAGGTATCATTATACATTCTAACAAAGTTATAATTAGAAGGGGAGTACCCCAGGATAACATCCTAGGTCCACTATTTTACCTCATGTACCCAAACGACTCAGTTGTATATAAAGGTAACGCAGATGATAAAAGCCAGTATATCAGCTAGTCTTCTAATGAAGCACTAAGCTTAAGATTGATAAACAATCTTAGGATACATGATTCTCATCCAATGACCTTAATACGAATATTAACAGAACACATCTAATAAAATTCAATTTTAGTCATGAGAATGATGATGTTCTCACCATTAGCTATGACGATTCAACATTGAAAACAAATAATGCTGATTTGCACTGAAAGTATTGCCTTTAGTCCTTAGGAATAAATCCGAATTGATACGATTATTTAAATGAGGAATTTTTTTTTCAGATATTTCTATATTGCATGTAACGCTTTATCAATCGGGGATACTTTCCTATTCTATTCTGGATATTGTTTGTCAATAATAATAAGCCTTTATTTGTAGAAAATACACAAAATCATGAGAAAAAAATTTCAACAAAATCAAAGCCATTCAATCTAAAAAGATAAATAATTTAATGAAAGGCGTAACTTATGAAAAAAAGAATATCAATCAACAATGGTTGAAAAATCTAACGGACATAAAAATTCCGGATGAGGTGTAGCACACGTTAAGTTTAGGTCCGAAATTTGCATTGCCTAATAACAATAAAAAACTGCCTATCGATAATATTATTGCAAATTTAGAATGCGGAATTAGGAATAAAAATGTAGAAGAATTAGAAACAAAGTTTGTAACATCTTGACAAACAAAAAGAACAAACAGAAGGCAGAGGTAGGGATTGCAAAGAATCGTTTTAACTATCATACAAAAATAACAAAAGATTTCTTAGATGCTAACCCTCAAATATTAGTTTTGAACGCGGATAAATGTAATAAAACCGTCATAATGCATAGAAATGACTATGAAAACAAAATAGGAAACCTTTTAAATGATGAAACAACTTATAAAAAATTAAAATCTGATCCTACTTCATCAGTACAAAACAACATGAATAAATTGATAAATAAATGGCATAAGAATAAGATAATCCCTATTGAATTAAAAAATAAATTAATTTGCCATAATGGGCTAGCATCTTATATCTATGGGCTTCCCAAACTACATAAAAATGATATACCTCTAAGACCCATTGTTAGTAATATTGGAGCGCCTACTTACAATTTATCAAAATTTCTATCAAAATCTATCAATAATATAATAGGAAAAAATGAATTCTATGTAAAAGATTCATGGCACTTTAATGAATTTATAAAAAATCAATCCGTACCCGTAAACCATCAACTGATTTCCTTGGATGTTGTTTCTTTATTTACAAATATACCTGTTGCTTTGGCATTGAATAACATCAAAAAACGTTGGGCAGAGATTAAAAACCACACACCTCTAGATCAATCGGAATTTATAAATGCTGTAAAATTTTGTTTCAGTATGGTGAGCAATTTTTTGGACAAATATTCGGCACAGCAATGGGATTTCCTATTTCAGCTACCATTGCTAACCTCGTTATGGAGTGCCTAGAGGAATCTGTTATGAGTTCATTAGATTTTCGGCCTGTATTCTTTAAACGGTATGTAGATGATTGCCTTATGTGTGTTCCCAACGATAAAATTCAATATGTAATTGATAAATTTAACAATTTCCACTGTAAACTTCAATTCACTTGTGAAATAGAATTAAACAATAACATAAATTTCCTAGATATGAACATTAGGCATGATGCTGATGGAAGAATAAAAACCTCTTGGTTTACTAAAGAAGTATGGTCTCAACGTTATCTTCACTTCAATTCCGTTGCACCAGCTTGTTATAAAAAAAGTGTCATAAACAGCCTTACAGATCGCGCGATAAAATTGTCCCACGTAGATGACCGCCCCAAAAATTTAAAAATTGTTCGTAATACACTAGAATTGAATGGCTACCCAAAAACTTTTTTCAATCCTATCATTAAAGAAAGAATAAACAAAATCTATAATGGTTCGTCGTATAAAAATAACATAAAAGGTAATACAGACAATTTTATAACTCTGCCTTACATTCCGGAGACCTCAGAGAAAATCAAAAAATGTTTGAAAAAGTATGATATAAATGTTGCGCATAAACCTACTAACTGTGTTGGGAAATATTTCTCCAATCTAAAACCTTTAATACCCAAAGATAAACAAACCCACACAGTGTATAAATTGAATTGTTTAGATTGTGATGGAACCTATACTGGAATCTCTAAGCAATATTTACAAAAAAGAATGTACGGCCATAAATATAGCACAAGAAATAACAACTTAGAAAATTCCACCGCCCTTGCTAAGCATTGCTTTGATTATAACCATCAATTTGATTACAAAATTGTTAATATCTTAACTAAGGAAACCAATTATTATAAAAGATCTATCCTGGAGATGATTCACATAAAACGGGACCCCAAATCTGTAAATCATAGGGTAGACACACAAAATCTAAGTCATATTTATACTAATTTGATTAAATAATCTCTTGCAAATTCTTACATACGTCTTTATAGTTGTTGAAAATGTTTTTAGGAAGAATTCGTAATTCTAATTTTCCAGTACAGGTCTGAAACCGTTCTTAAGTACCTACTCATAAATCCTACACATCTGGTTTCGAAAGTAGATACTTGACAAATAACTTCGTTCTTCTCAGTTGTTGTGAGAATACCAATCAATATGCACTCATATATTTTAATAATATTACTGAATAGCGGATTCTTACTACAAAAAATTTTTTTTATATTTTAATACTGACGATACAATTTCGATTATTCGCAGTTCTGTTCGTTTCGACGGCGTGGGCTCTTTTGATTGAAGTTAAATTGTGCGATTTGGACGCTTGTGCTATAATTAGTTTTAGTAAACCCCTTTTTAGACATAGTGAGTCTTCTGATGATGGTCGTGAGACCGAAACGTACGTAAAGACGAATATTTAAAACAAAGTGTTAATGTGACCTATTTCCCGAGAATTTTTATGTATAATTCATACTGGGTCAAGAATCTTATTACAAAATCATGAGCAAAATACAATATATAAACGAAGAAAAGACCAATTTACCTGCAAAAAATGCTTTTTAAGTTATAAAGATATCGGATAAATTTTTCGACGAGTACTTATAGGAACTTAGAAACAATTTTTCATATGTTTCTTATAAAAATGGCTTATTATCTGATAGAAATTCGTTGATGGAACGTTCTCATTACATTCATGTAACTGAACATAGTAAGATAGTTATAAATAGTTAAGATATAAGTAGAGGTAGCAGTTAGGTTTAAGCGTTGATTGAAAGTCAACGGTTCAAGTTAGTTATTCGGCAGATATTATAAGATATACATCATTATTGATTGAAGGAAAACGTAGTACAAACATACTAACACACACATAATATTTCAATATAATATATGAAAAATTTGGGGAGGGGGGGATTACTGCCTCTTCTGCCCCCCGCTGGATACGTGCATGTATAATATATGTATATCTTGTGACCTTACTTATTTGTATTTTTATATTTTGCCATAATTTTTCATCTTGACTGTTAACTTATAGTTTTGTATCACCACAAAGATGTTCACAAATTTATTAATAATTGGTGGATCTTAAATAACTATTCTATCATTCTCTTTTGCTTAATATGTTTTGAAAATGTCTACTAATATATCTGGGTTATTGTGATTAATTATAATCAATTCTTCTATTTTGAACTTTTGACCTAATCAGTTGGCTTTGGCTTGTATAACTTTTCTTTTGAAAAATTACGAAGGTGTTATCTCAACGACAACAAGGAACTTGACACGAATCAATGAATGGAATTAAGTGATCATTGGCATATTTACTTATTTAATACCAATTTTAGAATGTCAAATTGAAGTCATAGAATGTTTCCCTTTTCCGAATTGAATAGGTAGGTACTGGATAATAATAAAATGACAATTGTTTCACAAGCGGGATTTGCATCATGTTCCTTAAATCTTTAACTCTTTAAACGTTCTATCTCTGAATCCCACTCTGTAACTACGTCCAGTTTGTCCTATGTATATGACATCACTCCGAACTTTTTTAATTATCTGTTTCGACTCCGGATTATTGATAAATCTATATTATTTCAGAAGCTACTTGTTTATTCTGCTTTTTCGGAAATATAGTAATAATTGAATTATGTGAGTCGAACATTGAAAATTTGTTATTGATTCATGGTAACTAGTTTGTTCTCTGCTTAATCCGACCACGTACTTTCCCAGCTAAATAAATCTTGATGGACACCGGAAAATTAATCTTTAAGTCCAAGAAGCAATAATTGAAATACTAATATCAAGATAACGAACAAGGAAATATGTTATAAATAAAATGAGCTACAGGTACTTGAGAGTTCGAGCATTCAAGGCAAGTACGGATCTGCGTTCAACTATTATAAAAACGAACAGGTAGTTCAGGTAGCATATTAAAACTAAGGGTTACCCAAAGTTAGGGTTAACGTAACCCTACACCGTATATGACTCTTAATGATTCGTATTGATTGATTATCCCGATGATGGATGATTTTCAAATTCCATATTTCATCAACTGGAAAATATAATTTTGTGGGAATGTAGAAAAACCTACTGCTAATTGTGTGAGACCGTTGAAAAAAACGACTACGGATTAATTCAAATTGAGTTCCTTTTTCCTTACACCGTAAAAATATATTCACGGTTTCGAATGACATTGGTTGTTGCATTAGACATTACCTATTATTAGATTCTGAATATAACTAACCAGTTTTTTACTTATGATTAACAAATAATACTGATTATTTGTATTTTAAATGTTATTGACAAGGTGTTAAAGTTTACCAAATGTTTTAAGAAAAAGGAACTATTTAATTAAATTATACAGGGTGTCCTCGAACTGCGTGGCTAAAATAAAACCGAAGATTCTTTGATTCGAAAAAAATTTGATGAGCCTTTTTACTTTTGCTTCAAGTGTCTTGTTTAGCCGGTAGAGGGCTTCGAAGTTGCAAAAATAATTTTGTTTTTTCGGTATAACTTGAGAACGTGATGAAAAACTTTTACAATATTTAGCAGGTGAGTTACTGTCAATAATAGCCGTTTATGAGCGGAGCATAGAGCCTTAGAGACCATAGAAATGGCTCAAACTTGAGGATGTAACGGGAAAAGGGTCCAGAACTTTTTTGTGGTCAATGTAATTCACTCGATATTTTTATGTAGATAGCCTATCTAATTTGAAAACTTTTCTTACTCCTAGAAAATTTTGATAAAATCAACAAATTAGCTTGAAAAAAATAATTTTCGAGTCTCTGCAATTTTGGCTTACTAATTTTACTTGATTAAAATACCTTAGTTGCCTTTGCTTTTCTAATGTCATTTTGGCATTTGGAGAATTTATTCTCAAAACTGTCAGTTTTTACTTTGCTTTCCGTAAAAATTTTATAAAATTATGGCTCAAAATTTCACTAACACTGAAATGGTTAATATCTCGGTAAAACACGAATAATAAAAACAATAGAAATGGGGAAACGATGTGATTATTTAGGAAAAACAAATGCTAAATTAAAAAAAACAACAAAACTTTTTGGGAAATCGCTAAGGCATCAATAGTTCGAAATGTTGCCCATTTTCCTGAATACACAAATTAATTCGTTTCAAGAAATTGGATTGAACTCTGGCTAGTACTTCAGGATCATTCTTCAATAAATCCGCATGATTCATTCGTTGCAACAATTCCTCTCGTGTGTTTACTGGAGCTGCATAAACTTTCGACTTCAAAGCGCCCCATAGAAAGAAGTCGCAGGGCGTCAAATCAGAGGAGCGGGCCGGCCAGTTCACTGGTGCATCGTGTCCTCTACCTATCCAGCGATCTGGATATTCCGCATTCAAATGTCGCCTCACAGCTAATGAGAAATGAGGAGGTGCACTATCATGAATAAACCAGGCCACGACGAATGTGTAAGGGCAAGTCTTCCAACAGTTCAAGTAGCCTTTGTTCCAAAAAGTTCAAGTAGTTCTCCCCGTTCAATCGATCGGGTATAACGGTAGGGCCAATAATAAAGTTATCCACAATTCCAACCCAAACATTGATTTTAGTTTGATTCTGAAAATATGTAACTTCCGTTTCATGAGGATTTTCATCAGCATAGAAATGTTCATTATGGAGGTTAAAAAGAGCACATCTCGTGAAAGTATCTTCGTCCGTGAACAGAATTCTTCTACAAAAATTGGGATTTGCGTTTTGTCTTTGGACAATAAGCCGACAGAAATCTAGCCGATGACCTGGATCCATGGGCAATAAGTCTTGAACTGTTTTAATATGATGGGGATACAACAGTTCTCCTTTCAGTACATTATGAACTAATGATTTTGAGGCTCCAATACGAAGTCCCAAACGTATTATGCTTATCCCAGGTTCAGTTTCAACCGCTTCCAGTATCGCTTCTTCGAGCTCTGACGTCCTTCTTGTCCGTCTGCGTCCAGTTTCTCTGCGATTTGCTTCAAATTTGCCAGTTTCGCGAAGGTTTGCCGATTTGGAATTCTGCGATGCGGATATCTTTCCCTTCTCCGGCCGTTGCAACGACAAAGTCCATAAATCAATAACATATCAACCATTTCAGTGTTAGTTAAATTTTGAGCCATAATTTTATAAAATTTTTACGGAAAGCAAAGTAAAAACTGACAGTTTTGAGAATAAATTCTTCAAATGCCAAAATGACATTAGAAAAGCAAAGGCAACTAAGGTATTTTAATCAAGTAAAATTAGTAAGCCAAAATTGCAGAGACCCGAAAATTAATTTTTTCAAGCTAATCCGTTGATTTTATCGAAATTTTTCTAAGAGTAAGAAAAGTTTTCAAATTAGATAAGCTATCTACATAAAAAATATCGAGTGAATTACATTGACCACAACAAAGTTCTGGACACTTTTCCCGTTACATCCTCAAGTTTGAGCCATTTCTATGGTCTCTAAGGCTCTGTGCTTCACTCTCAAAAATGGCCATTATTGACAGTAACTCACCTGCTAAATATTGTAAAAGTTCTTCATCACGTTCTCAAGTTATACCGAAAAAACAAAATTATTTTTGCAATTTTGAAGCCCTCTACCGGGTAAACAAGACACTTGAGGCAAAAGTAAAAAGGCTCATCAACTTTTTTTCGAATCAAAGAATCTTCGGCTTTATTTTGGCCACGCAGTTCGAGGACACCCTGAATAAATTAGAAAAGCTAGAAAGCTCATACGAAGGCGATATGAAAAGTCCCTGAAAAATTAAACAGATGGCGCCACAATCGAAAATACCATGTGACATTTGTGATGTATCATCTTTAACTAGAACGCATTACAATTTTCTGACTGATATGTCATTCAGTTTTGTTTTGACACCTATGGAAAGCAAGCAACCTTGAAGATTTTTGTAAACATGGAAAAAAGTGAGGTAATCGCTGAAACAAACGCCTATTTTGAAGGATTACCAAAAGGTAGAAGAACGTTGGACGAAGTGTTTCGGGATACAAGGAGATTGTGTTGAGAAATAAAATTAAGTTTTGACCAAATCAATCATTTCTTGCCGCCTATCTCGGTAGTTTAGTCTCAGGGTTCCCAGTGCACAGACCTAGGCCTAGAAAACGATTAGGTGAGCACCTAGGAGATCTGAAAGTTCCCTCCTGGGTGTGCACGAGTAAACACATTCTCATTCTTGATTCTGTTGATGTGACAAAACACGTAACACATAAAATTGTTCAAAGTTCTTGACCGATTCCATTACCAACTTATGTATATGATAACATATAACACTCAATGAAAATGAACGGAACATTTTACAATTTTTACGATTGTTGCAAATGATAATGAATTGTGTAAGCTAAAGCGTCAATTTAAAGCGCAATAAAGAACCGTTTCTGTTGCAAATTAAAAAAAAACACGTATGGAATTATTTTTATGAGACGCAGATGTGATAAGATTTATAATTATTTCCTCTTTCAAGTAGCTACATTTTGCTTACTGCAAGTTTTTGCAAATCGCTTGAAATAACAAACAAATCTACTCATTGTATTGAAATTTATCGCAAGCAACTTTTCTGAAACCGCATAAGTTTACCTCTTTGAAGATAGTTTGAAATTGATACGTCCATTACACTACAATGTCTTTGTTAAGATAACGCTTCTTCTTAGAAATACATACGTTTTAATACCATTGAATATGAAGCTAATTTCTTGATATAATGTTATCTCTCATTTTCTGCATTGTACGAATCATAAGCTGTGAAATAAATACAAGTTGGGGGAGGGGGGACACATTCAGAATAAAAGTAATACATTAAATTTGCTGCAATCTATAGAAATTGAGGAGTAGGTATAAAAAGTTCGATTAACGATTCCCTAATAATTCTCCCCTATAATCTGTAAAATCAGAAATAATAATAAACGCTTCGAAAGAGGCATCTAATGCCAGAATAAGCATTATTATAGAAGCATTACATACTCAGCCAATGAAATGTAATGTAATACAAACAATTCTGAAATCAGTTACAAACGTTTATTCAATATTATTACAAGTTTTAGATTATAATCTTTCGGATCAACCGTCCTAATGTCTGCTCTATGCCCTTGCCAATACATGTAAGCCAAGGAAGAATGCACTTTATTTTCACATAGAGCACATACATAATACTCTTGTCACCTTATAATTAAGACACTATGAAAATCTAATTTCGTAGGCACCCCATTCGTCCTAGTACTTCGTCTCAGAGTGGCTGATAAAGTAATGAACGTTCCTCGCCCTTCAAATCAAAAGCTTATCGAATGGCCTAATGGCTCCCGTTTGTTTTGGTTTTCGCCAAAACAATTGGAAGAAATTTCACTTCCAGTTCATTTCCTCCTCTTATCAAAGATCAAGGCTTACTGGCCACTACACCACAAGAAAAAACCCAACCTTTTTGCTGCAATTTTTGCAGCAAATTCCACTATGGAACCACAAGGGAAGGACCCTCCTAATATTGCTGCCATCGACAGCCATATGCATGAAATTGTCTTTCGTATTCTCACTATTAGGCGCATTCTTGATCTCAATACCAAGAAGTCTATGGGGCCAGACGAAATTCCCTCGGTCTGTTCTTGAGGAATGAGCGCCTGAATTAACACCAGTCATCTGTACCCTTTCATTCAAACTTGGTGTTTCCTTCCAGCTGGAAGGCCGCTAGATTCCAATCAAGGAAAGAAGACCCTTCCTTATGATTATACAGGGTATTCCACGAGAGTCGTTCGTTAAAAGTTTTCGTGGTTAGAAAAAAGTTAGAATTCTGAAATTTTGGGTTCCAGGGTTATCCAAGATTTTCTTTCTTTTCAAAATATTTTCAAGATCATACTACTTCCGGTTACACCGGAAGTTGCCATTAACTTCCTTATTTTGAATAGAACATCCAGTATATTATTTCATTTTTAGATTCCTAGAAAATTTCATAGTGGATTCCATCAAGTTGCTCTATACCTATTTTCAATTTTTTCTTAGATATCTTGATTTTTTTGAAAATTTTGACAGATGTAGCGCTGTTTTGAGCATTGTGCCTTTTAACCAATTTCGATTGGTGGAAAGCGCTTCTGGGGTAGACGGAAGCACAGGAATGATTCTTTCGAATGTCATATTGACAACTGATTCATCGCATACAGGGTATCCAAAATTTAATGACCAATCACATCATTTTAAAAGTTGAAAAAGTTCGTTTTTTCGAATGGGACACCCTGTATTTTATTGGATGGTCGGATGCAGAATTTGATTTTGCATCGATTTGCTATAACATTCCCTATACCTAATTCCAGTGGTTTTCTTGTTAATCCATATTTTTATCAATAGGTGATCAAACTCCAAAAGTTCTACCAAAATTCAAATGCGGCAAGAAATCTGGAGATACTGAGACGGTTTGTTAGTGATTTTCTAAATGCCCTACCTCCATGTGATAGAGCAAACAGTTGGTATTAGCTTGATGGTGCTCCAGCACATTCCATTATAGCTGTACACCGGCAATTGTCACTGATGTTCGAGGATCGGTGGATTGGCCCGCGAGGACCTTGGATCTGGCCACTCAGATCACCCGATTTGATCCCCTTGGATTTTTACCTCTGGGGTGACATAAAAGAACTAGTGTACTCTAGGCCGGTACAAACTAGAGAGGAATTGTTGAACCGTGTTCATCATGCGCTTACTAATATAAGTCCAGACGAACTTCGGAGGTCTGTTTCGCGAGGAGTATATGACAGAGTTATTCAGTGTTTGAACCAAAATGGAGGTCATATAGAACAATTATTGTAATTTTACATTCTCTTATTATTTTATGTCACTATGTTCCAATTTTTTGTTTTTATTTTATATTTCGTTCTAAATGTTATGTACTAATGTCATGTTCTAATTGAAGTAAATTTTTTACCGTTTCATTGATGTTTATTTGGCTTCAAAAGGCAAGTGATGTTTCGGTTTCTGCCAAAAAACCACATTAAAATAAAAAATATGGATTAACAAGAAAACCACCGGAAATAGGTATAGGGAATGTTATAGCAAATCGATGCAGAATCAAATTCTGCATCCGATCATCCAATAAAATACAGGGTGTCCCATTTGAAAAAACGAACTTTTCCAACTTTTAAAATGATGTAATTAGTCATTATATTTTGGATACTCTGTATGCGATAAATCAGTTGTCAATATGGCATTCGAAAGAATCATTCCTGTGCTTCCGTCTACCACAGAAACGCTTCCCACCAATCGGAATTGGTTAAAGGGCGCAATGCTCAAAACAGCGCTACATCTGTCAAAATTTTCAAAAAAATCAAGATATCTAAGAAACAATTGAAAATAGGTATAGAGAAACCTGATGGAATCCACTATGAAATTTTCTCAGAAATCTAAAAATGAAATAATATACTGGGTGTTCTATTTAAAATAAGGAAGTTAATGGTGACTTCCAGTGTAACCGGAAGTGGTATGATCTTGAAACTATTTTGAAAAGAATGAAAATTTTGGATAACCCTGGAACCCAAAATTTCAGAATTCTAACTTTTTTCTAACCACGAAAACTTCTAACGAACTGCTCTCGTGGAATACCCTGTATACCTATCCATTGCATTATTATATGTGATATCTAAAGTGATGGAGAAAGGAATCAACATCGAGCTCATCCAATACCTAGAGAGCTCCAAAATCGTGAATGACCGGCAATACGCATTTCACAGAGTCTGGCAACTTCCGTCATATGGTCATATTTCTGAGAATCTGTATCTCTGAAACGAAAGAAGATAGGACCATAATTTATATGAAGAATCTGATATTTTTTGTAATATTTACCGTTACCTGCATTTACGGAAGGTCTTTCTGAAACACCCTGCAGAATAATTGATATAATAATTTAGTTAATAGCTCATATCAACGTTCAAAGTTTATAGAATATATCTTGATGGAAAAAAAATATTCTCATTGAAATCATTCAGCTACTGCGATCGATTCTACCTTCTTTCCCAAATCTTTTCTTGTAAGCACATTAAAATCGTTCACGTAGTTAAACAAGTCTAGTGAAATTATTGAAACTCAAGCACAGTGGTATGTGAGACATTCACCATATTGGCGGAGAACCAATAAAATAACAATGATTTACTGTACTAAAGACGTTTATAGTACAACTTAAAAGTTTTATTTGCTTGCGTTTTTCATTCCTGCAGACATTTCAAATAAAAATCCATTCCATCTCTAATTCAAGTGTCCGCACGTCTCTCTCGGCGTCTTCTCTTCGCCACTCACTATAGGCTCGCTGATTGTCGGCGAGAAGAGAACGGGAAAAAGACAGAAAACCAACGTTGTCCATCTGAAGCGGGCGATTCTTGTTGAATATTGACAATTATTTTCTTTTAAAATCGTTCATTGCGATATTATTTTCTGAGGTTAGCGAAATTATTTATGGGAAACGAGAGCGCGGCCGAGAGAAGAAATTGTTTTTTAAAAGTTGACGGTCGAAGTGATTTATGCGTGTTTTGTTCTTAATTAACTTCGGGAGCCGGATTCGAATCATTGCGGAAACATCAGACGCGTTCGTGGATATTCCACACGAAAAGTAAACTAATTCAGAAATGAATAATTATGCGTTACTATGAAATGTATCGAAATAGATATAGTTATTTGCAGCTTGCAACATAACGTTTTGGCATTGTCACATCAAACAATACAATGCAGAAAATACGTTATAATCATATTTATCAAATCCCAGTTGGAATCTGGCAAACTTCACCAGGCACTAGTACATCGATAAAAAAGCTAAATTTCTTAACCAACCATGTTGCTATGTTGACAATTAATGTTTGAAATGATTGGTCTCATGGATTCTTAGTTAAGCAATACAGTTTAGGACGATTAAAATTCGAAAGTCTAAGTTTGCATCGGAGATTCCAGTGGTACATGATTTTAATGATTGATTTACTAATTTAACGCATTTAGATGAAGGGTTTCTGGATATCTGCTCTTAGGGACGATCATTCAACAAGGTATTCACCGAATTATTATAATCTTATAAAAAAAGAAATAGTCACCTTTATTCACTCAAAAATGCTGAGGACCTTTTGGCTACCAAGTACCATCATCAGAGTAAACTGAATTATGAATCACAATGTTCCTGTTTAAATACTATTTGGAGATAATAATGTAGACAATGGGTTACCCTTAGCTGGAATTTAATAAACTGTTTTTTCGTTTATATCCCATCCCTTCTAAAATACCTAGAAATTTTTCTGTACTGTGTTTTAAAAGTAATAAGCTTTCTCGAGAAATGGTGTGTATAACGAGTTAAAATGTTCCTTCTAGTTTGACCCACATAGCATTTTGAACACGACTCACAATTTATTTTGCAAATCCCCGATTTGTCGAAGCCGGAAACTTTATCAAAGGTGTTGCCTAAACGGTTTATTGGCTTGTTCTTACATCTATAAACTGGTTCTATAGCAAATTTAGAAAAAACTATGGAATTTATTAATTACAGAAGAATGGTAAGTGAAACTCTTGAATGTTATTGAAGTATTTGAAGGTAATGGCTGTAATTTGGTTAGTTGGATATGTTCCAATTTCCTTTGTTGTTTAGAAATTAAATTATTGATCAAATATTTTTGGTAACCATTGTCCAAAGCAATTTGCTGAAGTTTTTATAATTTTGCTGGCTCAAAGGCACGTTCAGTAATCTATGAACTAGGCTATTAAACAGAGCTATTTTATATCTAAATGGTATAGCTGAATCCACCTCTATTTATTTGAGTGGGTTTTCTGAATATGTCGAAATCCAAGTGATTACCATCTTTTATAATGTTAGTACCAAGAAAAAGAAGCTGATTATCTGTTTCTATTTCGACAGTGAATCTCAGTGAATCAAGTTATTAAGAGTGTTCAAAAAGCCATGTAAATCAAAATCTTTACTTGTAATCGCGAAAATGTCATCAACATATCTATACCAAACTTTTGGGAACTGACTCAATTTTGATTTTGAGGAGGTTTCAAGTTCGCTTAGAAAAATATTGGCCAAAAAAGGAAAAATTGGATTGCCCATTGCACATCCGCTTGTTTGTTTATAGTAATTTTTTATTAAAAGTGAAACAATTTTGCTCCATACATAAAGATGTAAGGATCTCGTATTCTGTGTAGTTTCTTATGGGGGATATTAATATTTGAAAGCTATTTCTTCAGAATGTTTATCAGGGATTGGAGTATTTATAAATAGTGAAACAAAATCTAATGAATCTCTCGAGTACCACCAGGTTCAAGTTTTAAATCTTTCAATTTTGCAATAAGTTCCATAAAACTTTTCACAGCCAAACTTGGTGCGACTAGGAAGTTGCTTAATTCCTTCATTAACCATTTTGCTACGTTATACGTATAGGAAAATTTATGTTTGAAATGATTGGTCTCATGGAATCTAAGCAATACAGTTTAAGATAATGAGGATTCGAAAGTCTAAGTTTCCGTAAGAGATTTCAGTGGTACATGATTTCAATGATTGATTTACTAATTTAAAGCATCTCAATCGAAAATACTTATGATAAATTTCATATCCGTTGCACCGATCCTACGGTAAATACAAATTCCCTGTTGGTTTGGCCGTTGAAACTTTAGTTCTTGTATCAAATTGCATCATTTTATAAAATGACGTTTCGAAAATATTCGGAAAATACCATCTTCAGGAGCCTATTTTAAGGAGGTCGAAGCCCCTTATGAGCCATTTTTCGACCCATGTTCATTCGAACTTTTTTCCTAATTTTGGACGTAGAAGCCGCTGGTGAAGTTTGGCAGTCAAATTATGAAACGCCCGAATGGCTCAGGTTCGGTTTGCACTTTCACCAAAGCAATTAATAGAAATTTCACTTCCAGTGCATTCCCTCCCCTAACTAAAGATAGTGACACACTGGCTACTACACGACAAGAAAATGCCAACACTTCCGCCGGAATGTTTGCAGCAAATTCAACTTTGGATCCACAAGAGAAGAAGCCTCCTAATGCTGCTGCCATTGATAGTCATATGCCTGAGATTGTCTTTCGTCAGTGAACAATTAGGCGCATTCTGCATGATCTCAATACCAAAAAGTCTATGGGGTCACACGGAATTACACATGTCGTTTTCAAAGAATGTGCGCCTGGATTAACACGAGTTTTATGCAGGCTGCTTACCCTTTCATACAAACTTGGTGTGTTACCTTCCAGCTGGGAGACAGCTAGAGTGCAACCAATTCCTAATAACTACAGACCAATTGCACTATTATCTGTGATCTCTAAAGTGATGAAGAAGGCAATCAACATCGAGCTCATCAAATACCTAGACTGCTACAAAATTGTGAGTGACCAGCAATATAGCTTCCGTCATCAGAGATCAACAAGAGACCTGCTTGCCTACGCAACACATATATGACAGAAATCTATTGAAAAGCATGGGGAAGGAATATCTAGTTGTATCATTGAAAATCTCCAAAGCATTTGACCGAGTCTGGCACCAAAGCCTTCTTGGGGAACTTCCGTTAAATGATTTGCCGCCTTAACTTTATCGCTTACTATCGAGTTTTATCCCAGATAGATCACTCCACGTGGTGGTTGGTGGAGTATCTTCCACTACAATGACTATCGTTCTGTTTATTATGGTCTTTTAGATAGCAATCTACGATAGTGCGTTCAATTTTGAGGAAACTAGTCATCATCTCATTCGTGTTTTGTGTGACAGAGAAAAGCTTCACGAATAATTGCTGGCTTGGGATGGCGAGATTCTTGTAGAGAAGTTTTCAAAATCCACAATATTTTAACTGTGCCGTCAATGTACATACAGGGTGTCCTCGAACTGCGTGGCCAAAATAAAACCGAAGATTCTTTGATTCGAAAAAAAGTTGATGAGCCTTTTTACTTTTGCCTCAAGTATCTTGTTTAGCCGGTAGAGGGCTTCAAAATTGCAAAAATAATTTTGTTTTTTTGGTATAACTTGAGAACGTGATGAAGAAATTTTACAATATTTAGCAGGTGAGTTACTGTCAATAATGGCCATTTTTGAGAGTGAATCACAGAGCCTTAGAGACCATAGAAATGGCTCAAACTTGAGGATGTAACGGAAAAAGTGTCCAGAACCTTTTTGTGGTCGATGTAATTCACTCGATATTTTTTATGTAGATAGCTTATCTAATTTGAAACCTTTTCTTACTCTTAGAAAATTTTGATAAAATCAACGGATTAGCTTGAAAAAATTAATTTTCGAGTCTCTGCAATTTTGGCTTAACTAATTTTACTTGATTAAAATACCTTAGTTGCCTTTCTTTTCTAATGTCATTTTGGCATTTGAAGAATTTATTCTCAAAACTGTCAGTTTTTACTTTGCTTTCCGTAAAAATTTTATAAAATTATGGCTCAAAATTTCACTAACACTGAAATGGTTGATATGTTATTGATTTATGGACTTTGTCGTTGCAATGGCCGGAGAAGGGAAAGATATCCGCATCGCAGAATTCCAAATCGGCAAACCTTCGCGAAACTGGCAATTTTGAAGCAAATCGCAGAGAAACTGGACGCAGACGGACAAGAAGGACGTTAGAGGTCGAAGAAGCGATACTGGAAGCGGTTGAAACTGAACCTGGGATAAGCACACTACGTTTGGGACTTCGTATTGGAGCCTCAAAATCATTAGTTCATAATGTACTGAAAGAAGAACTGTTGTATCCCTATCATATTAAAACAGTTCAAGACTTATTGCCCATGGATCCAGGTCATCGGCTAGATTTCTGTCGGCTTATTGTCCAAAGACAAAACGCAAACCCCAATTTTTTTAGAAGAATTCTGTTCACGGACGAAGATACTTTCACGAGATGTGGTCTTTTTAACCTCCATAATGAACATTTCTATGCTGATGAAAATCCTCATGAAACGGAAGTTACATATTTTCAGAATCAAACTAAAATCAATGTTTGGGTTGGAATTGTGGATAACCTTATTATTGGCCCTACCGTTATACCCGATCGATTGAACGGGGAGAACTACTTGAACTTTTTGGAACAAAGGCTACTTGAACTGTTGGAAGACTTGCCCTTACACATTCGTCGTGGCCTGGTTTATCCATGATGGTGCACCTCCTCATTTCACATTAGGTGTGAGGCGACATTTGAATGCGGAATATCCAGATCGCTGGATAGGTAGAGGACACGATGCACCAGTGAACTGGCCGGCCCGCTCCCCTGATTTGACGCCCTGCGACTTCTTTCTATGGGGCGCTTTGAAGTCGAAAGTTTATGCAACTCCAGTAAACACACGAGAGGAATTGTTGCAACGAATTAATCATGAAGCGGATTTATTGAAGAATGATCCTGAAGTACTAGCCAGAGTTCAATCCAATTTCTTGAAACGAATTAATTTGAGTATTCAGGAAAATGGGCAACATTTCGAACAATTGATGCCTTAGCGATTTCCCAAAAAGTTTTGTTGTTTCTTTTAATTTAGCATTTGTTTTTCCTAAATAATCACATCGTTTCCCCATTTCTATATTTTTTATTATTCGTGTTTTACCGAGATATTAACCATTTCAGTGTTAGTGAAATTTTGAGCCATAATTTTATAAAATTTTTACGGAAAGCAAAGTAAAAACTGACAGTTTTGAGAATAAATTCTCCAAATGCCAAAATGACATTAGAAAAGCAAAGGCAACTAAGGTATTTTAATCAAGTAAAATTAGTAAGCCAAAATTGCAGAGACTCGAAAATTATTTTTTTCAAGCTAATCCGTTAATTTTATCAAAATTTTCCAGGAGTACGAAAAGTTTTCAAATTAGATAAGCTATCTACATAAAAAATATAGAGTGAATTACATTGACCACAAAAAAGTTCTGGACACTTTTCCCGTTACATCCTCAAGTTTGAGCCATTTTTATGGTCTCTAAGGCTCTATGCCCCACTTTCAAAAACGGCTATTATTGACAGTAACTCACCTGCCAAATATTGTAAAAGTCCTCCATCCCGTTCTCAAGTTATACCGAAAAAACAAAATTATTTTTGCAACTTTGAAGCCCTCTACCGGCTAATCAAGACACTTGAGGCAAAAGTAAAAAGGCTCATCAAATTTTTTTCGAATCAAAGAATCTTCGGTTTTATTTTAGCCACGCAGTTCGAGGACATCCTGTATATGCGTTGCGGCTTTTGGTTTATAATAGAAAAAAATATATTCTAAAAAATGACGATATTCATAGTTATCCAACGAGGCAAAGAGAATTTTTCCGACCTATCCATGCTTATAATTCTACATATGCTAATAGTTTATTTTATGAATCAATACATATATTCAACAAATTACCACCAAACATAAAAGACTTAACAAATCAAAAATTATTAAAAAAATCCATATTCACATTACTAGCCAGTAAAGCTTATTATTCGGTGAAAGAATACGAATGTGATAAGAATTTATGACACATATCTAGTAAATTCTCAAATTTATACTTTTATAATTCATATTTTTTTTTTATTCACGTGGTATATTTCCTTTGATGAAATGATCAATGCTTCTATTAGAGCTATTCTATATTTTGTTGTATCTCATCAATGATTCATTTTATATTCTAGTTTAGTATTAAGGTTAGGTTTAGGTATAAGTTGAAAATTTTGTAAATCATGTTAATGGTAATTACAATAAAATGATCTATCTATCTATCTATCCATCTATCTATCTATCAATGCTGGTGTTCCACAGAGATCTGTCTTGGCACCAACTTTGTTTCTGCTCCATATCAACGATCTACTGGAAGTGACCACCTGTCCCGTCCACAGTTTTGCAGATGATGGTACACTTCATACCACTTTCTCATCTAGAGCCACTATGCCATCCATTGAAGCCAGAGGAGCTAGACAGGGACAGGTTAATGCAATTAATGGGGGTATGTCAAAGATTTTGAAATGGGGATCTGATAATCTAGTGGAGCTCCGTCTTCTCCAGGAAGGTTGATCACCCAATCATCACGATAGGCGAACTAGACGAGCTTAAACTAGTCACCACTTCTTCACAACAACTTCTTCCTACCAGACTTCATTTTTTTATCGAACAGCAAAGTTGTGGAACTGGTTACCTAGTGAGCTCTTTCCCTATGCCTATAACCTCCAAATCTTCAAGAAAAATACGAATGCCTTTCTCCACTTCTGGCTCACACGATGTTCTTCGAACTCTCGTGTAGTCAAAGAGCTTAAAAAAAATATCTGGAGAACGTCCGGCGGAACCATGCATTCATTTTCAAATACTCTTCAAAGAGCTGGACTTGCCTTTTGCTATAAGCCAGATAGTTACCAAATGCAGACTTTCCATCCATACACCGGCTCTTAAACTAATATAAAAAGTCACACCTCGCCCTTTTCACTCGTTCTATATTTGATTACTGTGGATTTAATTATATACTGCCTTGGAACTCAACCATTAATACCAGAACGCACAATCAAACAGCTGAATCTGTATCAACGAATAATGAATATTAGAAATGAATTGACACGCAACGATATATTAAATCAACATGATCGGACATCGAACCACAACAAGAATAAAATGATAAATGGTTTTCTTTGTCACAAATTGAATCTCATTCGATACGAAAAAGGATTTTTAAAAGATTTTTTAGGTAAGAATAACCCGAATCTAACCTTTTCCGCAACTGCGGGGATTTCTTATTTAGTTAAGGTGTTAAAATTTTTAAGAAATATATAGTTTTTTGCCGCATTGTTAAATACAAAATACGTACGTACAATGGAGCATACCGTAAAAGAGAAAAGAAGTAAGTAGACGGGTTCGATTGTTGAACTGGCCAACTGGTGTAGAGTTCCAGGTAGACCCTTTTCATACACATATTTTTTAAATCCATTTGTAGCCAGACTTCCTTTGTATAGACCTGACGGCTGGTTATATTCCAAGATTTATATCAATACGATATTAAGAAATAGAAGTTTGAATTTTATAATGTTCGTAGGCTTTTTGTGTATACGAAAGCAAGATTAATCTAGACCTCCGATTGAGTTTCCTTACATGCAAACAACATTTACTCGAACACAAATTAAACTAGTTATATTCTCAGTTATTATCTTTTCTTATTGCATTATTAAAAACGATTAGACATATATATTATGGCGGTTGTAATTTTCTTGATTCGTCACACTTCATTTTGATTTGGAAAGTTGACATTTGAAATAAATCTTTCCATACTCATTTGCGACGTCCACACTCTTCCGTTATCTGAGTTATGGAAAAATTAGACTAGGTACTTAAAAATTTTAATTCGATGTCTTCAGCTTTGTAAAATAATTTCCTGTTTCATAGTGCAGTCAAATTGGTATTTGAGGTCGACATCCTTGAGAAATGATTGATTTTGATGGGACAAAGTGCATTCTCTTCGGAATTTTATCAAAAACAAAGTCTACCTCGTCTAAAGTTGCGCTAAAATTTTGCATTGTTTATAAATTATGAATTTACAATTTAATTAGCATATTTATGAGATTACCTAAAAATTCATAAAAAATGACCGGATAAAGACTATAAGATTATGAGATTACCTAAAAATTCATAAAAAATGATCGGGTAAAGACTATTTTTGGTCAGTGAACATAAAGTCGATCGAATTTTTTACTGGCAACCTGTATCAAGATGGGGTTGTCGCTATTTGCTCCAGAAACACAATAGAAAAAAATGTTACATATTTGTTTTACCAGGAAAAGCTTGGTTGCATTTGTGCATAAAAAAATTCATCTAAATCATGCAATTTGCTGATCTGTGTAAATATTAAATTGTCGCTCATCGAATATTGATCAAAATTGGCCAGAATTTGTTACTCGGGGGTTTTTGGGGTCGCTGATTGCGAATTTGATGTTTTCATAATGCCAAGCTGCACCCTAGGGCAGATTTCAGGGGCTTGGGGTGGGGGATTTGCAATATAAAGCGGAAATCCTCAAATTTTCTCAATCATTCGGTATTTTATGGCAATTTTGGGATTTTTAAACACAAACTAAATGATGTTCGTTAACTCAAGTGCCCGGGGCAAAGTGGGGCAATGTGGGGCAATGTGGGGCACTTGGGACTATTATCGAATATCAACCATCAAACCTAAAAACCTTGTTTTTATTGTTTATTTCTTAGGACATATACGAGGGCAAAGTGAAAAGTCTCTGAAAAACGGAACAAGGATATTTGGTCAAAACTGATTTTATTTCTCAACATAATCCCCTTGTGTCCCGATACACTTCGTCCAACGTTTTTCTAATTTTTCGATTCCTTCCAAATAATATGATTTCGGTAATCCCTCAGAATTGGCGTTTGTTTCAGCGATGACCTCATCGTTGGAGCCAAATCTCTTTCCGCCGAGTAATTTCTTCAAGTTTGGAAATGGATAAAAATCGCAGGGGGCCAAATCTGGAGAATATGGTGGACGACGAACCAATTCGTAGCGCAATTCATGCAATTTTGCCATTGCGACTACGGACTTGTGCGTCGGTGGTTTGTCCTAGTGGAAGAGCGTTATTTTCTTTGCCTAACGTATCTGGGGGCTAAGCCCTCTCCCTCAATTGATGAAGATGATGATGCACCCCATTGCTGTTTCAATGGGAAAAACAAAATTTCAAAACAACCACCATACATATAATATACAACTTATTATTGTAAAAATTACTAGCTAATCTATACATTATGGTGATTACTATACTGTCTGTATGTACTGTATTTTCTACTTTTACTTGATTGTAATTGATCGTTAGTTCTTGAGCAATAACAATTCAACAATGGGTTACTTGTGCATTTAGTAACGAGGAATGCAATATCCTTGTCTGTGTCAAGCTAGTCCTCTCCTTTTATGCTTTAAAACCCAAAGTCCCAAAGGATCATGTTTATTTTATATTATAAGAAACTGTCCTCCATGATTGTTTGATAATTTATTGGAAATAATGTATTCCAACATAACCAAAAGGTTGATAGTTTTTCTGGGATAAGATAAACCCCACTTAATTTTTATAAAAAAGTATGAGAGTTGAATACCTAAAGGGCTAATTAAAAATTTCAACGTTCCAAATTTGGAGAATAGAGTGCTTTCAAAATTCAAAGAATATCCAAATTTTAACAATTTATCATTTATTTATTCATGCCTTTTTTTTGAAGCATGAAATGAACCAATTTGAGACATTTAAGAACATGAACCAAATCGAATAGATAAAATAATGGTCTTGAATTATCAACTGGATATTCAACTTGTTGTTCAGAAAAAGAAGTAATAATAGAACAATCACGAATTCACTGACAAGGACATACTATGAGAATGAAAGAGGCGAGGTTAGTGGTAGAAATGTTTGAATCTCAATAAACAGGACAAAAAGAGAAAGGAGGAAGGAAGACCTATACGACTCTGAAGAATGAAGAATGTACAGCTGCAGGAAAAAAAGTATAATACTAAGGACCATAAAAGAACTTGAGGGAAATTTGGAGAAGAACTGCTTCGAAGCATAGTCCATCTTATGGATATACACTATAACACTATAAATAAGAAAAAAATCACCCTTATCCACTACAAATACTGTTTGAGTACTGAGGACTTTTCAGCTGGACTGGAAATAATGTATTCTAACATAACCAAATGGTTGATAGTTTCTCTGGGATAAGATAAACCCCACTTAATTTTTATAAAAAAGTATGAGAGTTGAATACCTAAAGGCCTAATTAAAAATTTCAACGTTCCAAATTTGGAGAATAGAGTGCTTTCAAAATTCAAAGAATATCCAAATTTTAACAATTTATCATTTATTTATTCATGCCTTTTTTTTGAAGCATGAAATGAACCAATTTGAGACATTTGAGAACATGAACCAAATCGAATAGATAAAATAATGGTCTGGAATTATCAACTGGATATTCAACTTGTTGTTCAGAAAAAGAAGTTTTAATAGAACAAGCACGAATTCACTGACTAGGACAAACTACGAGAATGAAAGGGGCGAGATTATTTGAAGAAATGTTTGAATCTCAATAAACAGGACAAAAAGAGAAAGGAGGAAGGAAGACCTATACAACTCTGAAGAATGAAGAATGTACAGCTGCAGGAAAAAAGTATAATACTAACGACCATAAAAGAACTTGAGGGAAATTTGGAGAAGAACTACTTCGGAGCATAGTCCATCTTATGGATATACACTATAACACTATAAAAAAAATCACCCTTATCCACTAAAAATACTGTTTGAGAACTGAGGACTTTTCAGCTACCAAGTACTGAGTTTTTCTTATGCATAGTACATCATTTTATGATCATTTATATCTGTATTAGTTTCTGATATAAAGTCAGACACTAATTTCAAATCCAAAAGAGACCTTCTCTCACATCTTTATAGACAATGTTCCAGGTAGAAGTAATGACCCTTTTTTATATTACATTCTAATGAGAGGTAATATACAATAAATTAAATTTATGTAACAGCAGGATGAATGACTTTCTCACCGAAGTGTGAAATCTTTTAAAATAGGTCACTTTACCCTCCGCTTGACCCCAATTCACACTTTCTATTTCATGAGTTTCGGAACTTCCACTTTCAAGGAATATCCACACCCCAATCGAATAGATTACCTTCTTCACACACATCCCGTGACTTTGTTAAAAAAGATACGTTTTTTGAGATTTTTTTGCACTCAACATTTTAAATGTCTATTATGAGCAACGATGATAATAAAATTGAATGGCCCGCACCTCGGGTGGTAATACGGTATACTTTTGTTGTATATAGGGTGTTGTGTCCAGCTTATTGTAGTCTCCAGCTAGGGAAGTATAGTGCCAGTTATCTTAATACCGATATGGTCAAAACCCCACTTAAACGACAATAAGTTAATGTGGTTAAAGGTATTAAGTACCTGTCACAACATCGGGGCCCTCTTTTTCTTAGAGTAAGTATCTTTAGGCAAAAAAGTGTGAAAATATTCCGGACATTTATGACTCATATAATGATATATCTATTACGAATTTTCGACGAACTATGAATTATTTATTCGAGACTCAAAAAATTGGAATTAAAAAAAAAACATCTTAGAAATAGCTTGAGTAAATGCAATATATTCTTCTAACTTCGTCTGCGAAGAGTTAAAAACAATTGTTTGACAATCTGTCATACATTAACTGGAAATTATTGTGGGTACCATTCAAAATAAATGTAACGTTTTAAAATATACTAATGTATATTTTGAAAATCAACTTAATAATTCGACATTGCCAACAACAAAGCGTAGGAGACCACAATGTCCAAACCGTAATGTCCACCAATTTTTATGTCCACCTAATTCCATGTCCAAATTATTAATAAAATTGATTCCATTTTCCATTTTATTTCAAATTTAAATTGACGAGTTCCTTGTTCACGACCTGTCATTCATTTGGTTATTTCCTTGGTTACCTCCTGTTATTCAGTCGCGTCAAAATTATCTGCAAAAATGTCTGAGAATTCGGAATACAATACAGTTGAGGTCATTCCAACAAGAAAGGGAGGTCTGTTCCTGAACATTGACAACTATTTGTACACAAAAAAGGACGAAAAAGGTGGCAAAATTTATTGGACGTGCCGAAGACGTTCCGAATGCTCTGCTCTGGCTCGGACAACAGGCGTTGGCGGCAACATCATTGTTCTGCAAGGTCCAAACGAGTCCGGTCACCCAAATCACGCACCCAACCCTGCCGAAGTGGACGCTGAAAAAAAGTTAAATTCGCTCAAACGGACCGCTGAAGAGCATCCAGAGGCTCCACCGGTACAGGTTCTGCGGGGTCTGCAGGGCACGTCTGATGCTGTTCTTGCAAGACTGCCAGATCGCGACAATATTAGAAGAGCAATCAAGCGAGTACGAACACGCAATTTCCCAACCAATCCAACCAACCTTGAAGACCTTGCTGAAATTCCGGACGAATACAAGTTAACACGAGCCGGTGAATCCTTCTTCTTGTATGACTCATACGACGATGACGTGGATGAGGAGGTCGGTCGAATCATAATATTTGCAACGAAGCAAAACCTGACAAAGTTAATGCAAAGTCATTACTGGTATCTGGACGGAACTTTTAAGGTTTGTAAGCTTCTTTCGACTTTTCGACTTCTTCGACTTCTTCTTCGACTTTCTCTCACGGTTTTTTCAACTTCCAGGTTGTGCCGACTCTGTTTTTTCAACTTTTCACCATATTGGGATCCTTTTCTCAAATTACTTCTGGCGTTGAACAAAGTGTTGCTTTGCCCCTCGTATACGCTCTCATGACAAATAAAGCGCAGGCAGCATATGAAAAAGTTCTGGAGGTCGTCAAGAGCGAATGTGAGCGGATGCGGATTAGAACTTCTCTCCCTCAGAAAACTATGACTGATTTTGAGTTGGCCATAATCAACGCGATCTCGGAGCAGATCGGTGAAGCCAATGTGACCACATGTCTCTTCCACTTATCCCAGAGCGTTTATCGGCATGTGCAAAGCGAAAAATTGGCTGTGGCCTACAATGAGAACGAGGAGATCAGGAATGCAGCACACATGCTGTGTGCTCTGACGTTCGTTCCCGTGGATCACGTCGTGGAACACTTTGATTTAATGCTCGACGAAGTTCCAGAAGAGTTCCTGCCTGTCGCCGAATACTTCGAGGTCAACTACGTTCGCGGTGTTAAAGCCCGAGGAAGAAGACGTGCCAAGCCACCCCGCTACCATCCAAAGTTGTGGAACCAGTACAACGCTGTTCTACAACGGTTTCAGCGAACCAACAACCTGTCGGAAGGGTGGCACAACAGGTTCCAGAAGGTCGTAGGACGAAGCCACCCTGGTCTATTCGCCTTCTTCAAGGAGGTCCAGAAGGAGCAAGGCGACACAGAGACCATGTTGCAACAGCTGAACCTGGGGCAGCCCATACGAAAGAAGAAAAGCAAGGCCTCAATGCAAAATGAAGACCGCATCTATAACATTGTCAATACGTATCAAGAACATCTCGACGGGGGTTCAATTTTGAAATATCTACGTACCCTTGGAAATTACATAAATATGTAACAAAACAATATGTTATTGGATATCATATTTATTGGACATAAAATACTGGTGGACATTATTTCTGGTGGACATTATTCCTTGGACATTACGGCTTGGACATTACGGTTTGGACATTACGGTTTGGACATTGCGGTCCCCAATCCCAACAAAGTAGTGTTATTTCATAAAGTAACAATAATATAATAAGATTCTTGACCCAGTATGAATTATATAAAAAATTCTCGGGAATTAGGTCACATTAACACTCTGTTATAAATGTTCGTCTTTACGTACGTTTCGGTCTCACGACCATCATCAAAAGACTTATTTTGTTAAAAAGGGGGTTAACTAAAACTAAATAGCACAAGCGTCCATATCGCACAATCTTCAATCAAAAAGCTCACGCCGTCGAAACGAACAGAACCACGAATAATCGAAAATTGTATCGTTAATATTAAAGTATAGATTTTTTTGTAACAAGAAACCACTGTTAAGTAATATTCTCATAATGTACAAACGCATATTGCTATGGTCTCAAAGCAACTGAAGTTCGAAGCTATTTGTTTGTAATAACTCGACCCAGATGTAGATTTATTACGTACTTGAAAAGGTTTTAGACCTGCATTGGAATTTAGTTTACTTTAAGCGTTCTTCCTAAAATATACTTTTAACAATATGAAGACGTATGTAGGAATTTGCAAGGGTTTTAATTATTCAAGTTAGTATAAATCTGACTCAATCCCTGAATATCATTCCTATGATTTACAGAATTTGAATCCCTTTTTATGTGAATCATCTCCAGGATAGATCTTTTATAATAATTGGTTGTTTCTTTAGTTAAAATATTAACATTTTTGTAATCAAATTGATGGTTATAATCAAAACAGTGCTTAGCAAGGGCGGTGGAATTTTCTAAGTTATTATTTCTTGTGCTATTCTTATGGCCGTACATTCTTTTTTGTAAATATTGTTTAGAGATTCCAGTATAAGTTCCATCACAATCTAAACAATTCAATTTATATACTGTGTGGGTTTGTTTATCTTTAGGTATTACAGGTTTTAGATTTGAGAAATATTTCCCAACACAGTTAGTAGGTTTATGCGCAACATTTATATCGTACTTTTTCAAACATTTCTTAATTTTTTCTGAGGTCTCCGGAACGTTTGGTAATTGTCTGTATTACCTGTTATGTTATTTTAATAAGAAGAACCATTATAGATTTTGTTTATTCTCTCTTTAATGATAGGATTGTAGAAAGTTTTTGGGTAGCCATTCATTTCCAATGCATTACGAACAATTTTTAAATTTTTGGGACGGTCCTCTGCGTGGGATAATTTTACCGCGCGGTCTGTGAGGCTGTTTATGACACTTTTTTTATAACAAGCTGGTGCAACGGAATTGAAATGAAGATAACGTTGAGACCAGACTTCTTTAGTAAACCAAGAAGTTTTTATTTTTCCATCTGCATCATGCCTAATGGTCATATCTAGAAAATTAATGTTATTGTTTATTTCTATTTCAAAAGTGAATTGAAGTTTACAATGGAAATTGTTGAATTTATTAATCACATATTGAATTTTATCGATGGGAACACACATAAGGCAATCATCTACATACCGTTTAAAGAAAACAGGCTGAAAATCTAATGAATTTATAACAGATTCCTCTAGGCATTCCATAACGAGGTTAGCAATGGTAGCTGAAATAGGAGATCCCATTGCTGTGCCGAAAATTTGTCCAAAATATTGCTCACCGTACTGAAAATAAGTGCATTCTAAACAAAACTTTACCGCATTTATAAAATCCGATTGATCAAGAGTGTGGTTTTTAATCTCTGGCCAACGTTTTTTGATGCAATTTAATGCCAAAACGACAGGTATATTTGTAAATAAAGAAACAACATCCAAGGAAATTAGTTGATGGTTTACTGGTACGGATTGATTTTTTATAAATTCATTAAAATGCCATGAGTCTTTCACATAAAATTCATTTTTTCCTATTATATTATTGATAGATTTTGATAGAAATTTTGATAAATTGTAAGTAGGCGCTCCAATATTACTTACAATGGGTCTTGGGGGTATATCATTTTTATGTAATTTAGGAAGCCCATAGATATAAGGTGCAAGCCCATTATGGCAAATTAATTTATTTTTTAATTCAATGGGGATTATCTTATTTTTATGCCATTTATCTATCAATTTATTCATGTTACTTTGTACTGATGAAGTAGGGTCATCAGATTTTAATTTTTTATAAGTTGTTTCATCATTTAAAAGGTTTCCCATTTTGTTTTCATAGTCATTTTTATGCATTATGACGGTTTTATGCATTATGACGGTAATACCTAAAGATAAACAAACCCACACAGTATATAAATTGAATTGTTTAGATTGTGATGGAACTTATACTGGAATCTCTAAACAATATTTACAAAAAAGAATGTACAGTCATAAGTATAGCACAAGAAATAATAACTTAGAAAATTCCACCGCCCTTGCTAAGCACTGTTTTGATTATAACCATCAATTTGATTACAAAAATGTTAATATTTTAACTAAAGAAACCAATTATTATAAAAGATCTATCCTGGAGATGATTCACATAAAAAGGGATTCAAATTCTGTAAATCATAGGAATGATATTCAGGGATTGAGTCAGATTTATACTAACTTGATTAATTAAAACTCTTGCAAATTCCTACATACGTCTTTATAATGTTAAAAGTATATTTTAGGAAGAACGCTTGAAGTAAACTAAATTCCAATGCAGGTCTAAAACCTTTTCAAGTACGTCATAAATCTACATCTGGGTCGAGTTATTACAAACAAATAGCTTCGAACTTCAGTTGCTTTGAGACCATAGCAATATGCGTTTGTACATTATGAGAATATTACTCAACAGTGGTATCTTGTTACAAAAATCTATACTTTAATATTAACGATACAATTTTCGATTATTCGTGGTTCTGTTCATTTCGACGGCGTGAGCTTTTTGATTGAAGATTGTGCGATATGGACACTTGTGCTATTTAGTTTTAGTTAACCCCCTTTTTAACAAAATAAGTCTTCTGATGATGGTCGTGAGACCGAAACGTACGTAAAGACGAACATTTTTTTAACAGAGTGTTAATGTGACCTAATTCCCGAGAATTTTTCATATAAAGTAACATTGTATTTAATGGAGTTTACATAAAAAAATTTCTTGAATATACTCAGTAATGACCTTAATCTCGACTAATTATTGATCAATAAAAAGGTATATTTATTCCGAAGCTCGACCAAATAAGTTGAAGAATATTAAAATTGGTTCAACAAATGACTACATAAATACTGGTGATCGATATAATAATTATATATAAAGCTTAATATAATAATACTAATTTATGAAATAACGGAATAATTTGAAATGTTTCTTCTTGGAACATTAATAAATACGATGAATTGCAAGAATTTATAATGAGTATCAAGTATCAACTAACACTTTATCGATTCCATTTTTAATTACATAAGTTATAAATTGATAAATTTCTGTCTTGAAATATAGAAACATGTTGCAGCAATTATCGATAATTACGTTTCAATATTGAGTTTTTCATTAATTCATATATTAATTACCTGTAAGTAATTTCAAGAAGTTTTCTTACAAATTTAGATAGCTCTAATTCTCTTGGAATCATATTATGTTAGAAATTTCCTTTCAACACGATCAATTCCCCTTAAGGTAATCAGTATTGACGCTCATATTAATCATCAGAATACCTAAAATAGTATATTAAACAACAAGTTTAGAAAAGCAAAGTTTTACTACACGAGAGAGTAACTTCTGAGCATATAAGAGTTTGATAAAATTGCTTTTTTCACGAGATTTATACTATTTTTTCGCATTTTCTGTTAGTCATTATAAGCAAATAATCATAGATATACAGGTATTACAAAGATAGAAATTTGAAAATTTCCGTGACCTAGTAGCTTGACATGGCTTTGTTTATTTACATAACAACAGTTAAACAAGTTTCATCTTTGTGAGTCGAATTGAGTTTAAGTTACATATTGATTATAAAAATAAATCATGCTACTGAAAATAATTTAGAAATTTACTAAGGTATATAAAATATTTTGTACTTGGAGGATAACAAAAAACGCACTGAGAACTGATTTAAGTGAAATGTTAACTTATTTTTTTGAGGTAAGCTATTTTATACATATTTTAGTATTTTTCGTATAATGTCTTTCATTATTTTAGGCAAAAGCTCTTAAGGCATTTAGTTTATGGTTCACATATACCATGTTTCAAAAGTACTATACAAATAAATGAAAATGTGAATATATCACAATACAAAAAGGTATCTGCCTATTTAAAGCGTCGAAATGATACATACGATGCAAAGAAATCAAAAGTTTTGCCTATGAAAAACGTTACTATGTTTAAAAAAAAGCTACTAGCCTTTTTAAAACGTCAAAATGACACATACGAAGCAAAGAAATCAAAAGTTTTGCCTATGAAAAACGTTACTATGTTTATAAAAAAGCTACTTGCCTTTTCAAAACGTCAAAATGAAACATATGAAGCAAATAAATCAAACGTTTTGCATATGGAAAACGTTACTATGTTTAAAAAAAGCTACTAGCCTTTTTAAAACGTCAAAATGACACATACGAAGCAAAGAAATCAAAAGTTTTGCCTATGAAAAACGTTACTATGTTTATAAAAAAAACCTACTTGCACTTTTAAAACGTCAATATGACACATACGAAGCAAAGAAATCAAAATTTGTACCTATGAAAACGTTATTATGTTTTAAATAAAGCTACTTGCCTTTTAAAACATCAAAATGACACATACGAAGCAAAGAAATAGAAAGTTTTACCTATAGAAAACGTTACTATGTTTTAAATAAAGCTACTTGCCTTTTTAAAACGTCAAAATGACACAAACGAAGCAAAGAAATCAACATTTTTACCTATGGAAAACGTTACTATGTTTTAAATAAAGCTGCTTGCCTTTTTAAAACGGCAAAATATACACATACGGAGCAAAGAAAACCAAAGTTTTGTCTATGAAAAAACGTTACTGTTTAAAAAAAAGCTACTTGCCTTTTTAAAACGTCAAAATGATACATACAAAGCAATCAAAAGTTTTACCTTTGGAAAACGTTACTATGTTTTAAATAAAGCTACTTGTCTTTTTAATACGTCAAAATGACACATACGAAGCAAAGAAATTAAAATTTTTACCTATGGAAAACGTTACTATGTTTTAAATAAAGCTACTTGCCTTTTTAAAACGTCAAAATGACATACGAAGCAAAGAAATCAAAAGTTTTGCTCATGAAAAACGTTACTATGTTTAAAAAAAGGTACCTGCTTCTTTAAAACGTCAAAATGACACATATGAAGCAGAGAAATCAAAATTTTTACCCATGGAAAACGTTTCTATGTTTTTAAAAGATGCTCCAAACCAGAAGTTCTTATTGATGAAAGTGGTACCAATATTTGGTTTAAATGGGGCATGTCGGCGTGTATGATTGTGAAGCTTAACTGTAAATGATATAGAAGACATATGGTTATAACTTTACATGTTACCAAAAGCAAAAACAAACATGTATTCATCGTAGGATCAGAGTGCAACGAATATGAAATTTGTCATAAGTATTCACGACTGAGACCCAAACAAGTAAGACACAATAGATTTTTCATTCACTATAACGACGGTAAGTGCACAATACAACCAGTTCCTATCAACAGTTTTGCAAAAATTCTTCACTTGAAATTTCCAGATGCATCCAGTTGCACTGGCCATTGCTTGAGCAAAACGTCTGCCACCTTCCTCGCTGACACTGGAGCTGACATTCAAACACTTGAAAGGCATGAATGATGGCAGTTAGCTAGTGTGGCTGAAGGGTATATCGAAGAAAGCGTCGCCAATAAGTGGAACATTTCAAAAAGTATATTTCATCAGAAAGATACTAGTGGCTGAACTGTTTATTGTTTACTTCATAATTTTGTATCTGTTTGATAATGGCACTTTGGCGTTATTGCATGTTATTATTAAAAGTGGTTCTTTTAACCATGATAAGTTTTACTTTATAATTTATTTTCGATTTAATTTTTTCGAAAACGGTGGAGCAACCCCAACTCATACATTCCCGGATGTTCCAAGTATACCACCTTGGGCATTGTAATTTATTTGTTTTAAGAGAGAAATGAAATAAAAATTATGGAGGGGAAAATGGGCTTCGACAAATGTATTGTTAATGAGTAATTTTAATATGCCATTTTGGAACCTTCAAGGATGATAAGGCGTGTTGGGAACGCGTTAATAATAAAAATAATGCGAATAACTCGTTTTCCGAACAGCGTTGCGTAACTCGACACCAAAATTATTCACCCTTTTCCTTCTATTCGAAGCATTAGAGCGGATACCGTATTGAACTGAACGTTACAATAATACATAAGCCGCACGAGAAAAAAAATGAGTCTTGAAGTGTAACTTTAGATCTCCGTTTTTAAATTGAATTCGAAATCAGGGAAACCGAAATTTGTTAAGCAGTTAACAGTTCACACAGCTATTCTGTTTCTCGGATTCTTCCAATATCACATACGAATCGCTAATGAATTGGTTGTATCGAATGTGTTTATTGAGAACTAGAAAATCTGGTCTGTAAATGAATTTAATTCTGTCGGAAATTTGAGGAGAGTTATTCAAAATTATGATAAACCTTTAGCTACTGTAATTTAAGACTGCATTTATGAATAAATATCTCAGTATTAACGAACTGAAATTGATCGTAGTGAAAACACAAGCGATGATCTCTACAAATATCATTTATCACATAACAATAATATGATATCATATTTATAATTATGAATTAAATTTTAAAATAATTTGTAAATAATTATTATAATTTATTTATTTTATCAATTAAATAAAAAATAAGTATAAATAAGTAAATTATCTATAATTAAAATATATAAAATTATTTAAAAAATTTCTTGATTCAAATTTGAAAGAAATATATTAATTTTTATTATTTTTATTAATATTTAATTTAATCATGTTTTATTACTTTTGGAAAATTTTTGAAAAATAAACATTGCTTTAATAAAGATTTGTTAAAATAAGAAATTATCCTTTTCAGTATTTTTTGAGGGCAATTTTCTAATTTTAAGATATAATTTATAAATAATTTTAAGGAAAATTTCATTTGAATTTATAATTTTTTTCTTTTATATTTACCAGTATAATTTACATTTTAAATAAGTAAAATACTTGTTTATTCATTTGTTATTAGTGAATAAAGTTTTATTCAAATAAATTTTTTAAAGTTTTATTGTATTTTAGATGAAATTTTAAAGGTATATTTTAATATTTTATGAGTAATTTTATAAATAAATTTGTTAAATAATTATCGTATCTGAGTATATTAAATTTTAAAATAATTTGTAGGGAATTATTATCAATTTTTACGTTATTGAATAATTTCCAAGAAATTTTTAGTCTGGATATATACAGTTTTGTCCGGTACTGATTCTCGAGAACCTTCGATCATCTTAGTACCTTCCTCCGTCTTAATACCTGGTCTAAAATTTACCTAGCATCCAAAGTAAACTTACAAATAACATACTAACTAGAATTACCGCTTGGAGATGATGCATTATGTTCCCTTATGTGTTTAATTAATGTTATGACATCCAAAAATAAACTTACAATGAACCTACTAACCTAGAACTGCGGCTTGAATACCACAAGGTAGGTCATCGTGTAGCGGCCAAATGGTAAATGCAATCCTCTTGAAATTTTGATAAAAATCTAGATATATGATGTTCGAAATGTACTAGCATTAAAATTCAATGCCGTTTTCAAGTTATTGAGCAGAGTGGGCCGTCAAAATATTAGAAGCTATTCGCTTTGTTTGGCGCACTGTACTGCTAACTATTTGGCAGATTATAGAGAAAAGAATCGAGCTAGCGCAACTAGATAGACTACTCCTCACGCTCTTGATTGGCTTATGCGATTATGGGTTTCGGCTCACTAACACACTCCGTCTTAACACTCTAGGCATATGCGTAGCGTGCTGACCGACCTCCAATAAAACTTACAATTAATCTAATAACCTATATTATGGCTTGGAGATAACACAAGTCGTCTTTAAATAAAACAACTATTACAAGTTCGATTTTCACAAGTTTATTAAGAATGTGACTATAGTTCGCTACCACCGTAGCTTCTTCAAACGTATTACAAACTACTAGTAATTATTTAATGAGAACCACGAATATAGGTCATACATTTCAGATTTCTTTTATATTAGTATATAGAATTCATAATTCTGAGTAATTATATTGATTGTTGTATAGGAATTTGAATAGTACCGGGTAGTATGAGGATCAGATTTGCATTGATTTCAAGTCATAAACGTATATTTGATTTCATTCAAAACAGTGCACATTCAATGTCAACATAAGATAACGAAACAGATGTAAGCATGAAAATTATGCACAGAATTAAGGAATTGGTGGAGCATCATTCGCGCTGAATGAGCAAAAAATGGGTCGGCTGGAGCTGGTGTAGGTGACTTGACCAGCACCTCGATTGATATAAAAGAACGACTCGCAAGTTAAATTTTAAATAAGAGTCAGTCAGCTGGACAGCTCGGGATAGTCAGTCAGATAGTTTGAGAAAGAAAGTGAGTGAGTGAAAACAACCATTTATACCGCCAAAATCGAAAAGCTATAAAAAAAATAGCCTGCTTGGACCGCTTTCTTTGCGATTATTGTTTCAGAACTTCCTTGTGCTTCCCCCGAGTCGTGATAAATTATTAATATGTAGACAGTCAAATAGTTATCGACGTTAAAGTTTCTTGCATAAATAAACTTATTATTGGATTTGTTTACCATAACTTTCTGCAAGATCATTCAAATAGTCAAGAAGTAACTAAGTATTAATTCTTATTAAAGCCTGCAGTTTTTATACTATTCAGTCTGCCCTATCGACCCCTGGTTACTTACTCCACTGAGACTCCCTTGGACACGGTTATCCATAGATAGCACTGTGAAACGCTTGGTCGTGCTGGCGAGGGCCCTAGCAGAAGCCCTCAACGAGGAGTAAGCCTTAACAAAAATCTGACGTTCGAGAAAACAACATAAAGTCAATTAGATTCAGATCTGATAGAATTGGAGGAGTGTTGAAGCCGTCGTAAGTAAAAAAATCGCCATAAAGTAACAAGTTACGTCACAGCATAGCTTAGGATGTTCCAAATTATGGTCAATTCCATCCACCAAAGAAATTCTTATATAACCCTGGAACGGAAGTGTATATCTGAAAAATCATTGGTTTCAGTTATTTAAGTGTAAATTAGTATTTTCATTAATGTAAAAACGGTTCAAATTGAAATCATCAATATTTGCTTTTATTTTCATTGTATACATGACATGCATGAACTTAATACGTGATTCTAACAGTTTCTACATCCCGTAACCAAGAACTGAATATCTCCATATTTATATAGTAAATCCGAACAAAAATGATATTAAGGACATAATTAATGAGGTCGTATATTGAAAAACGACGAGTGAAATATGGTGGCATGAAAACCACGCGGATCTCTGTATACGAAACATAATTGCGCAAAAACAAGCGTACCAACTGTAATAAAGTTGGTAACTAACAAGCAATGCAAATGTTCCTGAAATTGTCGTTATCTCTGGAATTACACTGTGTTTCTGTCAGATTTGCTAAATGTCTGTTTTAAATGGGTAAAAAGTGGCGAAATTTAAATTCACTCAAGTTCAATCTGTCATTGTCAAAAACACGGGCCAGTCAACACGGGGAAAGTCCTCCTAAAACGTGTCATATACCTAATTAACATAGCGATCTGCATAATTTAGAATTTAGAAACAACGAGTTTCGCAAATGAGCCACATTTTGTTATGTAGAAATTATGCAGTCGTCTCTTTTTAGTTTGATAAAGTTTTCCATAAAGTCAGGGGTAAGAAATTCAAATGAGCTCGTACTGCGTTATAATCTAAGGCTATCTCTTGAATCTCCTTTAACTGAAACTTAATTCAAATACATGCCGTACTTACGGCATGTACGGTTCTGGAAATGTGCGACATGTATTGAAACATTTTATATCTATGGTTTCGGCTATGGTGAATTATAGGTATCGATTTGGTTATTTAATATTGTAAGCTATAAAGGAATTCACACTGCACTACGAGGGCAAGGTGAAAAGTCCCTGGAAAATAAAACAGATGGCGCCACAATCGAAAATCCCATGTGACATTTGTGTTGTACCATCTTTAACAAGAACGCATTAAAATTTTCAGACATGTGACATTTTTTTTTAAGCTATTGCATATAGCTTTTATCGCGGGCTTTGAGCGCGGCGACCGAATCAAGAAAAAAAAACGACAAATACCGTAACGAAATATCCTGACACCCACCACTCCGCCTACCATGTAGCTCGGCCGAGCTGAAAATTGTCGAAATGTTAACTTTGAACCTTTTAAAAGGTCGTGATAGCCCCAAACTGGGTCGAAAACTGTTTTGAATTGGTTAATTTTCGATAAATCGAATGACGTTCACGTGAGAAGCGCGTAGCTCGCGAGTTAGAAAAGTGCAAATTTACGGCACATAGAACGTCTTAACGAGGACTCTTCGCATGCGGTTTTCGCTACATGTCAATAGTTTATGAACAGGGCCAACTAAATAGCATAGTCTCGGGCCCCAAAATGTCGATTAAATATGAAAATTCGATTAAAACAATTTGAGGTATTCTCAGCTGTCACCTACTAGCATCTGACATGCGACGTACGAAAGGGAATTTTCTAGCTACTTAAATATACCGAAAGCGGGTAAAAGCTAGCGGCCCATAGCCCAAAATACTTTTTCACAACTGACGCCGGCCGCACGGGGTTCGAAACGGCCCCAAATTAACAAAATAGAGGTAAAATGTATAAACTCAACTTACCCGCAGCGAGCTCTTCGAGGATATGTCAAAATGATTACGTTCGTAGCTAATTACATAAGTCGTCTGGCGTTCATGCAATTGTGTTTTTATACAATTCGAACCTTCTAATTTCGATAGGCCACGTGAAAATCCCGGAGCCGGAAGCGCTATCGAGATCTGAACGTTAAAACTTTCGTATAAAATTGTGTTTACAAGTCAACTGACACTTGTCACCATAGATAACTCTACTACCGGTAGTAGAGTTATCTATGCACTTGTCACAGAATACTCTTCATAGAGATTAAGATAATACTCTTTTTTACTCATAATTCGTGAAGATTTTGAAGGGGTAGTGTATGTTTTTCTGCCCAACTTTTTCCAGTGGCGTAGTGCTATGCAATAGCTTTACCGCGGCAGTCCCCGAGTGCCGCACGTTTCTTTTTTTTTTTTTATTCATTTAGTAAAGCCGCTTCAACATCTAGGTTATTAGCATCTGGTTTGATCTTGGTTACGTGATCACATTTAGGTACAGAGTATAGGTGAATTATATTGATTTGATTCAATAGATCAGTAACTTTTAGGAATTCGATGACGATAGTTATGTTCTTTGAAGAGTTTCCTACGGCTTCGCTTAAAGATAGGGGAACATTACATTCTAATCTTTCACTTTTCCGGCATTCGAATTAAGTGTTTCACTGTGATATGAACTCCACACTCTTCACAAAACAGGGGATTGGTTTTTTTGAGGAGGTATTCGTAGGTTAACCTTGTGTGACCGATGCGTAATCGGGATATGATTACTTGATTTTGTCGTGTTTCGGGTGAAAAGGTCTCCTGATCTGGGGTTGCTTTGATTTCTTTTAACTTGGAGGGGATGTTTGTCCAGTTTGAGATCCACGATTCTGTTACCTTAGCTTTGATGATCGTCTTGATGTCTCGGTGGGTGTATAAATTAGGACTTACATCTGGATCGTGAATAGCTTCTTTTGCTTTTTGGTCTGCTAACTCGTTGAGTTTTATACATACGTGTGATGGTGTGTAGATAAAAGAGATGCTCTTATTTGGAGAACTCACTGCTTGTATTTTATTTTTTATTGACTGTACTATTGGATCAGGTGGATACATGTATTGAAGGAGTTGTAGTGAACTTAATGAGTCAGAGCAAATGGTAACATTTTCGTTTGGACTGTCTGAGATGATATCTATAGCTTCTAATAGTGCATATTGTTCTCCTGTGTTTGTGGAGCAGTAATCGGGAAGTTTTTATTTCTTTACGTGGATGTTTTCTATCCCTGTCACTATGGCACAGCCTATTCCATCGTTTGATTTGGGGGCATCGGTGAATACGAACTTGCTGAGCATGTAATTTTCTTTTATCTGTTCGAATTGTTTTCTTAGAATTGCCGGATGAGTTTGTTTTTTTGAGTATTTATTCAGTTCAGTGTTGATGTTCAAAGAGGTGCGGGTCCAGGGAGCTGTTTGAGTGTTAGTATGTTGTAGGGTTTCCTGTGGGATTTCTATATTCAAATTTGTCAAGTCACGTTTTACTCTTTCGTAAAGCGGAAGTTGTTTATGTTCTTTGGTGCTGTATATCGTCTTGACACAATTTGAGAATGCGTAGTTATAGCTTGGATTTTTTGTATTGGCCGAAAGGTTTGTAACATATAATAATGTTAGTTGTTGTCTTCTAATATCTAGTGGTGTTTGCCAAACAGTGCAAACTGTGGACTGGACTGGTTCTATAAGCTCCTAGGACTAGTCTCAAAGCTTTTGATTGAATTACATCAAGTTTTTTCAAGAGATATTTTGGTGCTTTGGAGTATGCTACTGATCCATAATCTATTTTTGATCGGATAAGGGCTCTATAAATTCGTAGTAGCGAGGTGGTGTCTGCTCCCCATTTGTAGCTAGAGAGTACTTTCAACAGGTTCATAGATTTATTGCATGATATTTTAACATATTCTATATGATTCTTCCATGACATGATATGTCATTCAGTACTGTTTTGACACCCATCGAAAGCAAGCAACCTTGAGGATTTTTGCAAACATGGAAGACAGTGATTTTCGCGTCTTGATTAAACATTATTTCTTAAGTGGAAAAATAAATTTGCTAACGTAAGCATCGCTTGTAAAACATTATAGTTCAAATGCACGGTCGACCGAATCCTCTGAAAATCCGGCAAAATTTGATATGGCTGGAATGTGATCAAATCCTTTTTTTACGGGTTAATGAATAAAAAGCACTTTTATTTCATCAGAAAAGTTAAGCTAGAAAAGTTATAACCATTTTGTCGAAATAAAACTGAAAATTCTCCTGGTTTTTTCATTTATTTGAATTGATTTTGAAATGAAGTCTCCATTCAAAAAATAAAAGTGATCAAAGTCATAGATAATTTGAATACTCGTCGAATGAGCCAAGGCAGGAGTCATTGAAAGTTGGCATTTTTATTCTACTTTTCATTGGATTTTTTTTGTCGTAAAAATTTGAAAAATGCATATTTTGACTCAAAACAAAATGCATTTTGTAGATTTTGACAAAAGTTACCTAAAATAACAATTAAGTCACATTTTGCTATAAATGCCAAGCTTTGGCAATTTTTGATCTCGGAAAACGAAAAATTTTGAGGTTAGAATATTCGCAAAAAAAACGAAATGCTGTTAGAGTTCTTTAATACGCTTATTTTGAGCTACTGTAGATCAATTTTGCTTCAGTAGAAGTTTAGATATTCATGTAACAGTGTTTGGGCCTGTAGCGGGCCAAATTTTGGGTCCAGCGTAAGAAACAAAATTCAGTAAGAAGTAGGTGACTTCCTCTATCTAAATCCAAAAGTGTGACCTCTTAGCCATCATTGAAAAAAATCTAGAGCGAGTCAAATAAAAAATCCTATTTTGTAATACTGATTTATTTCAAGATTTATCAAAACAGATAAATTCTTATTAAAACAACCAATTGAGCATTAACTCTGCATGAAATTACTTACGAATTCAATCGAAACTTACTTGTAAGAAAATCCGAAAGATCGTATCATATTTCACACGTGAAAGTCCTGTTGTTTACTTTTCAAACCTTCAATATTCCAGATATCCTAGAAATCCGCCAACCCTTGATCTACCTGCATTGAAAAACCGATGTATTGAATTACTTATTGCAGTCTAACTATGTCACACACTTTCCTTAAATTTACCTGTACGATACTTGAATCTTTTTTACCCTTTCAATATCATCAAATAAAAAACAGGTAAAAATCTAAGTACCCGTAGATATATTTACAGCTGTTGCGTTTTTTCTCACCGCAATCCGAGAAATTCATGTGAAAGGATTTTCAATTCTGATAATTTCCATAATAATTCTTGTTTCCCATCAGTGGCGGTTTCACCGGCTAGGCAGGGGAGGCACTGTCTCATCATACAAATAAAACCCAGGAATAGAAAAATATATATTAAAGTATAGTCCGTTGGAGTCCATCCCGTTATCCCCAAAATGATCCGTCAAACATTTGGATACAATTCTTGTGTTGGTTATGGTGGAGCACCACATCTTGTTCAAATTTATTTCAAATCAAGAGGCTTAAAATGCAACAGATTTTGCACTACCTGTAAAGGGGAGAACTGTTTGAATATCGACACAGATCAGATTCATTCAGAACTAGGAGTAGCTAATCATCTTCAAAAAACAGAGGAAGAAGTTATTGAAGTTGTTCCCGAAATAAACGTTTTTGAACATCATGAAGATGTAGAAGAAGTTATTGAAGTTGTTTCTGAAATAGATATTGATAAAGATTATAGCGAAGAACCCCATTCTGAAAGTGATGAAGAAAATAGATTGGAAAATAATTAAGAACATCTATTGATTAGTTAATTTATATTATTGTTATACAGGATGTCCTCGAACTGCGTGGCTAAAATAAAACCGAAGATTCTTTGATTCGAAAAAAATTTGATGAGCCTTTTTACTTTTGCCTCAAGTGTCTTGTTTAGCCGGTAGAGGGCTTCAAAGTTGCAAAAATAATTTTGTTTTTTCGGTATAACTTGAGAACGTGATGAAGGACTTTCACAATATTTGGCAGGTGAGTTACTGTCAATAATAGCCGTTTTTGAGAGCGGAGCATAGAGCCTTAGAGACCATAGAAATGGCTCAAACTTGAGGATGTAACGTGAAAAGTGTCCAGAACTTTTTTGTTGTCGATGTAATTTACTCTATATTTTTTATGTAGATACCTTATTCAATTTGAAAACTTTTCTTACTCTTAAAAAATTTTGATAAAATCAACGGATTAGATTGAAAAAAATAATTTTCGAGTCTCTGCAATTTTGGCTTACTAATTTTACTTGATTAAAATACCTTAGTTGCCTTTGCTTTTCTAATGTCATTTTGGCATTTGGAGAATTTATTCTCAAAACTGTCTGTTTTTACTTTGCTTTCCGTAAAAATTTTATAAAATTATGGCTCAAAATCTCACTAACACTGAAATGGTCAATATCTCGGTAAAACACGAATAATAAAAACAATAGAAATGGGGAACGATGTGATTACTTAGGAAAAACAAATGCTAAATTAAAAGAAACAACAAAACTTTTTGGGAAATCGCTAAGGCATCAATTGTTCGAAATGTTGCCCATTTTCCTGAATACACAAATTAATTCGTTTCAAGAAATTGAATTGAACTCTGGCTAGTACTTCAGGATCATTCTTCAATAAATCCGCTTCATGATTAATTCGTTGCAACAATTCCTCTCGTGTGTTTACTGGAGCTGCATAAACTTTCGACTTCAAAGCGCCCCCTAGAAAGAAGTCACAGGGCGTCAAATCAGGGGAGCGGGCCGGCCAGTTCACTGGTGCATCGTGTCCTCTACCTATCCAGCGATCTGGATATTCCGCATTCAAATGTCACCTCACAGCTAATGTGAAATGAGGAGGTGCACCATCATGGATAAACCAGGCCACGACGAATGTGTAAGGGCAAGTCTTCCAACAGTTCAAGTACCCTTTGTTCCAAAAAGTTCAAGTAGTTCTCCCCGTTCAATCGTTCGGGTATAACGGTAGGGCCAATAATAAGGTTATCCACAATTCCAACCCAAACATTGATTTTAGTTTGATTCTGAAAATATGTAACTTCCGTTTCATGAGGATTTTCATCAGCATAGAAATGTTCATTATGGAGGTTAAAAAGACCACATCTCGTGAAAGTATCTTCGTCCGTGAACAGAATTCTTCTAAAAAAATTGGGGTTTGCGTTTTGTCTTTGGACAATAAGCCGACAGAAATCTAGCCGATGACCTGGATCCATGGGCAATAAGTCTTGAACTGTTTTAATATGATAGGGATACAACAGTTCTTCTTTCAGTACATTATGAACTAATGATTTTGAGGCTCCAATACGAAGTCCCAAACGTAGTGTGCTTATCCCAGGTTCAGTTTCAACCGCTTCCAGTATCGCTTCTTCGAGCTCTAACGTCCTCCTTGTCCGTCTGCGTCCAGTTTCTCTGCGATTTGCTTCAAATTTGCCAGTTTCGCGAAGGTTTGCCGATTTGGAATTCTGCGATGCGGATATCTTTCCCTTCTTCGGCCATTGCAACGACAAAGTTCATAAATCAATAACATATCAACCATTTCAGTTTTAGTGAAATTTTGAGCCTTAATTTTATAAAATTTTTACGGAAAGCAAAGTAAAAACTGACAGTTTTGAGAATGAATTCTTCAAATGCCAAAATGACATTAGAAAAGCAAAGGCAACTAAGGTATTTTAATCAAGTAAAATTAGTAAGCCAAAATTGCAGAGACTCGAAAATTAATTTTTTCAAGCTAATCCGTTGATTTTATCAAAATTTTCTAAGAGTAAGAAAAGTTTTCAAATTAGGTGAGCTATCTACATAAAAAATATCGAGTGAATTACATTGACCACCAAAAAGTTCTGGACACTTTTCCCGTTACATCCTCAAGTTTGAGCCATTTCTATGGTCTCTAAGGCTCTGTGCTCCACTCTCAAAAATGGCCATTATTGACAGTAACTCACCTGCCAAATATTGTAAAAGTTCTTCATCACCTTCTCAAGTTATACCGAAAAAACAAAATTATGTTTGCAATTTTGAAGCCCTCTACCGGGTAAACAAGACACTTGAGGCAAAAGTAAAAAAGCTCATCAAATTTTTTTCGAATCAAAGAATCTTCGGTTTTATTTTTGCCACGCAGTTCGAGGACATACTGTATATGTAAATATTTGAAATGGAAAAAAAATTGTTGTATTATTTTTATATCATTAAGAACTAATTTTAAAAAATCATGGTTTTCAATTATCCACACTCCAATTTTCCATTAACCTATTTATTTATAAACCACTTGTTTATTTTTTTATGGACTCAAAATACTGAATAAATCATTCAAAAAACCCGAAAAAAAAATTTCACAACCTAACAAAATAAAATTGCGAAAGATGGTACTTGTATCTTTCCTCTAAAATGCATATTTTGAGAGAAAAATGCGAAAAGAGGCAAAAACACGTGAATTTTGATATATACGAGGGTCGTTCATTAGCTTTTTAGAAAAAGATACAAAAACAAAGTATTTTGGTAAATTTATTTTCAATTTTTCTATATAATCTCCTTTTAGATCTACACATTTTTCTAAATGGTGTTCCAACCTTTCTAACCCGTCCAAAAAGTAGGATTTCGGAAGATCCTCATAATAGCCATTTGTTTCTGAGATGACCTCCTCGTTCGTCCCAAACCGTCGTCCGCCGAGCCATTTTCTAAAATCTGGGAATGGCAATAAGTCACTGGGGGCCAAATCTGGCGAATACGGGGATCTTCTAATAATTCGAATTTTAATTCCACAAATTTGGACATTGCAACTGCACATGTGTGAACTCGTGCATTGTCTTGATGAAAAAGGACCGGTGCAATAACGACTAGTAATACTCTCCAGTTATTGTTTCTCCTTTTTCTAAGTAATCGATGTAAAAAATTCCATGCGCATCCCAAAAAAACGGTCGATTTCACCGTTCTAACCTTTATCGGAGCCCGTTCGGATACAAAAACCCACTGTTCTGATTGCTCTTTGGTCTCAGAAAGGTAGTACTGTATCGATGTCTCATCGACAGTTATCTATCGACGCAGAAACTCATCTGGATTGCGACGAAAAGGCGCTAAAATAACCTGAGTGTCAACCATACGATTGCGTTTATTCTCTTTTGTAAGCAAACGCGGCACCCATCTTCCAGAAACCTTTTTAACACCCACTTTTTCATGTAAAATTGTAAACACTGTACCTTGTGAAATGCATGCGGCCTCAACTATCTCCCGCACTTTGATGTGCCGATCGACCAACACCATATGGATTTTTTCAATCATTTCTAGGGTAGCCACTTCTATTGGCCGTCCCGAACGATGTTCATCTTTTGTCGATGTACGGCCACGTTTAAACTCATTTACCCAATTGTAAACAGTGGCAAACGGTGGTGCAGATGTGCCATAAACTTCATCCAACTCGGCTTTAATGTCTTTCGGTTTTAAACATTTTAAATGTAAATGTTTTATCACCACTCGAGACTCGAAAATCTGTTTAAATTTTTTTAAATAAACTAAAGTACTCTGATTTAATCAACGATAAAAATAATAACACATGGGCGATATATCAAAAACTTTAACAGCTGTCTACTGAGCATTGACACTTTCCAAAAAACAAACGATTTTAGCCACGCACGAGCCATCTCTTGTATTTTTTTGAAGAGTTAATGAACGACCCTCGTATACATCTACTTCTCAGAAATTACCCTTTTTTTATTTCCGGTTTTCACGGATTTATTTCGCATTGCACATTGCTGTACTATTTACTTCAACCTCAAATGTTAATTCCGATGGACTACCTTTAGTGATTTCGAAAATGATCTTTAATATATTTGAATGTAGTGCATAATCTACGTATAACTGAATAATAATACTTATTTTTCTATTCGTGGGTTTGATTTTCATGGTGAGGCGCCTGTCTACCCGAAGAACCCGCCTCTGAACCCAGCCTGTATATTCGATATGCGAAATGAAACATTTTACATAGTTTCGCAGTAGAACCATTTAGCGCGAGTGTGTGAAAAACGGTTCTGGGAACAAAAACGGGCCGATAATGAAGTCCGCTCTTTATGGGCTTTACTTATAAGTGAACATTCCTAATTAGTTGCACCCTTTTTCGTTGAAGTATAAACACTCACAGTCCGACTTTACTCTTCCAAATTCAAGGTACCAAATTAAAATTAATAAACCTATATAAATGCGCACTATAGTGCCCTAAAACATTTACAAACTCATTTAAAAATGTAATTAAAAGCGTAGAATTTTCAAGACGAAATTTTTTGTTCATTTTTCAAATTCCGTTCGCTTTATGATTTATTTTGTCTGCGATTTTAAGTTGTTTTTTGAATTTTTAAAACTCGTCTGCAATAAAAATGCTGCACCATAAAATTCTGCAAGTAATAAATATATAAGATAGACGGAGACGGACGATATTTGGACTGCATTCTTCTTTTTACATTAGCCAAAACGCGAAATCGAACCGTTTGTACCACTACAGTGTCCACAATCCGGATTCCATTAGCTCACTTTTCAAGCGATCGCTGTTAACCGATATTACAATGAAAACTCCACACCTCACTTTTCTGGCCAAACAGGAGTTTGATTTTGGTTTCGTTATAATGACAACTCAAAAAAATTTCATCCTCCTGGGTACCCTGAGCGAAATTAATAAATGGAAATAAGATTATTGACATTTAGCTTTTATATAAAATTAAGTTGTATTTTTCATATTAAACGAAATAATACTTCAGAAATTGAAGAATAAAACTCAAATTTTACAGAAAACTCTTAACATTTAATTTAAAAATGCTGACAAATTGTTTCACCACACTGTGGTATTTTCAAAGCAAGGAGTTATCAACTAAAGCTAAATCTAAAAGTATGTCCTTAAATATCAGGGATCAGAATGTGGTACAAATTGAGGGATGGGGTGGATAATGGTGGGAGTGTATTTATAAAATTGTTAACAAGCGGTGAATTATATGTATCGATTTGATCATTTAATTTAAATTATTATTGTTTTTTGAGTGTTTCAATATTTCTATGGATTCTAGTATATTAAGTTTATGTCCTTTTTCCTGACTGTGTAGAATATCGGGATTAAGGGTGAAATTGTGGTTATGTTCTAACAGGTGATTTGCCTAATTAGAGTCCTCTTTTTTGAGCCTGTAACTTCTCAAATGTTCGTTGAGCCTTACGCTGAAACTGCGTCCAGTTTGTCCTATGTACAAAGCACTACAATCATCACATCTCAGTCTGTGAACTCCAGATTTCTTCAATTTATCTTTTTTAGATTTCGAATTATTAATATACGAGCATAGTTTATTTGTTGTTTTAAAGACGACGTTTTTATTCTGTTTTTTAAGGAATTGAGATATTTTCAGTGAATGTTTACCTAAATATGTTAGACATGTGAAATTTGATGTTGTATTATTATAAATCTGCGGGTAAATTAGGTTTAAGGCCAAAAAAAAAGCCTCAGATTAACAATAATACAACATCAAATCTCACATGTCTTACATATTTAGGTAAACATTCACTGAAAATATCTCAATTCCTTAAAAAACAGAATGAAAACGTCGCCTTTAAAACAACAAATAACCTATGCTCGTATATTAATAATTCGAAATCTAAAAAAGATAAATTAAAGAAATCTGGAGATGTGATGATTGTATTGCTTTGTACATAGGACAAACTGGACGCAGTTTCCGCGTGAGGTTCAATGAGCATTTGAGAAGTTACAGGCTCAAAAAAGAGGACTCTTATTACGCAAATCACCTGTTAGAACATAACCACAATTTCACCCTTAATCCCGATATTCTACATATTCAGGAAAAAGAACATAAACTTAATATACTAGAATCCATAGAAATATTGAAACACTCAAAACACAATAATAATGTAATATTAAATGATCAAATCGATACATATAATTCACCGCTTGTTAACAATTTTGTAAACACACTCCCACCATTATCCACCCCCATCCCTCAATTTGTACCACATTCTGATCCCTGATATTTAAGAACATACTTTTAGATTTAGCTTTAGTTGATAACTCCTTGCTTTGAAAATACCACAGTGTGGTGAAACAATTTGTCAGCATTTTTAAATGTTAAAAGTTTTGTGTAAAATTTAAGTTTTATTCTCCAACTTTCGAAGTATTATGAATTTACACTACGTAAACGCCGAAACCATAGATATATAACGAAATAATACTTTTAAAAAATCATTGAGCTTGTGAAAAAACATTTTATTACATGTTAAATTATAATAATTAACTAAATATTTCAAATGTGTTTGAAAATCTTTTGAAAAGTTCCCGCGAAGTGAATTTTTTTTAATACTATCACTACACGAGTAGTCGAGGAAATATAGACGAAAAATCGCCAAAATCTCTAAAAATAATTCTAGTCAACGGAATTTAATGAATGAGGCGTCAATCGACGTGGAATTATGTCTAAAAAAAAGTCTACTAATAAGCGTTGGGGGGTGTGGCTTACTTGCATTGCTGCACTCAGAAATGCATGTAAAAGATGCATTTTCCAAAAGGTATTTTTTCAATTTGCGGAAACAAGAACAATAATCAGTAAAATCAGTCCAATTCCTCTTCTCGGGGGCTTCCGGGATCTCTGAACATGAATTCGATGCCCAAAAAATGCTACGGTGCACCTTGTGCGCGTAACACCCATGTTGCCTACTTCTTCTTCTAGGATTAATTTTAAAAATTCCCGGGCCAATTTTGAATATGAAGATTATAAAATACGTTGCAGTGTAGTTTTAGTTATTTTTGAAATTAATCTTCGAAGAAGAGATAGACGACCCGGCTGTCACGCGCACCAGGTGCACCGTAGCATTTTTTAGACATCGAATTCGTGTTCAGCGACCCCGAAAACCCCCGAGAAAAGAAATTGGGCTGATTTTACTGATTATTGTTCTAATTTTCACAAATTGGAAAAAAACCTTTTGGTTATCTTGAGTGCAGCAATGCAAGTGAGCCACATCCTAAAACGGTTAGACGTAGTTTCACGTCGATTGACGCCTCATTCATTAAATTCCGTTGACTACAATTTTTTTTCAAGATTTTTTCCTATATTTCCTCGACTAGAGAGGGAAACCTATAATGTTCGATGAACATCATGTGAGCCAGCACTGGAAAGTAGGGAGAGGGATAGGCATTCGTATTTTTCTTGAAAGTTTGGAGGTTATAGGCATAGGGAAAGACCTCACTAGGTGAAGAGTTCCACAACTTCGCTGTTCTATAGAAAAATGAAGACTGCTGGGAAGAAGTTCGGCAGGTCTCGAGCTTGACAATGAAGGGGTAACTAGCTTGAGCTTATCTAGTAATAAAAGCATGTAAATCATTTAAGAATAGAAGACACCTGGACCTGGACACATCCAAGCAGAACTCATCAAATATGCAACTACAAAACTATACCAAGAAGTCATGATCGTATTCCAGAAATGCTTGAATGGAGAGCCAACCCTAGAAGAATGGAACACCGCCCTTATATCCACTATACACAAAAAGGGAGACAAACAAAACTGTGATACTTACAAGGGGATACCAGTAACGAGTACACTATACTAAATATATGACAAGATCCTGGCAAATAAAATCGAATCAGAATACAGGGATATGGAAGCAGAAGAACAAGCAGGATTTCGGGCAGGAAGAAACCACCGTTGATAAGAAGCAGAAACAAAGTTGGTGCCAAGACGAATCCCTGTGGAATACCAGCGTTGATAGCCATTGTATCAGAAGATACTCCGTCAACCACCACACCTGCTCCACAAAAGACTTTTGACATAGTATGCATTGATACAATTGGACCATTCTTAAGAACCTCCAGAGGCAATAGTTACGCAGCAACAATACAGTGTAAATCGATAAAATATGTTAAGATTATTCCGGTGCCAAATAAGGAAGCAAATACAATAGCAAAGGCCATAATGAACGAATTTGTACTAACATATGAACCTATGCAAGAGATCAGAACTGAATTGGGTACTGAATATAAAAATGAGGTCGTAACTCGACTCTTTAAGATTCTGAACGTGTCTCACAAATTTTCAACAGCGTACCACAGTCAAACTATTGGAGGATGCGAAAGAAACCATAGAGTGTTCAAGGAATACATTAGGAGGTGTATTGATGACTAACGAAGTGATTGGGACGAATGGATTTCATATTACAGCTTCTGTTACAATACTGCACCTAGTATATACCACAATTATACTCCTTTCGAGTTAATTTTTGCGCGGAAAGCAGAACTTCCCGTGATGCTTTTAGGAGTTAGGGTAGATCCGGTATACAATATTGATGCTTTTCATCAAGAAGGCTTCCAAATGTTGGGAAGGTAATATCCTGAATCACGGTTTCGGTTATTTGAATGTTTTAGGATTTCTATCACGAAGCCCAGTTTCACCAATATAGCCTTCACCATGTGTGGAAAAACGAGTAGAAATGTTATGCTTCTTAAGGTTAAGGTTTTTGGAAATTCGATCTGTTACATGCTCAATATATGGAAGATAGGCAGTGGATAAAGGAGAGTGGGAGAGTTTATGGCTCAGGTTGATTTGATATTTTAGGCGAAGAGCATTTGTTTATGGCATTTTTGATGTTATCATGGGAGAAATTATTTGATAATAAGGCACCTTCCATCTGTCGTATTATCAAATAATCAAGACTTTAATAATCTTGCTTATTGTTCATCAAAAACTATTTTACTGCACCTGCAAACAATTCCAGTGATAATGAACAGGAGACTATAACGCAAGGTGAGGCAATAACTTCGATATCAATGCATTTTTAATTATGCTAGGCCAGACGGCATGTACCCGAAAACCTATATGAGTTCTTCATCTTTTTCTAAGCATTATTAAAATATCTGTCATCTTTCTCTAGTGTGTACAACTACTAGTGGGTTCGGAACGATCTTTATTTGTTTACCTCTTTCAATTGTTTCGCGTTCTCTGTCGCTGCGCCTTTTACATTTTCGGCAATATGAAATGGTTTTATACGCTCTAAAGTTATTGAAATATGCCTTTGTGTATTTTTATTTCGTTTTAACAACGCTGTGCATAATGAATATGAAAACCCAAGAGCGTGTTCGATTCTAAATATAAAACTTGAAGCAAACCGAAGAGAGTTTCGACTTTTTACATTTTGTAATATTATCGATTTACATTGGGATGACGTGCATTTATTATGCCCGATACTAATTAGTCATTCCTACATTCTGATCATGAAGCTTACATAATTAATTCCATTCAATTAATTGGTTCATTTTCGAAAAAATAAAAATACAGCTTCTTTTACAAATATAAATCGTGTTTGATCACAATTTTGAAGATTAAAATGTTACATTATATTTCATTCTTATGTTCACTTCCCTCGCTACATATACTTAGTAGATAAGGGAAGAATTGTATCTGCCTGAAAAAAATCTAGCTTAATAGTTCACTTTTATCAGATCGTGCATATGCCTCAACCTTGTGTACAACGTGTCAAAGAATAATCAGTAAGAAGTGCCAATGGCTTTTCCCAATATAACCTTTCCCTCAACCCCGAAAACCTCCCCAAAAAAATACAGTCATGTTGATATTTAACCGCTGTCGGAGTCTGAATAATTGCGTAATTTATAAATTCAAATTTATTTTGATATGAAAATTACCGTTATAGATGGCATCTTCAGGGCAGGCTTGAGGCTTAAACTGAAGCTGATTCTTCTGTTTACTATAGCGGTATTTATTGTGCGAACAAATCATCACCCTACCTACTTCAATGCCTTTATGCCGGTGGTTAACCTCGTTGTGGTACCTGACCCTGCCGTTGTGTGCTCATGTGCGGAGTGGAATTTTCGAGGATGGGTTTCCAAATGTTGGAAATATAATATCCTGAGTCATGGTGTAAATTATTTGGATCTTTTAGCATATCGCGTCAAGAATTTTTCGCTGATAGAAGTTTGGGGCTCGGACTAGGACTTTAGTATCTTCAAACAGGATTTATGTACCGCAAGTCCAGATCTACTAGTGTAACGAAGTCTTGTACAACGCTCATGTTCTTTCACACGGGTATCTACTGTACGACCTGTTTCACCATTGTATATTTACCGTAAGAACAGTGAATGCTACAAACACCTTCTAAATGAAGAGGAAGAAGGGGATCTTTAATAGGTTTGTGAAACTGAAGAGGTAGTTTTGGAAGTGTGGAAAAACAAGTAGAAATATTACGCTTCTTCAAGTAAATCTGGCGTCAAAATCGTGATCAGCGACCCAAAAATTCCCTTGATGAATTTAAAATATAAAAATAATATATTATTAACTAAACTCTTACTGAGTTTTTATTGCCCCACGTTTTGGTGACAATTGTTAAGATACTCTCTACCGAGTTTTGATTGCCCCACGTTGGGCGCCAATTATTAACTAAACTCTACTGAATTTTAATTGCCCCACGTTGTGGTGACAATTGTTAAGTAAACTCTACTGAGTTTAGATTGTCCCTCCCTATGTTGGGCAATTTAATATATGAGACTCTTATTTATATTAGTTAATTTCTATTTGTTATCTGATTTCTTCCTCCGGCTAGCTCTTATTCCTTTCCATATTATATCATTCAATCAGAGTTTAATAAATAAAAATTAAAATAAGAGCTAGCCGGAGGAATATTAAATTGCCCAACATAGGGAAAATCTAAACTCAGTAGAGTGTACTTAACAATTGTCACCACAACGTGGGGCAATCAAAACTCAGTAGAACTAAGCTAATAATTTATTGCCAAAATACTCTACAATGGTGCAAAAATGGCCAATTTGATCGATTTTCCACCCCCAGAATTAATTTCAAGTAAATCTGACGTCAAAATCGTGATCAGCGACCCAAAAAAACCCTCTTGGTGCATTTGAAATTAGAAATTACCCTTTTGGGAAGGGAGGGAGACCCCTTGCTTTACATGTTATGAATGATCCTGATAACCCCACGAATCGAATCCCACAACAATTTTTCGATTCTGACCTACATGTCTTTTTTATCTCATTGCCTGGATTAAAGAAATTGCCTCGATAAAAACCTTGACACTAGGTGCAAATATATAAGAATCACATGCTTTTCAAGATACAACAACTCCGAAAAGAGGTTCGTGCAATAAGAAAGTCAAAATTTGAGGTGGCTGTGGCTTGGAAACCCCTGACAATACACGATTCGGCCTGGGAGAGCTATTGTACATTGAACGTTTCTCCACCAATATGCATTAGTGCCAAGGTGTATTCATGCAGGTCCACCATACCGCTCTAGCTCCTAGACTATTACGACATGAACACGAAAACATCGGAAAGCAGTTAAAGAACTCATGTCTTTGGTCGGTTGCGGTTCGGTATAGTATCGGTGATTGGAGGATTGGATAATATATCATTGTAAAACATCATACATTATGGAGCTCTGACCCCTCCCTAAGACTGCACAAGTTGGGAAAAGACACCACAATAGCAAATAGTTAGCTTACGCGAATTTGGAAAGCGGTTAAAAAACTCATGTTTTTAGTCGGTTGTGGTTCGGTATCATTGTAAATCATCATACATAATAAAGATTCTTAACCCAGTATGAATTATATATAAAAATTCTCGGGAAATGGGTCACATTAACACTCTGTTTTAAATTTTGTCTTTACGTACGTTTCGGTCTCACGACCATCATCAGAAGATTTATTATGTCTGAAACTTGATTACTTAAAACTAATTGTATTACACAAAGCGTACAAATTGCACCAATTTCAATTAAAATGCCCACGTCGCCGAAACGAACAGAAACACGATTAAACGAAATTGTAAACCTCAATGCTATAGTAAAATTATCAAAAATCCACTGCTAAGAAGATTTCTTATAAAAGCATATTCATGTCAACACAGTAAGTGATCGACTGAGACGAGAAAATAAAATTTAATTTCTAAGTATACACTTTCAAACCAGATGTTAGATTTACGAGCTAATAGAAAAAGGTTTTGTCGTGACAGGAGGTATACTTGACATTTAATTAGTTTTAAGTAATCGTGTTTTAGACATAATAAGTCTTCTGATGATGATCGTTAGACCGAAACGTACGTAAAGACAAAATTTGAAACAGAGTGTTGATGTGACCTATTTCCCGAGAGTTTTTATATACAGGGTGTCCTCGAACTGCGTGGCTAAAATAAAACCGAAGATTCTTTGATTCGAAAAAAATTTGATGAGCCTTTTTACTTTTGCCTCAAGTGTCTTGTTTAGCCGGTAGAGGGCTTCAAAGTTGCAAAAATTATTTTGTTTTTTCGGTATAACTTGAGAACGTGATGGAGGACTTTTACAATATTTGGCAGGTGAGTTACTGTCAATAATAGCCGTTTTTGAGAGCGGAGCATAGAGCCTTAGAGACCATAGAAATGGCTCAAACTTGAGAATGTAACGGGAAAAGTGTCCAGAACTTTTTTTTGGTAGATGTAATTCACTCTATATTTTTTATGTAGATAGCTTATCTAATTTGAAAACTTTTCTTATCCCTAGAAAATTTTGATAAAATCAACGGATTGGCTTGAAAAGAATAATTTTCGAGTCTCTGCAATTTTGGCTTACTAATTTTACTTGATTAAAATACCTTAGTTGCCTTTGCTTTTCTAATGTCATTTTAGCATTTGGAGAATTTATTCTCAAAACTGTCAGTTTTTACTTTGCTTTCCGTAAAAATTTTATGAAATTATGGCTCAAAATTTCACTAACACTGAAATGGTTAATATCTCGGTGAAACACGAATAATAAAAACAATAGAAATGGGGAAACGATGTGATTATTTTGGAAAAACAAATGCTAAATTAAAAGAAACAACAAAACTTTTTGGGAAATCGCTAAGGCATCAATTGTTCGAAATGTTGCCCATTTTCCTGAATACACAAATTAATTCGTTTCAAGAAATTGGATTGAACTCTGGCTAGTACTTCAGGATTATTCTTCAATAAATCCGCTTCATGATTAATTCGTTGCAATAATTCCTCTCGTGTGTTAACTGGAGCTGCATAAACTTTCGACTTCAAAGCGCCCCATAGAAAGAACTCGCAGGGCGTCAAATCAGGGGAGCGGGCCGGCCAGTTCACTGGTGCATCGTGTCCTCTACCTATCCAGCGATCTGGATATTCCGCATTCAAATGTCGCCTCACAGCTAATGTGAAATGAGGAGGTGCACCATCATGGATGAACCAGGCCACGACGAATGTGTAAGGGCAAGTCTTCCAACAGTTCAAGTAGCCTTTGTTCCAAAAAGTGCAAGTAGTTCTCCCCGTTCAATCGATCGGGTATAACGGTAGGGCCAATAATAAAGTTATCCACAATTCCAACCCAAACATTGATTTTAGTTTGATTCTGAAAATATGTAACTTCCGTTTCATGAGGATTTTCATCAGCATACAAATGTTCATTATGGAGGTTAAAAAGACCACATCTCGTGAAAGTATCTTCGTCCGTGAACAGAATTCTTCTACAAAAATTGGGGTTTGCGTTTTGTCTTTGAACAATAAGCCGACAGAAATCTAGCCGATGACCTGGATCCATGGGCAATAAGTCTTGAACTGTTTTAATATGATAGGGATACAACAGTTCTTCTTTCAGTACATTATGAACTAATGATTTTGAGGCTCCAATACGAAGTCCCAAACGTAGTGTGCTTATCCCAGGTTCAGTTTCAACCGCTTCCAGTATCGCTTCTTCGAGCTTCAACGTCCTTCTTGTCCGTCTGCGTCCAGTTTCTCTGCGATTTGCTTCAAATTTGCCAGTTTCGCGAAGGTTTGCCGATTTGGAAATCTGCGATGCGGATATCTTTCCCTTCTCCGGCCATTGCAATGACAAAGTCCATAAATCAATAACATATCAACCATTTCAGTGTTAGTGAAATTTTGTGCCATAATTTTATAAAATTTTTACGGAAAGCAAAGTAAAAACTGACAGTTTTGAGAAAAAATTCTTCAAATGCCAAAATGACATTAGAAAAGCAAAGGCAACTAAGGTATTTTAATCAAGTAAAATTAGTAAGCCAAAATTGCAGAGACTCGAAAATTAATTTTTTCAAGCTAATCCGTTGATTTTATCAAAATTTTCTAAGAGTAAGAAATGTTTTCAAATTAGATAAGCTATCTACATAAAAAATATCGAGTGAATTACATTGACCACAAAAAAGTTCTGGACACTTTTCCCGTTACATCCTCAAGTTTGAGCCATTTCTGTGGTCTCTAAGGCTCTGTGCTCCCCTCTCAAAAATGGCCATTATTGACAGTAACTCACCTGCTAAATATTGTAAAAGTTCTTCATCACGTTCTCAAGTTATACCGAAAAAACAAAATTATTTTTGCAATTTTGAAGCCCTCTACCGGGTAAACAAGACACTTGAGGCAAAAGTAAAAAAGCTCATCAACTTTTTTTCGAATCAAAGAATCTTCGGTTTTATTTTGGCCACGCAGTTCGAGGACACCCTGTATAAATCATCATACATATGCAGCGTTCAAATTTTTTGTCTAACACGTGCTTTCTCATTTGAATTTCTAATTATGCCAATTATTGATTAACATAAATAATTACGATAATACGATCACACGTGTGCGTAATTTATATTTGTCCTAAATAATTATCATCCCATGAACGTATAAAACAGGAAGTCTACATAAAGAATTTTTTATTCTAGTGAAGTAGTGTTCGTTTAAAAAAAAAGAAATATAGGTATTATGCCCATTTTTGTTGCCTAAATATATCCGAGATATGCTTTTATAGAGCCACGTACCAGGATGGAAAATTAAAACATAAGCGTTTCTAATGAGCGCACATTTAGAGCTGTTAATAGACTTTCCGAAAAAAGTTATCTTATTAAAGATCGGTGAATATTAATTGATTGAATAACAATTTTGTCGATGTGCAACGTCCGAGGAATAATATATTTGAACGTTAAGTAGTTTACCTTTTACAAACTTGCAGAACTGAGTTTAATGAAATTAATATTCAACCAGTAAAGATTTATGATTATAAACTTCAAGTAGTTCAACTCAATACAATCAAAAAAAATTGGCAAAACCGTGTTTTCAACTCACTCTGTATATGGAAATAACTCCGCAAGGAGGCCGCAAATTGACAAACATTATATTATTATTAAAGTTACTTTTTGGCTGCTGAAAATTGTGACACGAGGAATCTAAAATTTTCAAAAATCACGTTGTCATAGTCCATCAAGTAGGCTGAGTCACGCTCATCACAACACAGTAAAGCTCATCGTCGATGGTAAGGAACTGGGACGTGCGCGTAAAATTTCATGTTTATCCGGAATTCAGATGAATTAATATTCAGCGTATGACATAACTAGTAGGAAAGGAAGTCATATAGATGGCGCTTTGAATATTTATCGAAAATATGGTGAAATAACAGCTATTCGATGTTTAAGCTATTTCCTTCTTCGTATAACCGATGCCTCTCCTGCCAATAATAAACAAATTCCTATCGAACAACTGATCTTCATTTGTCAGCATGTCACGTGGATCGTAAATACCTGCTTACACTGAGCCTAAGTGTATACAAACAGAAGGAACGAAACGTGATTTCTACTTCGAAATTGTAGGTTATTACCTACTGCATTGATTAATATTAATCAATGCCTACTGGAAGAGTCGATTATTCTGTGGTATGCAAGAGAAGATGGCCCAATGACAATATTTTCAATATATTTCGGCGATAAATGGTAGCCCTTCATCAGATCTTGACGTTGTTTTACAAACAATTCTGCATATAGTAGATAATCTTGACAATTCTTGGTTTCAGGATCGATTCCGCGTCACACTATCACGACTTGATGCCCACGTTTCGCCAACCATTATAGATGGCATCTTCAGGGCAGGCTTGAGGCTTGAACTAAAGCTGATTCTTCTGGTTACTATAGCGGTATTTATTGTGCGAACAAATCATCACCCTACCTACTTCAATGCCTTTATGCCGGTGGTTAACCTCGTTGTGGTACCTGACCCTGCCGTTGTGTGCTCATGTGCGGAGTGGAATTTTCGAGGATGGGTTTCCAAATGTTGGAAATATAATATCCTGAGTCATGGTGTAAATTATTTGGATCTTTAGCATATCGCTTCAAGAATTTTTCGCTGATAGAAGTTTGGGGCTCGGACTAGGACTTTAGTATTTTCAAACAGGATTTATGTACCGCAAGTCCAGATCTACTAGTGTAACGAAGTCTTGTACAACGCTCATGTTCTTTCACACAGGTATCTACTGTACGAACTGTTTCACCATTGTATATTTACCGTAAGAACAGTGAATGCTACAAACACCTTCTAAATGAAGAGGAAGAAGGGGATCTTTAATAGGTTTGTGAAACTGAAGAGGTAGTTTTGGAAGTGTGGAAAAACAAGTAGAAATATTACGCTTCTTAAGGATTTTGGAAATTCGATCTGCTATATTCTCAATATATGGCAGTGTGTAGGAATCAGCGGATAGGCAGCGGTTCTCTTCTTCTGTTCCTTAGGTAAAACTGGTACAGATCGCAATGTGGGGATCACTTCCATATATGTTCCTGTGGATAGGTAGCGGTTCGTTTCTTTTTTTTTTTTAGAAAAAGACTGGTAGAGATCGCCATGTGGTGATCAGTGGATAGGCCATGTGGGGAATCCTGGCAGGATCGCCATGTGGGGATCAGCTCTTAACGACTGGGGACGGTCACACAATTACACTACTTATAACAATTAATTATTATAAATCATTATTGTTAAGTCATCCCTCTTCCATGATGAGTATTGTTACGTGATGCTTTTATATTTATCATGATCAATTGTTATAAGTAGTGTAATTGTGTGGAGTACTACATTAAGTCATAATGACATCGCTCTCCAAGTTCGGTAAATACAAATCCTTTTGTAACGTAAGTGTTTCAATACCTGTGCCCTGAGGACTACCGATCCCGATCAGCTTATGGCAAACCGTTCCCAGTCGTTAAGAGCTGATCTTCACTAGTGGATAGAGGGGGGGTGTGGCTCAGGTTGATTTGAAACTTTAGGCGAAGGGTGTTTTTCTTAATGTTATAATGGGAATTTATTTCTCAATAAGACAGATGAAATGTGTTTTAATGCTGATTGTAAGGATTTGGATAAAATGACAGCTGTGTGGACCAATGACTTTAACGGATTGCTTTTGGGCAGGGTGGTAGAGGGAAAGACCATTGAGGTATCTATCAATATGAGTGGGTTTTCGATACACAGAATGTCCCAAAGTATCATTCTATCGACTAACTAATACATCTAGGAACGGAAGTGAACCCTTCGATTCAATTTCCATGGTGAACGGATATTGTCATTTAAGGAATTTAAATGATTGAGGAAGGGAACAAGATTCTCGCGAGCATGTTGCGAAATAACCAAAGTGTCGCCGACATATCTAAACCAACATTTAGGCTTGAGAACAGATTAGTCAATACCGTCTTCCTCAAAAGTATACATGAAGATATTAGCTATGACCGGAGAAAGTGGGGAACCCATGGCAGCTTCCGAGGACTGTTCGTTAAACTTGCCAACTTATTCCAATTTATACTGCACTCCAATATTTTCTTCCTCTTAGTGCTTGGGTTTTATCAACTAAAGAGAAATTCCTCTTGGGATGCTCGATTGTAAATATAAAACTTGAAGCAAACCGAAGAGAGCTTCAACTTTTTACATGTTATAATATTATCGATTTACGTTTGGATGACGTGCATTTGTTATGCCCGATACTAATAAAATGAAAGGTAGTCGAGTTATTCGCGAAAAATTGTAGGAAAACATGCTTATTTCACCATAAAATATACACCTTCAACCAAAAATAACCCAATAACGATGGGCGTTACAACATTAGTGTAGAGAACATGTTTTGCTCAGGATACATTTCTGCTGTCATTTCGATTTCCACCCCCAGGAGAAAAGGGTACTCAGGGACCTAGTCAAAATCAATTTTGGTGTATCCCTTGAATCTTCTCAGTTTCATAAGAATCGTTGGCGTTTAAAACAATTCCGTCTTTTACTGGACTATAATAAGCAAACATGAGGCATCAATGAGGAGATCTCACTTGAATACTAGGACTGCAAATACAAATTTTGACATTCCCTCTGTACATAAGGAAAATTAATGGAGTGAAGGTATATGAGATGATTCACTATTACCAAAATATTGACTTTCGGAACTGAGCTGGAATTACTAGTAAGATAATTGTATCGGTGTGAGAAAAAATCCAGCTCAAGAGTTCACTTTGGGCAGATCGTGCATATGCCTCAACCTTGAGTCCATCGACCAATCATATTCGGCCAAATAAATTCGTTTTTAGGAATATTTGCGTTCGTCATTGCGAATACGCTGCAATCTACAATGACTGAACAGAGCTACAAGCCTACAAGTCGCCCGTTGGAGGCTTTACCCCATCCCTAAAACTGTGTAAGTTGGGAGAAGACACCACGATAGCAAATAGTTAGCTTACGCGAATGCGAAACAATTGGAAAGCGGTTAAAAAACGCATGTTAGTCGGTTGTGGTTCGGTATAGTATCGGTGATTGGGGTTACTAATACTATTATCATTATAAATCATCATACATATGTCGTGCAAACAAATGAACTCAATATAATTGAATTTCAGATTTTCTGTCAATTATTACATAGTTTCGGAAAGTTCAAATGTGAGGAAACCGTGACAGCTACCGAGGACTGCTCGTAAATTTTCCACCTAATTGCAATTCTCACTGCACGACTACATTTTTTTCCTCCTTTTAGCCCTTGGGTTTTATCAACAAAAGAGAAATTCCACCTAGGCTGCTTAAGATCCGTTTGAGCAGTAAGTAATGGTGAAAATGCACCTCTTTTCGATAAGTTACATTTTATTTGATAATTTGTTGGAATATATTGACAAACCCATTACGACGAAGCTCCCTCTGCCGGTAAGAAAGATATCATAATAAACGTAGCCAAGCGTAAACAAATGTTCTGTATAGAACGTTGACACAAACAATGCAGTCTGAACCACCCACGCGTCTCCAACAAATCTGGATCAAATCGCTGCCCCGTCGTAATCGCTAATCGTCGTGGCCTACCTAGAGAACAAGAACAAGTAAACGCTTAGGAGAGCGGTATAATAATATCGACGTTCGCTTAGCTGTTTAGGAGATCAACATGGACATGAATGAATTCGCTTGTGTCTGCAGTACACATATAATTCGCATACCATACAATGCTTTAACGTTCCGCTCCATACGCAGGGTCATATACTGGTTCACAGATTAGCTAACATACCATTAAACTCAGTTAATTTTTTCTCGAACTAATCCGCTACAAAAATGATTATAATACCTATACACGTAGTGAATAAAATATTAAAGCAACTTACGAAATATATCATAAAAGAAAGAAACATGAATTTAAGTGCACATTCTCAAAAAATATCTTAATTCCTAAAAAATTCTAACGTAGCCGTTAAAACTTCGAATAACTTATACTTTCACATAAATAACTCCGGAAGCAAAATGGGTTTCAAGGAGAAATGATTCTACTGCTGCTTACATACGACAGGTGGGAAGAAACTTCAGCTTTCGAAATAATATTTATGAATTTTTCAGTTCAGTCTACCACCCCCACCCCCCACCTCATCACTTACAAAGCCCGTCTCTCGTGAGAAACGTTCTCCATGAATCACAATAACAGTTCAAATAAATCTCAGTTTGCAAGTGATTTGATAAAGAACAAAATTCAATATTATTGTTCATATTTTTATGGCGCAATGAAAACTCTGACTGGCCGCCCGGAGTAGTTCCCCTTTTGCCCCACCGTAGCTCCGGCACTGGTAATACCAAATTATATGTACACCTGAAGAAGTCACAGAGACACCGCCACCATGTGATGAAACATTTCTTTTAGTTTCTTCTGGAAATTCAGTGTAGTGTTTATTTGTAATAATTTTTTTATTTTGAATTTTGTTATTGTTTTATCTTTTCAATTTTCTTGTTTGATTTTATAAATAAATTGAAACTGCAATGAAATTTTATATTTATATACTTAAATGGAACATGTTATTATGTTGTTCATACATAAAAAATTATAAAAGCATCCTTTTGATACACTACAGAAAATCATAAAAATATCTTTTTCGAGATATCTTGATTTTTCAAAATTTCATAAGGGGTAGAGGTATGGAAAAATCTTAATTTTGGTCAACCTCATCGATTCTATTGAAACATCATTATAACACTTTTTCAATGATGAGAAATTCGTTCTGACATTAGTTTTATGATCAGATAATGACTAACCACGTCACAGTGTCTACATATCTCGAATTCAGCTCATCAGATACACACTTACCATGTTTTGAAGAATTTATAAATAAAAAGTTATAAAAGCCCCTAATTCTGCCGACACCTATGTATGAGTGGCTTAAGTTTATTATCAATTATCATGAAGGAGTAAATAGTTAGAGACATGAACATGACATGTTAATTGGCATGTTTGGTGGAACAAAAGTTCGAAGTAAAGTGTTTAGAAATGTTATATAACACAATCGTGGCATTAGAAAAATTTGTATAATAAAATGAATTTTTCCTATAATTATTTTATTTAAAATTGCATCTTCCTAATATGTGTATAGTATCTACCTTTTCTTATATATTTTGAGTACACTAGAGAAAAACCTACAATGTTAGAAGATCATCGTGTGAGCCAGTGGTCGAGTTTTCTTGATAGTTTGTGAGTTTTAGGCATAAAGAAAATCCTCACTGGACAAAGGATTGGTAATGATTTCTACTTGAAATGGTCAGATCTAAACAGTTTAAGCGAGTTGTTGTTTTTCATCTCTAAGGTATATTGTATATTTACATGTAAGTTGTTAATATAGGTAAGAAAAGAATTTATTTGCTGTAAAGCAATCGTTTACGTCATCAATATAGCCAATATACAAACATGTGCAGAAATTTTGAATTTAATATTTTAGTATTTTCAAATACTAAATTCAAAATTCCAGCACATGTTTGTATCTTGAAATCGCTATGATGACGACGTAATCGTTTGTTTTACATGAGTGGTGTAATAATTTGTCAGCATTAATTCTAAATTAAATGTTACAAGTTTTGGGTAAACTTGAATTTAATTCTCCAATTTCCGAAAGTTGAAATAACAACGCCGAAATTATAGGTACCTATACTGTAACGCTCCCTGAATATTATGAATCTTGGGTTCAACTAATTCAAATTATGAATTCACGTATCAAAGGGGCTGACGAAATATCTATTGCTTAGCCTGGGGCCCTGTAAAGTTCACAAAACGGAACTAAAGTCGTCATCATCGCACACAATCTAATCCTACCATCTATCCCATAACATTCAGCGACCCGCCAGCGTCAATTTTCGCAAACTATTTCCATTTAGCGCAAAACATATCGTCAACGAAATCGCCTACCGTTCTCGATACCCCTCTAATGTGACGGACCAATCTAAAACCCCGATTTAACTGAATTTTAAGAAGCGGCAGTGGGGGGAGCTCGCTAACCGGAGTAGGGAGCAAACGTGGAAACTTTAAACTTTTAAGCTTTCAGTCGCGCTTGTGACTTCCCGTGTTCTTTACCGGGAATCCTGTTACGTAATTCAGTGTGACTGAAAAGACGCCTTTTAACCCCAAAATCGCACTACTTCCGTCGTCAAACTCCGTTGATGCTGTACGCCAATAAGCACGCCTACCTGTTAGATCAACCCTGGCCGTGTGCATCACTTCGTGATTGTTTCAACGGATCGAGGGACGACGGCACATTGTTTTGACGTTTCAAAGCACACGTTGACGTTGACATTGCAGTGATAAGTGACCTTACTGATTAACCGATCGAGTACTCATTGATTTGTGGTGATCGATTTTTTTTCGTGTGCGCATTTTCGATTCAGGAACTGAATTGGATTTTTTTGTAGTGACGTTAGTTATAAGTGATTCTTTTTTGTTTTTTTTTGTATGGATAACTGTGATGCGTATTCAATTTAAGTGGTGATGAGCTTTGGAAAACTAGCAGATATCAAGGTAAACATTCAACAATCCCAATTATCGATTAATTCAGATTTTCTTTTTCTCCTGGATACCCTTGATTGAACTATTATGAGTAGGAGTTTCGATCACTTTGTTCTTCAGCTGTTCATTATATTTAGTCACTCGGGATAATAGTAAATGCATAAGAATATATCTCAGTAAAATGTAATTCACCAAAATTACTTTTGCCCCTTAGGCGTAGGTAGCCTATTTTAAAGGGGGGGGGGGGTGGTCTTAAGCCTATGCATAAAACTAGAATTTAACTATATTCAACCTCTCAAACAAAAACTTAGGAACATGGGTAATTTTACTCATTTTTTTAAGCGAATTTTTAATCAAAAATGTACGTATCCTATCCTAAGCATTGTGCGTTGAAAGGTATTTTTAAAATAGTAATATTTTTTTTTTAAAGTTCATTGGTAACGTGGCCGAAGTATAGGTATCTAGTACTAAAAATAAACAAAGCTAGAACGTATATTTCTTCAAAAAATGTGGTTATAGCTACTGGAAAAACCGAAAACCAGTATAAAAAAAAGCAAGTTAATCTGAATTGATGATTATTTAAATTACGAAGAAACAACAAATATTTGGCCTCCAACATACCATTAAGAATCTGCAAAAAACAACTGCCATTGGCTGCAAGCATCAAAAATAATTAATGTTCCAGAATCTAGAATGTATTAAAATTAGAACTAAACATTAAAGTCTAATTTGCGTTTTTTCCTTACTAACTGTGTAGGAATATCTCCATAATTCAAATTACACTTTCTAAGTTAGTTAAAGATAGATTTGAAAATCGATCCTGCGACACAAGACTTTCCTCAACCAGTTTTTTTATTTCACGCATTGTCGAAAAAGATCTTTCGCATATCGCAGAACTTATTGGTATTGTCAATGCTATTTGCATTACTTTATAAACATTTGGGAAATTCTCGGAGTCGCGCTGTTGCCGCTGTTCAAGTGGAATAATGTTTAATAAAAAAATATAATCAAAGGTAACAATTAAATTCGTTAGGGTACTTAATTTCTCAGGGGAAGACTATTTTCAAAACAAAAGGGACTAAGCGCCCCGCCCCCCTTACTACTCCTATGATTGTGACCAAAAAAGAATATCAAATCAAATTTTCTCTAAAACCATGATAATCCCATGTAACCTAACTAAGTATAACCTATTACAACTAAATTGCCGTCTTAAAAAAATAATGAATTCGTATATGTATCGAATATTTTCTAGAATTTATTAGGATAGAGATTATTTGCTAATGATCAAATGACTGTAACTTTATATCATACAAGATTGAATTGACTGTCCAACGTGACGTCACTGTACAATATAAAACGTGAAATAAGTCCTAGATTTTTACTTATCTCTTTTTCCGATTGAAATAAACACTGAAATCAAAAATATGTTCAAGGGTACTTAGCCTTACAAATTTTCAAATCATTGCGATGCAATACGAATATTCCGTCATGTTTGTCCAATATACTTTTGGCTAAAATTATTGCTGTGCATTTCATAATAACCCGATTTTCTCAACCGTATTGTCCTTTAATTTAGATTACGCAACCAACTTCGGATATTGGGTTCGTTTTTTCTAAGAAAAAGCCTCTTGTGAACGGATATAGCATTCAGATTGTTTGTGAACTGAACAACGAATGGAAATTGGACAATCGTATATCTTGAGTTGAAGTAAAATTAAGCTATGCTTACGTACAAAATTATTAACTACATTAGGGATATAACGGTTATGCAGTTTTTTGTCGACAAAACAGACTTAACTAAAATATTATATCGTTTCACCCTTTACTATGTGATATGAACCTTCATTCATATTGTAAAAATTGTACACCCCTATGTTGATATCACTTTTATTTGAAACATCCGTTACTCGACTTTCATCGTTATAACGCCATCTTTAGACGATATTCAAATACAACTAAAATGCATAACTGCAACTATAAATAATGAAGTTTCGTTTCGAGCCTTTATCAGCTATATGTAAAATATGTAAACCTCTATTTCAGGAGAATAATGATTATTATCGAAAAAATTATCTGCAAATGTGGAACCTAAAACCTCTTTCATGTTCATTAAACCTAATAGAGAATGAGCGTCCTGTTTGGCCATTATAAAAGGAATCGCATTCCTTATAATATCCATATTTATTAATTGCCTTTGTTGTGTATTAATTATTGAATAAGATTTGTTCCCCGATGCAATATTTAAACCATGACGTTTCAAAATGTTTTGGATTTTCTCAGTGATTTATCCAAAATAAGTTACAGTAACAAATCACTTTTCTTCTTGAATTTTAAGCTCACCTATGGCTTGTATTTGAATACGGTTTGAAGATGTTGTAATAACGATGAAACTTGGGTAACGGAAGTTACAAATGAAAGTTGTATCAACATAGTAGTGTTCAATTTTTACAATATGAAATATAACTAGTTTATTGGCAAGAAAATTTATGAATATATCTATATTTCAATGTGTTGCGTTTTTGCAATTTCTCAGAAACAAACGGATCCAAACGAGGTGAATAACTGTACAATTTTCGATATAGCTCGATTGATTATTACATAATTTTCAATATTTGTAAAGCTTTTTACACCAATTTGACTCGCATGGCATCCCATCAAAAATTTCATGTATTATATTTCGGAGGCAGCATTTTCTAACCTACCTGGTTTACTCATTCTGTTCTGGATTGAAGATATTATAAAAGAATTAAATAACATGTTGTTACGATGAACTATTAGATGAAAAATTATAAGAAAAACTGTGAAAACTGTTGGAAATAGTGACTTCACTTGAATGTAAATGAAGTCACATATCAAACTATTTTCATTAGTACACTTACCGGAGCTAAACAAATATTTTGCTGAAAAAAATGACAAGTCAATAATAATGAGTCTTGACCCAGGTATGAATTATATATAAATTCTCGGGAAATAGGTCAAGCCTCGGGTCAAGCTGACATATGCTTATTATTTTCGTCTTTACGTACGTTTCGGTCTGACGACCATCATCAGAAGACGTATTATGTCTAAAACGGGATTTCTTAAAATTAATTGTATCGGAACAAAGCGTCCTTATCGTTTTAATTTTTGGGACGGTCCTCTGGGCGAGACAATTTATCCGCGCGATCTGTAAGGCTGTTTATAACACTTTTTTTATAACTTGTTGGTGTAACGGATTAGAAGTGAAGATAACGTTGAGACCAAACTTTTTTAGTAAATCACAAAGTTTTTATTTTTCCATCTGCACTGCATCATGCCTAATGCTCATATCTAGGAAAATTATGTTTGTGTTCACTTCTATTTTACAAGTAAATTGAAGTTTACAGTGGAAATTTTTCAATTTATTAATCACGTACTTGATTTTATCATTGGGAACACACATTAGGCAATCATCTATACATACCGTTTGAAGAATACGGGTTGAAAATCTAATGCAATTATTGCAGATTGCTCCAGACATTCCACAAGTAGGTTAGCAATATTAGCTGAAATAGGAGATCCCATTGCTGTGCCGAATATTTGCTCAAAATATTACTCACCGCATTGAAAATGAGTGCATTTTAAACGAAGCTTTAGTGCATTTATAGAATCAGATTGACCTAGAGGTGTGTGGTTTTTAATCTTAGCCCAACGTTTTTTGATCCTACTCAATGCCAAAACGATTGGTATATTTGTAAATAAAGAAACAACGTTCAAGGAAATTAATAGATGATCTACGGGTATGGATTTATTACTTATAAATTCATTAAAATGTCATGATTCTTTCAAATAAAATTCATTTTTCCCTATTATATCGTTCATAGATTTTGATAAATTGTAGGTAGGCGCTCCAATATTATTTACAATGGGTCTTAAAGGTATATCACTTTTATGTAGTTTCGGAAGCCCATAGATATAAGTTGCTTGCCCATTATGGCAAATTAATTTATTTTTCAATTCACTTGGTACTTTTATGTAGTAAAGAGGAGTTCGAAGCTTCAGCTTAAAAAACTTCTCAAATCTTAGTTTAGCATTTTTCATCTTTTAGACATTCGTCAAAGACCAATAATATGGCATCGCCAATATAATACATAACCATCTCATGTGATGGTAGTTAGAGCAATAAACCTAATGGCATGTGAGCTTCGAGATTAAGTAACCCTAATTGGGCTGGATCACCTATGGCTAGAAACCTAGGAGGAGGATATCCATTCATATCTAATACATTCACAAATCAATAATGCTTCATGAACTAGAAATGTTCTAAAACTCATTAGATTGAAACTGATGAGATCATTAAAACATAAATGGCCAGCCATTGCTTCAATGAATAAATCTTCAACTGAGACATATGTCTTGTCAGATCAGGAAGGATTACCTCTTCAGTTCATATAAAAACACTGGAGTCATATATTAAATAGGTACCACAAATACTAGTTCTTCAAAATCATAGTTTAGAGAAGTTAGAACTTAGCAAATAATATTATTCTGTTAATTTAACAAAATAAAAAGAATCAAAAGTGGTGTAACAAAAAGTGCATAAAACATTCACAATGTACTGCCTCTTGAAACAGTTGAGCATGCATTTGGGGGGAGAACATAAAAAAAAAATCTGAATAATGGTAATTTTCTTTTTCGTTTCTCTACGATACAAGCTCTGTGATAATAACTTCTTTTCCCTTTACAGTTTTTTCAAAATAAAACATCCTTCAAACTATCATCTTCAACTATAAGTACTTATGTACATGTATTAAAAATTTGGTTTTTTTAGAACATCCTAGTTATAAGTGTGATATTTTTTGAACATCGCGTTTGTAAGTTTTCTTAATTCTCAAGTGTAGATGAACAACGAAGACAATTCTTTGGAAGTAATTTTTTATCAAATCGTACAGAAAAATTACGGAAGAAGCTGAAAACTCAACTATGAGGCCTGTCACAAATTTTACAGATTAATTTAAACATGCAAAGAGCCGTGAAAATTAATTGTTTTCAGATCGCCGATATAAACATTAGATAAATTTATCTTGTGATGCAACAACAAAATTATTTATGATATCATATTTGAAATTTATGTCCGTACAGAATTTAAATCGATTTACGTATATTTTATTACACGATTTCGAACGTGTTAATTTATTGGGTCTGGAAAGGTGTTAGCAGAGAATTTGAGTTTAAATATCTATTTAATTAACATAATTTTATTTTCAATAATATTAATTTGAAGAATCTGATCTGGCGGCGACTTTAACTACGCGTTATTGATGCGTGATTTATTCACAAGAATAATATGTAATAAACATGAGAATACAATAATAAATTACTACTTTATAAAATGTTGAAAATGTATGCATAAAAAAATTATGACTAGGTGTAGTTCTATACAACAAAATGTTTACAAATATCTGTAATTGCTGTAATGCTATCAATTGTTTTAATCACTACAACCTTCCAAAATTGGGATGTTGGTTATTACATGATCATTTTAGAAATTGAGAGAATATTATTCTATACTCAAAATTATTTAATTTAATTATTCTTTGCTTGATAATCGTCCGAAAATGGTTATAATTATTTAATTCTTCACAAAGCATAAAATTAATTTTGAGGAATACTTATTAGCAGATATTTTTCCATTAATATAGAAAATATTCTAAAATTTTTTTTATAGCGAGAAAATAATTTTTTCATATTTTGTTTCCGATATAATATATTAACGTTCGAGTATTTTCAAGATTTTGATAAACTATATTATTTCATTCACTATTTCAAAATATTAGTTGAATATTATACGATTTCCATCATTTTATATTAACAGTCTATCAAATTTCGATGTTAGACAAAATTTAAAAATGCCTAGATCCGCTTAATAACGCTAAATTGTTTAAATTTTATTCGAATTGTTTGAAGTAATGCAATATTTTTTTTTGTATGATAAACACAATTTATTATTGTTATTCGATAATCGATTCGGAAAGTTTTCGCTTACAAATACAGAAAATTAAACGTATAGCATTCTTATCGCACCGAACATTAACAACATGATAGAAATAGTAGAAGTATATTAGATCATAGGTGAGATTTGTAAATTCTGCCAATTGATTAGTTTATAGTGATATTCGGTTATTATTTTATAGCAACAACAACAACCTGCCTAATAATTAAAAAACAGGATGTGGATGATGTAAATATAATATCATATATTTTAAAAAGGCAAAATTTTATGAACAAACTGGTTTTGATTAATGCATCATTAGAATTACTAATAAAAAATGTTTGCGGATTTCGCATAATTGTAATATTTAAAATTGGGGAATTACCGATGTTTCGTATAAAAATATTAATTGAAGTTAGATTTATGATAATTAAATACAGTTCATGCGAAGTGGGAAAATCTGTATTCACACATAATCACATATCCATAAAATAGATATCTATATTTTCTGAATAATTTACATAATACTGTAAAACTATGATAATTGGTAAAAACCAAGGAAGTTCAAGTACACACAACAATCACAAAAATATTAGTCCCCACTTTTAACAGGGTGAAATTGAAGATCTATGGTTTGATCGTCGATAGAAATAAATGGCGTCATAGCCAAAGGTGATACAGTGTTGTCAAATTGACGAGGCTTTTAATATTTTTGAATACATCTCAGGTGAGCCTTCCTAAAAATAATGCTATATATTTTCTCTAAATAACACAAAAAAACACTAATACATTTTCAATGATGAATCATACTTAATTTTGCCTGAGAAATAGGGATTTCTGAAGATATTTAACACAGAGTAATCCTCTATGATCTATATCTATATGTGTAAAATATATCTGGAAAACATATTTTCAAGAAAGTCCTAATGAAGATGATAACGCAGGAATTGCTGAAACGTTTCATTGTAATAGAATTCATTCACGATTAACATGTTGCATGTTTTTTAATTACACGGTTTGGTGTATGCAATTATTGAGTACCGCAACAAGTAACGAGAAACTCGTTGGGTTAATGAGTATAAAATAGTTTTTATGCTTTGAGACAATTCGTTACACACTTAATTTTCATGATCTGGTGTTTTCTTCATCGACGGTTAAGTAAAGATGGTGTTTTTGCTTGTGAAAGTCTTGATTCACTCTTGATAAGTATCGTTTCTTATATGACCTTATACAAATTACAAATAATAATAGTACAAGCATTTTTAAACATTAAAATATTGATCAGAATCTGAAATTCTTGTTTTACTTTATGATCAATATCTTTTGCATCATGGTTCTTCTACAGGCTCCAACTATTTATGTTAAACTGTTTTCAAAAAGTATGGAAAGCGAGAGATAAATAGGTTATACATCAACTGTTTTTTTATAGTAACTTGAAAAAAGTTAGGCACGTGTCATAAGTCCATGGATCCATCACACCAGAGAACCAAAGAACAGTCGAAACTTGTCATGGCGACAGTTTTTTGGGATGCACACTGTATCGTCCATATTGATTTCCTTGAAAAGGACAAAACGATCACCGGCGTATATTATGCAGAGCTGTTGTATCGATTTGAAGCGAAAGTGGCCGCATTTGGCGAAGAAAAAAGGGCTAGTCCACCACGACAAAGCACCGGCACTCAGGTCCGCAGTCGCAATGGCAAAATTACATGAATTGCGCTACGAATTGGTTCGTTATCCACCTTATTATCCAGATTTGCCCCCCTGCGATTTTTAACTATTTCCAAACTTGAAGAGAAATGGCTCATCGGAAAGAGATTTGGTTCCAGGGTATTGGGCTACAAGGAAATTATGTTGAGAAATAAAATAAGTTTTGAGCAAATAAATCATTTCTTGTTTCATTTTCCAGGAACTTTTCACCATGCCCTCGTACTCCGTCAATGATCCCACATGCTCAAGCGACATTTTTGGGATATTATAAAGCAGTTCTTTTATCGGTTATTCATTCGCATTGATATAATATTTTGATTTTGAATAACATGTACCAAATTTTATCTTTAGACATTCCTATTCCTGTTCGGATAACCATAATGATGACTCTCTTACTGAGCTTAGACAAATACATCTGCTTCTTTTGATGACTACAAAATTATTAGTCAGGTTTACAAATTTTAGCCTCCATGAAAAACCAATCTGAGAGATCATAACCATGGTCAAACTATGGTGCTTCTAGTTCTTTCGTTGACATACCAGTGGCGGCTCCTCGAAGGAGGCTAAGGAGGCTCAGCCTCCTCACCAATTTATCTTAATGATCATTCTCCATTTTATTTCCTATTTCTCTGATAATTCTTTAAATTCTACAATTAATTCCCCGTTCTTAGTAGTTATTTTTAATCTGGCAACAGTGGCCAGAGGCTAGATTCTCTATATATCTCAAACGCTAAATACGGGTGGTAAACACCGTTGCCGTTTTTCCAACCAGTTCAATTGCCAAATAGGGTAAAACAGTGAATATGGCAACACTCTATGTAGGCTAGCTTCTCGTACGAACTCGGTCGGTCGTATGAAATACGATACTTGCGACAGCGACACGTGCTGTCAGTTATTGTTTTTGTTTCGCCACGCGATGTAAGGTTAAGTTATAATTTATCTGTTCGGTGAGTTATTAACAAAGAGTTCTTTGGTCATTAAACGTTAAAATGAGTAGTGATTTAGTTGCTGAAATCTTAGAAAATCCATTTAGTGGATTAACATATGACAGAAAAGTGTTTTTAGAAATAAACGGCCTTTACCGGATTTGAAAGGATTAGTGATGACATGTATGTTTCAAAATCGATCATTTGATACTGATAATTATGAAAAATATTTATGGTTAACGGGATCTGAGGTACACAATAAATTATATTGCTGGTATTGCTTGCTATTTACATCTGATACAACTTCATGTTGGGGGCACTCGGGTTATGATGATTTGAAAAATTTAGCTCGTGGTATAGACAGACATGAAAAATCGCGGGCACATATTACATCGAGTATTAAGTTTAAATTAACCGGTAAACAGAATATTGTTAAAGGAGGAAAACATATAATTTGGTAGACAAGAAACTACATTATAAACAACTTTTTTATGAAATTTTAGATACTATTAAAGGTCAAATTGAGATTCGATTTTCCGATTTACATGAATTGAAGTTTTTCGACTTGACGAATAGAAGATTTTTCGAATCTTTTTCAAAAAAGTTTCCCAATACACTTTTAGATAACTTAGTTCTAAAATATAAATTTTTTGATAAAATAGCACTGCACATGATGATACATTTTATGATAATATTATTGATCATTTTCCGCAAACTAAAGACCGTAGAATTCCGTTAATATATAAAAAAGTTAATAAAAATAATAAAAAAAACAAAATATCAAAAATCCAAAGAAAAAAAAACGAACAAAAAACTTTTTGCCAAGAGAAACTCTACACCTCCACGTTGATTCTTGCTTGGCAACAATTAATTTTGTCACTGAAGTAGCTGGTACGGTCGCTGTGCAAAGGTTAAATTAATTGGCTGAATAGAGTATACTTTTACAAAAACGTTTTATGTCCAGCCTCCTCTCTTAAAAAGTTCACGAGCCGCCACTGTGACATACCACCGTGGAACTGAATCATACCATCATTTCTACACTGGCTGTTCTCTCTCTTTGGGTCCATATAACGTCTTGACAAACGTCTATGTCTGTGTCTGCTTTGCTATTTTATTCTCGGTTTTGGACGGTCTTATATGTCCCCGTTTCGTCATCTTCATTAGTCCAAATTGAGAAAGGGTCCCATCAATTATTATCTATTTTGAAAGACCATTGGTCTCTCCCTGTCCCTTCAAATGAAGGCAAATTCATGGGGCACAAGACTAGAAATCTTGGCGTCATCAGATAGGTCCGATCCCGTATTCATTAGCTAACATTCTACTAGCACTACGTCCAGTTGGACTGTAACAACTGGACTGTTGGACTGTAAGTGAGGGTCATATTCTTATCAACTTCAGCCAATTTTGAGGCAGACCGATATGCTGTGACGGGGACAAGCCTTTTTTTCAATCACATACTTGTGATATTAATACCAGAGCTATTACCTACACATGGATTCTACAAGTTTTGTGAGAGTTTCGGAAAAAAATCGTATATTTTCCAGAGCAGCCTACGTAGATACGTACAAATTTATTGCTTCAGATATAAGAAACGTGTCGTCTCCTCCATAATGAGACACGTTTTACCTTCCAATCTGTTAACGCTAATTATGAAATGTGGACAGTTTTCGAACGACAATTATCGAGGAAATTGCATTTTAATTAAAAACAATTAAGGAGCACTTAAGGTTTTACGCTTAATCGAGTATTTTTTCTATGTTTTCGCAATCGTTTCGCGGCAATAAATTGAAATTAATTTTCTAAGTAAATAACACAAATCGTTATTTTTTGCAACAACAGTTTACGCATACGGCTTCAATTAATTTAGACGACACGTTATTCTTGTAATGCCGCGTTAAAATTATTACAACTCAATACGACCTTCCACATTATGCTATATTATATGTGACATAAATTATTACTAATTTGACAGGAATAATCATCATTACTTTCATTATTTCTCGTTCTGGGTATCATATTATCGAACTATTAATATGGTACCACGAAACCAACCAAGAAAATGCCCTTCAACCACTTCGATGTCATTATAAATTCTGTAACTGAAACTCACAATTTTTTTTTTGTTTGGACAAATATTGATAGTGGGAACATTTTGTAAACAATAAGTTTATCACCAATTGTTTTATCAGAAACTCAGACACATACGATTTGATAAAAAATAAGTTTAAACTGAAATATTTAAGAAATAGAGTAAAAATTAAATAAACAGATTCAGGCATTACGTGATGAAAATAATAATATAAACCTAAATAAAATAACTATTATAAGTTCGATTATCAAGAATTCAATAAATAAATAACAGCTTCGCTAACAACGTAGCTAGCTTCTTCAAACAAATGCTTAGTAATTTTTTAGATTTATTTATTAAATTAGTAAAATTCGAACTTTTAATAGTTATTTTATTGGAGTATATAATAAAAAATACTGAAAAAGAAGTACTGAAGAAAAAATTTGTTATGCCACCAGTATAATTGAGATGAAACAAAAAATTGCATAACTAAATTAATTCAATAAAGATCAATAAGGTTTAAGGCTTTTTTATTGAGTTTATTTTGAAGTTTTTAATTTTTTATTATGGCATCAATACTTCAAAATAAACTAATTTATCCGCTGATTAATAATAATACCAAATCAAATTCCACATGTCAAACATATTTCGGTAAATACTCACGAAAAATATCTCAATTTCTTAAAAACCAGAATAAAAACGTCGCCTTCAAGACAGCAAATATCTATACTATAAATTGAAGAATTCTGTGAACTCCAGAGCAGTATCTTTTAAGACTACTTAGAATTAAGTTTCCATTCAGTGTGAAAATATCTAGTAAATTGTAAGCTACTTCCCCGCGCGTTTTTTTTCAGTGCTTTTAATATCACAAACTTCGTTAGATGATCCTGATAGACCATTACAAATTTATATTTCCGATCTGTATGATATTTATAGTCAATCAAATCTACTTGACAGCGAGAATTAAATCATGATGAAAGTATGGGCTTGACGACGGTCCTTACCCGCTGTCGTTACTCGGAGGCCTTATCCAAATTTATTTAAACTTATGATATCGCCTCTTATTCTGAAACACTCACTAAAAAAGCCTCAGCACACCGAGTAAAAAAATTGAATTCCGAAAAAAAGTTCATCATTTCCAATTATTATTTGAAATGAACTGTATTATTACTGTAACACGGCTTTCTGTCTCTATTCAAACTTTGGAATCTAATTAATCTAATTAAGAAATTTATGTTATTCCTCTTCCTCGATTTATTTAGAGTGTGGCCGTTTAGCTTAGACAACCCATGTTACATGGGAGTTTGATCCAATCATTGATTAGCCAAAACAAACGTGAAAAATATCATTGACACTTACCAGCTGAGGTGTGATGACTGTAATGCCTTGTACATAGGACAAACTGGACGCAGATTTTCAGTGTAAGGTTCTACGAACTTTTGAGAAGTTATAGGATTTAAAAAGAGAAATCTAGTTATGCGATCGCCCATCGGAACATATTCACATTTTTTCACCATTAATTCATAATTTTCCGATATTTGCATGTTGCAATGTTAATATTTCAATTAAGGAAACCAATTATTATTAAGAGATCTATTCTGGACATGATTCACATAAAACGTGACTCCAAGTCTGTAAATCAAAGAGCAGACTTTCAATCATTAAGTCAGATTTATTCTAATTTAATTAATTAAAACCCTTGTAAATTCCTACATGCGTTTTTATAATGCTAAAAGTATATTTTAGGTAGAATGCTCAAATAACAACCTTTTTCTATTACCTCACAAATCTTTAACATCTAGTTCGAAAATAGATACTCGAGCGTTATATGTTTAGGTTTCAGAAATTGCTTGAAATGACATCGAATTTTATAAGAAAATTGCTAAGCAGTGAATTTTCGATACATATTCATATACTTAAAACATTCATGTGTTACAATTTCGATTACTCGTGCTTCTGTTCGTTGTGGCGACGTGGGCATTTTTGAATTGAGATTAGTGAGATAAGGACGCCTTGTGATGATACAATTAGTTTTAAGAAATCACGTTTTAGACATTGATGCGTCTTCTGATGATGGTCGTGAGATCAAAACGTACGCAAAGACGAAAGTAATAAGCATATGTGTTAGTGTGACCTATTTCCCGAGAATTTATATATAAACCATCAATTCCGAATTTTACATATTCGAAAAAAAGAACAATATTCTAGAATTAACAGAAATTTTAAAACTTTCAAAAAACAATACTAACATAATGTTAACCAAATCGATACCTATACCTCACTATTTGTCAACAATTGTCTACATTCAGATTGATATCCAATATTTAGGGACATAATTTTAGATTTAGCTTTAATTGAGAACTCCTAGCGTTGAAAATGCCCCGGAGTGGTAAAATAATTTGTCAGCATTAATTCTAGATTAAATGTTAAAAGTTTTGTGTAAATTCAAGTTTAATTTTCCAACTTCCGAAAGTTAAAATGATTTTGCACCAACGTAAACGCCGAAATTCCTTCTGGAACTTTGACAGCATCTCGGGCGACCTTTCGTGGTCGAGGCTACCGCCTCTTCCAATAAAAAAGTAGACTATCGCATTTAGCAATCCAACTAACTATCAAACACAAGATGTAAAAGTTCCAACGCTTTCTCCGAAAAACGTCAATCATCTCTATCTATTCGTGTGGTCGCAACGTGTAAATGAATATATTACTCATTATAATAATTACGGCGATTGTTTCGAATGTCGTGTTAAAAAGTCGAAAACGATTCGATTTGGTGACAGACGGAGCTTCCACGTCCCACACGTCATTTGTTACCTGAACGGATTGTAATGTAATCGAGCAAATTGTGTTAATTGTATTTTAATTTTAATAGTGTTCCACTCAATTTGCACAGTTATAAACGTACGTTAGTTGTCCGGTATATTTTGCAATACGGCCAATCCCTTCTGTGTATTATAAATTTTCATTTTATTTAAATTTCTAACGTAGGTTTAAGTTTCTATCTAACAATACGATTATTTGCTTTGCATATTTCCTTGTACAATAAACTGGTATGCGATATTTTTATAAGTTAGTGAACATATAACTCGTTATTTCCACTTACCGAAGATTGCCATTAATTCGATTTCCACTCCACTATTTTATTCATTATTATTTGTTATAATCTTACCTTTTCTTTATTATTGTGTTCCCAAGGCCTGCTTTATAGTAAATCACGCAAGCGCGTTAAGAATTGACTCAAATACGACAGTGCAGTTCTCTAATAGACGAGGAAATAAAGCATTCCACCTTCAAGAACTGGCGCAGTTGGACGGATTGAGATGCGATTTTCTGCATTTGATTCAGAAAGTAATTTAGAAATATTGTGCCGGGAAATTCTATCGTAATTTAGCAAAATAAATAAGATGATTCTTGAAAATTCCTTATATATATAAATATATATGTATAAGAATTTTCAAATAGCTATAATTATTTATATATAAACATATTTAAGAATTATATATAAAAATTCTTGGGAAATGGGTCACATCAACACTTTGATTTATATTTTCGCCTTTACGTACGTTTCGGTCTTACGAACATCATCAGAAGACTTACTATATCAAAAAGGGGTTTTTTTAAACTAAATCAAAGTGTTAATGTGACCTTTTTCCCGAGAATTTTTGTATAAAATTCATACTGGGTCAAGAATCTTTATCATATATATTTTAGATATAAAAAAATATCAATGAGACAAAAGCCGTAGTTTGCGTTCTCAGGATCACGACTACGAACTTTTTGATTGTCATAATCATGATCAGAGACTTCGAAAATCCCCCAGAGCCAGAATTTGTTACATATTATGAAGAAAAATTAACAAATTCCTAGAAGATGAGGTAGATATGCAGGGCCCCAGGGACCCGGAAACACCCGCAGGTAATTTGTAGAACATTGTGAGTGTCATAATCATGATCGGCGACTTTGACAACCCCCGAGAGCCAGAATTTGTTACAAATTATGGAGAAAAATTGACAAATTCCTAGAAGATGACTCAGATATTCGGTCTCCGGGTATCACCAGGTATTGCAGGAAAGTTTTTTCCTGTCGTAATCATCATTAGCGACGTTTATATCCTCTCTCGAACAGTTGACAGGCATTAAAAAATACAAACTGTGAAAAACCAGAAAAGAAAATATTTCACGTCATTGAAATTATCGTGTTATAAGTCTCTATAGGAGTTTTTGTTATCGCTGCTGACGAAGTTGATAATTAAAAAGTTGAAAAATATTATTTTCTGGAAAAACAGAGAATTTTTCCTATGAATTCTTCTTGTTTTTAAATGTAATGATTTGTGTGTCGTGTTGATTAGCATTTGTGTTTTCGATGTGCATGTTGAATTACAAAAAATTGAATATTTTTCTATATTTCGAATAAAAAGGGGCAGGTATCCTGAATGAACGTTCCAATGAACCTTTTTAGTAAGACATTTTTTTGGTTGCGCATTATTTTCAATTTTTGTAGGAGTGAACCCATACAGATTATGAATATTATTAAAATTTTAAATTATGAATAATTAAATTATAAATATTATACAATATCAATTACAGAATTTATTTTAAACAATGCTATAATAAATTGTAGAATTAATATTTTTTTGGAAATGACGCATTATATTTCAATATCGTAGCTTTAAATAAACAGTTACAAACTTGTATAAATTTTAAAAAATACTTGTATTTTAAATTTTCCTTCATTTTCCACATAATCCTAATGTATTTTCAAACGTTTTTGATGTCAAATTCGTAATCATCGACCCAAAATACCTCTATAGCGACTTATCACACGATAATTTCAATGACGTGAAAAGATTTTCTTTTCAGATTTTCCAGTTTTCCGAAAATTTTCCTGGTTTTGGTCTACTTTGGATCGAAATACGCGACTGCCATAATCTTTTATGTAGAAAAGGATAATCGCGTGAAAAATGAGCAAATTTGTATGAAAATGACGAAATTTCCCTGATTTTCCGCCCATTGAATGAGTTTTCCGGAAAAATGACCTCGAGTTCGTGTTCAGTGAACCAGAAAACCTCATTTTGATGACTGAATTTTAATTTTTTATATAAATAAAAAATTATCTTACCAAAGGGGGTGAAAATAGGGTTAATTTAGCGTTTGGGGGTGAATGGGAGGCCACAGCAGCTCAGCTCAACCCCTACGAATGATCCACGTCGTCCACAGAACATCATGCAAAAAGAATTTTTCCGATACGACGACCTGCTTTTTTTTTAGAAAGTCGGCCAAATTCCCCAGCTTATTGACTGGACTATAATTGACTAAAGCAAAAATATCTTTGCACAAAGTTGCATAGAGCTGTAGTATTACCATCCGTCATCGACTGATATAATTGGTCCTTCGAGCAGATGGATGTGTTCATTTTTTAGCGGATAAATCAGTAATCGAATTATTTAATTCGTCTCCGTTCAACCAGAAAGATGGACACCCTCGTGCATAATATAGCGCGTCGTGAACAATTAAAACACTGTACATAGGTTTGCATACACGACTTAATGACTTTCGATGAATGATACATTCCCTTTTCCCTAATAATAAAATTGATGATCGTACAAATAATTCATTGTATTTAAATATGTTCATTTTGTAGCGAGTCCCTGAACATGATGATTAATGATATGCAAGATACAATGGATATGGTATTTTTATTATTATTTTTACAGTTGGCAGACTTGAAGTAATTAATATGGAATATTTTAATGATTTTCAATAAATCAAGTGAACTTTGACAATAAAATATACATCTTGTTCTGGCACACAAAAGCGTTCGCATTCAAAAGGCAGGGCCCCTAAAAAAATGAGCAACAAATAATTGAAGGCTGATAATAGTATTTCATCCTACCATTATCTGTATTTTCCACGATTTACTGTCGATCTCGAGTTGTACATTACTTTGCATAATATGTAATCTACAATACCGAACTCACTGTAAGAAAACACCATCAACTATTTCAAGTGTTTAGGCTGCCTTGATAGTGATGGTTTCCTATTTTCTCCCGATGAAGATAGTTGTGGGTTTTGTCTACCCACAGCTTGTCATGATTGTTGACGATTTTGGTATTCTAAATTTGCAGTACTGTTTTTGGATGGCTTCCAATTTTTAGGTGAAATATCTTCGATATATTTGATAATTGTTGATTAGATTCAATCATTACTTTGATTCACAAAAAGATTCGTTATCGTTCGATCACCAATATTCAAATATACACTTTCGTTTTAATAAAAAATACGCTTGTAATAAAATGTTCACAAACTTTTTTTATTAAACAAAACGTGACATGTTTCACCACACGTTGGCTTTATCAAACAATGATTTTACAAACTAAGGTTTATTCCTTAAATATTAAAGTTAAGATTAAGAAGGAGGGGATGAGTGACGTACGTGTACAGTACTTCCAAATAAATTGAATAATGGAGAATTGGTAAAGTCTTTCTGATCATTTAAAAAGTTTCCTGTATTTTTAAACTTACTAATTTCAAATTTTTCCAAGTTGTTTCATACTTTACTTTTAACTGACTTATGGAGAATCTCAAAATCATTTTTGATACGATGATCAGTTTCTTTAATATGGTTGACATCTTTTGAATCTCCTTTGTTCAAATTAAAAAGTTCTTTGATTATAGTTTTCTTGTCTGGCCTATATAGCATTTATCACAATCTTCACACTATACCTTTTATACTCCTGATTCTTGATCTTTTTTATTCTTATCTTTGTTGTTTTTAATATATTTGCCTACCGTATTATTTTGTTCTGAAAGATGTGGTAACATTGTGTTAGTTGCTATCTGTTTTATAATTGAACATTCCTTATGATAATTTAATTCTGACATGGGAATAGTAACAAGAGCAGCCAGTTTTTGTTGTATGGGGTGGTTTGAATTTCTGTGGATAATAATGTCCGTATGTGAAACCTTATGATCTATTGAAAAGGAATCTTTACTATTTAATTTAGCTATGGTTAAGTCCAAAAGTTAATAGTCTGATTGACTTTTACTTCAACCGTTAATTCAATTTTGGGGTGTAGATTATCTAAATGTTGCATGAAAGAATGTAATTGTCTTTGTGTTCCATTAAAGCATGTTAATATATAGTCAACATACCGATGCCAATAAATGAAAAAAGTGTATATCAGTATCTGCACCTAGGTTCAAACAGTTTTTGGCCAATTGACCAAGCAAATTTGTAAGTGAAATAACACGAATAAATAAAAATCATTATTTCAATTGCAAGTAACTATTTAGACATGAAAAAATTGGAAACATATCTCTATTTATTCCTATCTCGTATAGTTAAAATGAAATAAAAGAACAATAAATTTGGTTTATTAGTTGTAGTCTGGAATTTGGATAACGGTGAATTCGCCTCAGATTCATCTTCGAACTCGGATTTGTAAAAACGCCGGCAAATAATAATAATAATATGACATATTTTTGTACTGCGAAACTGCGATGCCGCTCTGGGAATTTGGGGAACCACCGAATATTTCGCGATTCACCGGTAATCAATCCCGTTTAAAAACGGTTGTAAGCAAACTGGACATAAAATGATGGGAAAATTTAATAAAGTTTGGCCCAATTTTGAGTTATCATCTACTCTGTATTATAATGCCTCTTCTAAATTGCTCATTCCGATGAACAATATCGCTGACAACCAACAAAATCGATAATAGGCAAGTGAATGCGTTTCCAATATTTATGAAGGTTGAGGTGTAGGTGGCACAACCATGTAGCCCTATCCGGGATATTATAGTTATAGGATATTCTTCAAAAAGGTTCAAGATCTGGGGCTAATTTCAAACCAAAACCCTTTTGAAACAAGTATAAGTATCATGATCCACGGGAACCATTGGGATATATCAACGTGCGGGTTGTGGAGTCTAATATGTAACTGTCAGTAAATATACAGCAAACGAGCATCATTGGAATGTTTACAGACTGGGGAAATAATATTGCATGCTCGATTGCATTGCGTTGTAAGCTTCATTGATTAATGACAGCCGTAATGATAGCTGTTTGTTTACACATTCAATTGAAGGTGGCCAGGATCAACGATCTCAGATTGCTAACGTGTAAACCAAATCATATGAAGTCAAACATACCGGTTGGTTCCACTGGGCTACTGAATCTAACATTCAAGTGATCAACGCTTGCTGACAATGAAGGGGCGACTAGTTTGAGCCCGTCTAGTCCGCCTATCTGGAATCTCTCGTAATGGCACAACAGACGAGATTCTTGATGAACACCGACTATGGAAATATCTGTAAAAAAGGGAGAGTTTTGGTTGCATTAAACTTCACTAGAAATTCAGATCCCCACTTCAAAATTTTTGCCAGATCTTCATTAATTGAGTCAACCTACCTCTGTCTCGCTCCTCTTGCTTTATTGGATGGTATAGGGGCTTTAGATGAGGAAGCGGTATGAAATGTACCAACATCTGCAAAGCTGTGGACGGGAGGTGGTCACGTTCATATGGAGCAGAAACAAAGTTGGTGCCAAGACAGATCCTTGTGGATCACTGACATTGATATATATCCATTGTATCGCAGGATACTTCCTCAACCACCACATGGAGTGATATATCTGATAACTCGATAGTAAGCGACAACGTTGACTCGGCAAACCATACAGCTAGAGATTTCCCATGTTTTTCAATAGATTTCTGCCATATGTGTTACGTAGGCAAGCAGGTCTCCTGTTGATGTCTGCTGATGAAAGCCATATTGCCGGTCATTCACGATTTTGGCTCTCTCTAGGTATTGGATGAGCCCGATGTTGATTGCTTTCTCCGTCACTTTAGAGAACACAGATAATAATGAAATGTGTCTATAATTATTAGGGAGGTTTTTCTTTCCTTTTTTTGGAATTGATTTCACTCTAGCTGTCTCCCAGCTGGAAGGAAACACACTAAGTTTGCATGAGAGGGTAAATAACCTGCAGAAAACTGGTGTTAACTATGAGAATTAGATCCAATAGTGTTGACAATTGGTCTTAGGGGCACTGAAGGGTTTATAGGAATTAGTTTGGACATGTGACAGGATTTTGTCATCATGGTCTAAATCAGAAACAGATTTGAGGGAATTAAGAGCTTGAATTCAAGACTTACGGGCAAGTTGCCTCAGGAATGTTAAAATGACGAAGAATGCTAAAAAAGAAAGAAATTTCAAAGTGAAGGTTTAATTTGTTCCCGAATCGAATTTAAGCTGGCGCAGATGAATGATGTGAATTTATTGGATGGTGTATCTGAGTGAAAATGGGAATCAAATTATGACCACGACAACGATAGAGAAAAGTAATAGGTGGTCAATTGACCATTCGCAACTCTATCTCCAGCTGCAGAAATGTATAGGTATATCCTGGTCGCATAGACACCCAAAGGAAATAAGAGATTCGTCACGTCACAGGGTTGAGAAAACCTTCCCTTGAAAACGGAATATGAATCCTTCAATTTTTGAAATTCTTTGTTCATTCCGATTGATAATTTTCCAATAAATCATTCGCATTGTTGAATTACAACGTAAAACTTTCCTTAGTTGTATAAAAACACAATTGCATGATCGCCAGACGACTTATGTAATTAGCTACGAACGTAATCATTTTGACATATCCTCGAGGAGCTCGCTGCGCGTAAGTTAGAGTTTATACACTTTACCTCTATTTTGTTAATTTGGGGCCGTTTCGAACCCCGTGCGGTCGGTGCCAGTTGTAATAAAGTATTTTGGGCTATGGGCAGCTAGCTTTTACCCGCTTTCGGTATATTTAAGTAGCTAGAAAATTCCCTTTCGTGCGTCGCATGTCAGATGCTAGTAGGTGACAGCTGAGGATACCTCAAAATGTTTTAATTAAATTTTCCTATTTAATCGACATTTTGGGGCCCGAGACTATGCTATTTAGTTGGCCCCGTTCATAAACTAACGACATGGAGCGAAAACCGCATGCGAAAAGTCCTCGTTAAGACGTTCTATGTACCGTAAATTTGCACTTTTCTAACTCGCGAGCTACGCACTTCTCACGTGAACGTCATTCGATTTATCGAAAATTAACCAATTCAAAACAGTTTTCGACCCAGTTTGGGGCTATCACGACCTTTTAAAAGGTTCAAAGTTAACATTTCAACAATTTTAAGCTCGGCCGAGCCACATGGTAGGCGGACTGGTGGGTGTCAGGATATTTCGTTACGGTATTTGTTTTTTGTTTTTTTAGATTTTCGTTACGGTATTTGTCTTTTTTTTTTCTTCATTTGGTCGCCGCGCTCAAAGCCCGCGATAAAAGCTATATGCAATAGCTTAATAACTAGTATATTTGTATTTGTATTATTCTTGAAATTATTTACAGTTGCAGGAAATTCAACTTCGACACTTTCAACTATTATTATCGACTCTCAAATGAACCTAACACTAAATCATGAATAGCTTCCATAAATTGTTATCAATAAAACAATATCAAAATAAGTACACAATGTCTCCTCTTTCCAATATTGATAATTACATAATTATGTAGTCACATAAAAAATGGTTAAATACTTACGAAATGGAACGGTACTGAAATTCTAAACTATTCTTTATCCAAACGAATGTCCGTTACACCATAATTAGTAAAATAAATAAAATATGTACGTGTACTTTTCAATCTACAATTAATGAATTTGAAATGAACATCTGGCGACGGTGTTCTAAAGTTGCCTGTTGAAACCGATATAAATTAAATTTGAAGAGGTAAAACAATCAAGTGATGGACTGTAAAAACGACATGAATAGTGAAGTGGAATTTGGAAAATTAAGCTACAAACGTTCAATTCGAAATTATTTCCCTTCTCTGGTCATCGGACGATAAAATTAACGGTCTAACAAAGATGGATCACACTGGTCTACCGAACCATATTATAAAGAGAACAACCATCGCTCGACCAAATTATATAAATTTTTCATCGTCTGGATTCTCATACCATGTTTAAGGATTTCAAGGACTGGGAGCTACTCATTCAATGAGAAAAAAGATAAACTCAGTATTCCGTTTTTCCCTTTCTGTGGAAACGGTAGGACATAAGGGATGAATGGCAGTTCATTGCAGTAGGTTAATGTATTTTCTTGGTATATAATATTGATTCTTTACCCAGGTATGAATTATATGTACATTCTTGGAAATTAAAACACATTAACACATATATCTAATATAATTACGTCTGTACGTACGTTTCGGTCTCACGACCATAATCAGGAGACGTTTGAAAATAATTTACATCAACTAAAGCGCGGGATTTCTTAAACTAATTGTACCTACTTAGAGCGCGTTTTTTTCGCATTAATTTCAAATTGTCTATGTCACAACAACCAACGATACACGAATAATTGAAATTGTAACACTTTAATGTGTAGAATATATGAAGATGTATTAAAAAACCATTACACAGTAATGTTTCTATAGTTGAAGAAGTCATATCTGCTTTCTACATATACACAATTTCAAACATTACAAAGAAATGCGTAGAAATTTGCAAGTGTATTTAGTTAATTGACTTTGTATAAATTTGACTTGATGATTGTACAACGGTTCTATGGTTCACAGACTTAGCATCACGTTTTATGTGAATCATTTAACCTTTGGTGAAAATTTATTAGTAAACTGTACAAATATTCAATATGGGATCTAACAATGAACTAATGAATTTTTACAAACGATTTTGTGACTTACGATTCAACTTAGAACTTACATCACATTCTAATGACTCAAAGTGGACTGCACTAGTTCAATTTGACGTCCCAAAACGGTCCTTCGAGCCCGATCGACGGATACGAGCAAGCCACAATATGTTTGGGTTGGCGTTCCAATAGTTTATGCTTTGTGGAAACCATCAGAAAGAACTTAGGAACAATAGTTGGGAAACAGGAAAAATAAAGTATGGGAAGCTGAGGGATGGGTTAGGTACAGATACGGAGTTAACGAAAACAGCATTTCTTCACTTTGTATATGGAATTACTTAGCTAATGCTTTGAGGGACGATTTTGGAGTAAGATCAAATTACTCCAAGATCGTTTTTCAACGTGATTTTATTCTCAAATAAAGTTTACCTCATACTGTCGGGAAAGTTCATGAGTCAAAGCACTCACAGAGATTGTACTAGCGAAGCTAAGTCATAGTACTCGTACAGGTTGTAGTACTAGAACTGGTAGAGCACTCACAGGGGTTGTAGCAATGTAGCTAAGATATAACAGTCATAGAGGTTGTAGCAGTGTAGATGAGTCAGAGCACTCGTAGAGGTTGTAGCAGTGTAGCAAAGTCAGAGCACTCATAGATGTTGTAGAGGTATAGTTTATTCAGATCAGTCATAGAGCTTGTAGAAGTGTAGATAAGCCTTAGCACTCACAGAGGTTGTAGAATTTTAGCTGTCAGAACACTCGTTGAGTTTGTAGCAGTGTAGCAAAGTTAGAGCACTCATAGATGTTGTAGTGGTATTCAGAGCAGTTATAGAGATTGTAGAAGTGTAGATAAGTATAAGCAGGCAAAGAGGTTGTAGCAGTGTAGCAAAGCTCGAGCAGTCACACATGTTGTAGTGGTATAGCTTGTTCAGAGCAGTCATAGAAGTTAAAGAAGTGTAGATAAGTCTTAGCATTCATAGAAGTTGTAGAATATAGCTGTCAGAGCACTCGTAGAGGTTGTAGCAGTGTAGCAAAGTCAGTGCACTCATAGATGTTATAGTGGTATAGCTTATTCAGAGCAGTTATAGAGATTGTAGAAGTGTAGATAAGTCTTAGCAGACATAGAGGTTGTAGAATTATAACTGTCCGAACACTTGTAGAGGTTGTAGCAGTGTAGCAAAGTCAGAGCACTCAGAGATGTTGTATAGTGGTATAGCTTATTCAGAGCAGTCGTAGAGGTTGTAGTGTAGATAAGTCTTAGCATTCATAGAGGTTGTAGAATTATAGCTGTCAGAGCACTCGTAGAGGTTGTAGCAGTGTAGCAAAGTCAGTGCACTCATAGATGTTATAGTGGTATATATTCATAGCAGTTATAGAGATTGTAGAAGTGTAGATAAGTCTTAGCATTCATAGAGGTTGTAGAATTATAGCTGTCAGAGCACTCATTGTGGTTGTAGCAGTGTAGCAAAATCAGAGCAGTCATAGATCTTGTAGTAGTATAGCAAAGTCGAAGCAGTCGTAAAGGTTGTAGCAGCGTAGATACGTCAGAACGCTGATACAGTGTAGCAAAAACAATCTTAGATTAAGTATCTCAATTATTATTAAAGTTTCTTATCTGATAGCTCAAGCTGATTCTATTACAAAATTGATAGTTACAAATCTGTCTACGTTAACGGAAAACGAATGTTTTACAATGTGTGTCATGCCAAAACCACCAGCGCGCCCAGTGTTGTCTAATTATTTGTAAAACGTGCCGAAATACTTGGCAGGATCACTAATTATTGGGTATTCGTTAGTTTCTCAGCGTAAATAGATTGTTGATTAATTTTAATCGTCTTGGCCAGCTTCCTGGGAGGCATTTCTTCTAATCACGCACGTTAAGAGAAATTGCTTTAACAGGCATATAATGTAGAACTGCTTGGACATTCAAAAGTAGCAAATACTTCCGAGTACATCATTTACCCAAATGCGACTCTAAATAAAATGACGGAAAGTTATATTGCTTCATCATTATATTTAGAACGTGGTAAGTAATTCAATACCTTTTTATAAAATTGATCATCAAGCTGGTATATAACTCTTCGAATCATTTCAAGTAAATCATAAGTGCATATTGTGAACCTTGGAAAACAAGATATATATTAATATTCACTCGTTTTTTTACAGTGGTGAATTAATTCTTAGATTTGTTTACGGTATTATGTAATTTATTATTTCAACTGTCAATTACAAAGTACATAGTACAGGCAAACATTGAAGTTTCTCTTGATTAATCTTAAATTTGTTTGATAGAATCTGTTATGACTGATGCACGTGATAACGTACAAAAGTGCCTAGCCGGGGATTCCCCCGAACCTAAATTTTGTAGAAACTGGTGCATATTTACGAAAAGTACTTTTATTTTCTTTTCTTTTGTTTGAGAATCGGATAATCTGGATATTCAAACTGCTACTGCCGTTCTAGAAATGAGGCCACTCGGTCTTGGGTTTTCTCCGGGTTCGCATTTTCTCTCTACGACCCTGTTCAGGAACGATTCCCAACCTTTTGTTTTGATTAATATCTGTCCTAGTACCATAAGAACTGAATAAGACTCAAGCAAGTACCTCTGTGGGTTAAATAAAATGAAAATGTTCATCAACGAATAAAACTAAGAATTGACAGATATTTCCACCTAGTTGGACCTCCTCAGAACGCTGCGGTAACTCGTGTCTACATTCTTTTATAGCTTATTTCTGATGATGACTTGAAAAACAGATTTCCATGTTCTTTTGAGAAATCAGTAGCGTTTTCTTCTAATCAAGCGTCGAATCAAATTAGATATACTATGGATCCTTGTGACAATTATTATCAACTTTTAAAAGCTTATTTCGAGAGGAATACAGTAGCTGGTAAGAAAGACCCACTTGTTCTCTTTTTTATACCATCGACTTCTTTCTAAAGACATAATTAATGGTCGAAGTTCCAGCTCGCATAAATTTCGGTGGTTTTAATGAAAACCAAATGAACAAAACTCGCGACACTCCTACATTTTAAGCTAAATTCAATGCTGTTTTCGTTTGTTTTTATTTCAGTTTAAGTTGTTTAACATGTTTTCGAACGAAGCGTAAGATCGAGCGAAAGAATTTTTGGGGAATGCATTTTAAAAGACATCTCAAATGACACCGATAAGCCGTTTTATATTCCACTTATTTAAGAAAAAATGCATTAAACTTTTCTTTTTATTGCTATATTTACTTCGGACTATAAAAATAACATCATCCGGGCAGTTATAAAACAGTTTAATGACACTCCAGGCGAGCGCATCAACAATTCGGGTATAACTTGTAATTTATACCAAGATTTGAAAGAAATGTAGAGGTCTCGATAATCAAATTAACTGTCCGAAAATATATTTTTCAATTTTCCCTGTTCATAAATAACAATTTGCACTGTAAGTCGATCATAAAACTAAGCGGAATCGTGTTCATCATATCTATAGCAATGGTAAGGTCTCTCTTGTCTAGATTGATCAGTAACGCCACAAACTAATAGTTCCAGGCAGTTGTTTCGCTCTTCTCATAGAGTATATCGAGAAAGTTGGCGGCGTTACTGAACGATCCAGTGGGGAATTAATGCTTTCGGGGCACATCAGCTGTGGGGGCCCTACCCCCTCTCCTGCAGATGCAAAATAATACAAAATCAATGGATTAAACTATGAATGTTAAGAAGACAATTAAACAATTCAATAACTTTTGATAAATAATATACAGGTTGGTCCAGTTTCGAAAGCGGAAACTTTACAGGCAGACAGATAACTACAAAATAATATCAGTTTGTACTATAAACTATATTCGAAAAATGCTTCGTTACAAAGATACAGGGTATCAAAATTTTTATGAAAAAATCCAGATTTAATAATATTTTTAAAACTACTTCAGGTAATTGAATGAAATTTGGCACGCTTGAATAAATAATTTAAATACATCTTTTACGTAAAAAATATTATTTTACTTCCACCAGTGGCGTGCTTACAGACACATCTTCGGCTATTTTTAATCAAAAATATGGTACCAACTAATTTTTTTAGAACCAAAAATTGTTTCTAGAATCATTGTTCAATTTACAACAAAAAAAAGCTCTTCACTTTTTTTTGTTTGACACATCGTATGCCAGTAAAAAATTAAAATACCTGATTTCTGAAAAACAATTAAACAAAAATAAGAAATTTAATTAGTGGCTTACAACAACAATAACAAAATGAAATAAAATTAAAGGTAAAATCACAAAAATTGCTCGAAATGTAGTCCACCCACCTCAAAACATTTTCGACATTACTCACTAACGCATTCACTGCAGCAGATACTTCATGCGGATTTTACCGCATATCATTGCAGGCTTGCTGAATTCTTAAAACTAAATCTTCCCTTGTTAATACGGGATTACTGTACACTTTATCTTTAATAGTGCCCCAAACGTAAAAGTCTAGCGGATTGAGATCCGTTGACCTGGGTGGCCAGGCCACTGGTCCAAAACCATTAACCACGGCATTATTCATGTCTTTCCTCCCTAGCCGGCCAATTCATTGTTGAGGATAATTTGTATTAAGCCATTCTCTTACAACTTTTCCAAAATGCGGGGGAGTTCCATCCAGTTGTATCCAATTATCATGTCTTAAATTAATGGGTAAATCCACTAGGTAGTCCTGCAGATTATTGTTAAAAAACTCCATAAAAGTTTCGAGTTCAACCTTGGCGGTAGGAAATCTGGACCACAAACATTAACATCAACAACGCCCAACCAAACATTTACGGAAAATTCATTTTGAAATGATCTTGGCCGAATTTCTCGAGTATTCTGATGTACCCAAATATGGGTATTATGGTAATTTGTTACCACACGTCTGGTAAAAGAGGATTCATCCGTCCAAAGAATCTTAAGGAAAAAGTCAGGATTTTCTTCCATTGAGTTTAAAAGCCACTGGCAAATTATTCTCTTTTCAGCATCACCAGGATGCAAATCCTGAACAGGCTGTAGGTGACATGCATGTCTGAGGTCATCGTGTAGTGTTCGTAATATTGTAGACTTCGGTATGTGAAGGTTCCGAGCTGCCTTCCGAGAGCTCAGCCTCGGATTGTTATCAAAAGTACGAAGTATACGATTATTCTCAATATTATATAGACGGTTTCTGTTCCGTTCGTTATTAACACGCAGGCCAAAGTTATAAAAATTATGATGTGTCCTGATGAAAACGCGAGCATCTGAATCTCTTCTATTTTGATAGCGTCTACGATATTCACGAACTGCCGCTTCTACATTTCCATCACAAAATCCGTAGCAAAAATTAATATCTGCGTATTCGTTGTTAGAAAAAAGCATTTTTCAGAGTAATACTTGTGCAACACTAATAACAATGTTAACAATAACTCGAAATTAAATTACCTGAAACAATTCAATTAACTATCATAATAAAATGAAAGAACACTTACAGTAGTAGTTGTTTTTTTAACGGCTTACTACGACAGATTGAAATTTGTCTGAATTTCAGTTGCATAAAGAATTTTATTTTTTACTGGCAAACGATGTGTCAAACGGAAAAAAGTAAAGAGATTTTTTTGTTGTAAATTGAACAAGGATTCTAGAAATAATTGTTTCTTCTGAAAAAATCAGTGGCGTACCATATTTTTTATGAAAAATAGCCGAAGATGTGTCTGTAAGCACGCCACTGGTGGAAGTTAAATAATATTTTTTACCTAAAAAGATGTATTTAAATTATCTATTCAAACCTGAAAAATTTCATTTAAATATCTAAAGTAGTTTTTAAAATATTATCAAATCTGGATTTTTTTATAAAAATTTTGACATCCTATATCTTTGGAACGAAGCATTTTTCGAATATAGCTTATAGTACAAACTGATATTATTTTGTAGTTATCTGTCTGCCTGAGAAGTTTCCGCTTTCGAAACTGGACAATCCTGTATATTTATTTCTTACAAGATTAATTTTCCTTTAATATCAAATAATATACATACTAGTAGATATAACTAATTTCTTTTCAGTTATACAGCGTGTATCAGGATTTATGCAAAAAAATTTTATATCATATTTCCAACAAAAAAGTTCATATAATACATATTCCGTTTTCAACGGTTAACAAGTGATTCGCTATTTTCTATTTTTTTATGAAAATATCTCATTTCTATGCAAATGACCTCTTCCTACAATCAATAACGAATGTAGAAAAAATTAAATCATTGCAAATGGAAGAGCAATAAATAAGCTTTTATATGATACCATATTTATCGCCGAAATGTTATCATTTTTATTATTTTTAGGTCATAACATTTGGGTGTCACCTGCTATTTGATGAAGTCGTGGAAATTCAAACGTCAAATACTCAATATTTTTCCAAGACAAATAATTTTTAATGAAATTCATCGATATCCAGGTAGTCAAGACCCCCGGATACCCCGGGGAAGGTCCAAGAGGACCTCGGGGAATTTTTTGATAGCATATTCGTGTTCAGCGACCCCAAAAACCCCCGAGAAACCAATTCGAGTACGTTTTTTTTATTCACATCAAAAAGTGCACTCAGAAAAATGTATTTTTCTGCTGTAGAAATGCAATAAATTTTTTCCGCAAAAAACAAACCAGGCACAAAATTTCCAGATTACTTTCTGAATCCAATGCAGAAAACCGCATCTCAATCCGTCCAACTGCGCCAGTTTTGGAAGATTTGGCCCTTTTTAGTGTTTTATTTCCTCGACTATTTGGTTCAATTGGTCGTTTCAAAACACAACTCGTAAAAATGATATCCACAGCGATGAAATCGGTGAATTTATAATCAATAAAAGTTTAATTCGCCTAAACTAATAGCAAAGTCGAATCGATTGTACAAACCGTGTATGTTTATCCATATATCAATATACTCACCAACGGGAGTTCTTTCTTTATGCTAATTACGCCATAAATTCCGGAATACATAATGTGACAAAACGGTTGAGGGAAACGCATAAATTTCTCGTATCTAAGCTGCATCGTATACTTGGAGTATAATTAGACGGCTATTATAAATATGGTACCGAATTTTTTCATCGAAATGACGTCAGCGTTGAAGTTACAAATCTCGTATATGATCCGTCTGTATATTGAAGTAATATAGAAATCGGCATTTTAATCAAGTAACGAGTTTCTCAACGTAACTAATTCATCACTAGACCAAGCACCTCTTAACCCAAAAAAAATAGTTCACGAGAATCAGAACGGCTCCTTTGCGAGGCCTCAGATTGAACGAACTTACTTATTTATTAAAATAACGATATATTACAAACAACGTTAATTGTTTGATTCTTATAACAAGCTCTGAATTACATAAAGTTGAATCATTAAATATTTCGTCCATCACTCGTGACGCATTGCACAAGGAGCTTGTGGTTATTGAAATCCACAAATCGAAATATTGGAACTGAGTGTGAATATAGAATAGAATAGAATTTATTACTCGAATACATACATATTTACATACAGTTTTAACATAACATGTTTTTTTCTAGATTGATTTTCTCGTATTCTACACAGCTCATGTGAGCTATAGAGAAGTATAGTTTTTTACACTTTTATAACCTTTGGCTCTAGGAGCACACAATTGTGTGTGTGTGGGGGGGGGGGGTGTAAATCTGCTGCGAATATGATCACGCCGGACCCGCATGATCGTGAGGTCTATTAGGAACACGTATCCATCAATTTCGGGGCGTTTTTCTGTTCAGTCATGTTTTAGACTTCTGATCAGTGAGCATGGTTTGATAGAGCCATGTGGGCTAACAGTAAATATACATATTTTTCACAAGGTTCTGCAACTCTAAGTTTCTGGGAAGTGACCTGGCGCGAACACCTCGAATATCGAGTGAGGAAATCCTCTGCGTCCTTTTGGGCGGGCAGGAGAGCTTTCTACAGCGCATGATGCTCATAGCTGTGGAGATCAGCTCTTAAGGACTGGGGACGGTTTGCCATGAGCTGATCGGTGGTTGGTGATCTTGCCAGGATCGCCATGTGGGAATCAGCTCTTAAGAGATCCGTGCCATGGCCATCTTAACTTACATATGGCGATCTCTACCAGTTTTCTCTAAGGAAACAAGAAACAAACCGCTACGTATCCACAGGAATATATATGGAAGTGATCCCCACATAGCGATCTCTACCAGTTTTTTCTAAAGAAGAGCAGAAAGGAACCGCTCCCTATCCGCAGGTGGAACTGATCCACAGTAACATATATGTAAGTTAAGATCATCATGGCACGGATCTCTTACGAGCTGATCCCCACACAGCCAAAGATCCTTTATTGGATCTATACCGCTGCAATGAGGCCTATGGTCACCTATTCTGCGGTGGTGTGGTGAACGGGGGCAAGGACTAGTATGTCCCAGCGCTCCTTTGACCGACTACATCGGCTTGCATGCAGGTATATTGAGTGGTATGAGGTCGGCTCCAACGACCACTCTAGAAGCTCTCGCCGGATTACCACCTCAACACTTATATACAAAAAGCTGAAGTCATGAGAACGGCGTATAGGTTAAAGGGCCTAGGCCACTAGACCAAAATGCATTATTCTCATGCACACTCAGTTATTTTGAGTGAGGCAATCTCTAAATGCCCCACACTAGAAATGAGGCAAGATATCATGATTCCAGCTTTACGTCTCACTTCTCCCAAAATCCTCGTCCCTGATAGAGGAGATTGGAGCAATGAAACTCTCGCCCTACTGCCACCAAGTGAGCCCATATGGTACACACACGGGTCCAAGGTAGGTCAGGCTTCTGGAACGGAATTGTACCCAAAAGGTTACTATCTCAGTGACTGCAGGCGCTTAATGCACGGTTTTTCAGGCGGAGTTCTACCCAATATTAACATGCGCCACAAAACAGATCCTGTGGATGACTATAAAATTCTATCTCCGTAGCAGTATTTCAAAAAATATTCGAATGACGCCTTTTTTCGAATAGCAGCAGGATTCACCGCCAGGTATTACCTCAACAAACTGGAAAGGTGGCAAATATTTCATCAGAAGATATAAAAAAGTTTTTTGGACTTCACGCCATCATAGGTGCTACCAATTTTTCCACGATACACATGTACTGGAATGCCAACTACAAATTCCCTGTTATTTGCAACGTTATGCCTCGTGATAAATGTTATTTGCTCAGAATGAACTTTCACGTTGTTGATAACCTTCGAAATATAGGCCCAACAACAAATCTAGCAAACAGAGAGCTAGGATTGGGTCCATCAGTGATTCTCAGATTGGTAGAGACAATTCCTAAAAGGAATTCGATATTTTTCGACAGATATGTCAGTACAGTACCGTTAATGGTGAAATTGACCCAGTTAAACATTGATGGCACAGCAACCGAAATGTCCAACAGAGTCAAGGGCTGTAATTTCAAGACAGATAAGGAAATGAATAGGGGTGATAGTTTGTCCGAAGTGAAAAAAAAAATGTATTACAGAATGGATGGGCACTAAATCTGCATTCATGATAAAGCTTATGGGTCAGAGCCCAAATGTGTGGTTCAGAGGTGGGAGTAGATATCTTCTGTCCAAAAGTTGTGAAACTATATTTAATCAGAAGATGGGAGCCGTCGATATTTGCGACTAGATGTTAGAATATTATAGATCATTTTTTTAAACCGAAAAGTGGCCTGTCAAAGTGATTTTGCATATTTTTGACCTAGCCATTGTCAATAGGTGGCAAGAATATAGGGAGCAATGAGCGGAGAAGTAAATCAGAGAGAATGCAGTTAGTTGAATTCAGGCTAGAACCAACAACCAGATGCTGCAACGAGACCAGCATTTCTTTTGCCATGCGAAGATAAGAGATATGACGATTTCGAACATTGGCATTCGAATAAAGAGTTGTAGGAATCATGGATGCGATAGTCGTTCAAGAATAAGATGCATCAATGGCAACGTTTATTTATGAATGAATAAATCAAAAAAATGTTTTTGGTCTTTCCATAAAAAACATTTATTTCAGAATACATTTTCATTCTCACAATTGTGAGTTTATCTGCTCACTCACAATTGTAAATCCTGGAAAAAAGAACTACTATACTTATTTCCAATCTTACTTCAAAATCGAACAAATTAACAGTAGAGGCACCCCTAGCAAGAAAATAAATTCACTGGAGTCAAAGGGTTAAGCAATTACACAATATATAATTATAGTGATCTGATCTTTCTTGAATTTTTTATAGGAATTGGTTTGATTTTTATGAAGACATGCGAGCGATTATATGAATCAGATTCCCGTTTTTTTTCGCACTGTTCTTCCAATGTAGATTTCTTCGTGCATTGCATTTTGAACTTGACATGATCGATTTGTCATCGATAGATTCCATAACATAGTTACTCACATCACGTCGAATTATATCTGTTTCAATCTAGCACGGAAAACCTTAGATCATAATAGGCATAAGAATTCACGGCCGCACGTTGGGTGCCATTTTTATAAAATCAATGCAAAGCGATAAAATATAGCATAGAAAATACAATTAATTTTGTCAACATAATCATGTGATAGTACTTCTGTATATCAAACGTTTCAGATTGAATTTCATAACTGGAAGCAGTGTATAAAATAAACACTCAATAACACTTGACAACTACCAACATTCGCAAAATACGTGAAGATTTATTCCAAATTGAAACTCATACTTGAGGTGATGAATCGTCTGAGTCATTAAAATATTTTTTGAATTACGCCTTGCAATTCTTCCAACGACATAGGTGCGAGACATTAATTATATCCAATTGAAATTCATGCTAATCAACTCTTGGAAAAGCAAACAAATCACCTAAAATCATTCAACGTCGTAAATTCGAGATTTTAATCCTTGAGAACGGCGATATTCAAATTATGAATTTATGGAAATATGGCGTGGAGCTTTTAAAATAAACCTGATGTTTCCGAATCGATTTAGTTTCACAGAAATCTGAGGCTGTTCAAAAATAAAGAAGAAAATGTAATCCTGCTAGTCCAGATCCGTACTTCTGAATTATCAACGTCGAACGTCAATTAGTATTGTGAATTTATTTTTCGTTCTCAGGGAATGAAATTTGAACACACATCAAGAGCAATGAATCCAATTAAACTCGTTCAAAACAGTACATTATTCCGCCATCACACGATAATTGAATGACCGGGGGATGTTGGCACCGACCATCGAAATTGACGACTTCATACGATTAGTTGTACCTGATGTCATCATGTTAGGGATTGTAGGATCCGCCTTCCCAGGGAAGGCACTCTAGAGAAAAAAACAGTATGAAATGTACCATATTCCGTTAAGCTATAGACAGGATATGAGGTCACTACCAACAGATATTTGATCTGGAGCAGATACGAAGTTGGTTCCAAGACAAATACCTGCGGGACACCAGCTTTGATATGTATTGCATCGGAGGAGACTGTGTTAATCACAACTTAGAGTGTTGCCAACACTTTGCCAATATTAGACCAATATGTATCTACTGTTATGAATTGCTTGACTTAAAATATTTTTAAAGCCACCACATTGTGTACCATAATGTTTCGTGTCATAATTCTTATGAATTATTAAATTTAAATAAAATTAGTCGAATCAAATTCCCAGCTAGTAATTGGCCAGTTTAATTGGACAAAATTGATAATTTTTTCTTAATTTCATCGCAAATAGACAGGAAAATTAGTCGGGGGTTTTCGGAGTCGCTGAGTACGATTCTGAAGTCAAATTGTTAGTTTTGATGAAATTTTGGAAATGTGTCAATTTTGTCCAATTAAACCTGCCAATTACCAGCTGATTTTTTCTCGATTTTGGACAATTTGACTTCAGAATCGTACTCAGCGACTCCGAAAACTCCCGAGTAATTTTTCCTGTCTATTTGCGTTGAAATTAAGAAAAAATGGTCACTTTGTCCAATTAAAGTGGCCAATTACCAGCTGGGGAGTTCGATTTTAGCCAATCTGAGTTCAGAATCGTAATCAGCAACCCCGAAAACCCCCGACTAAATTTTCCCAATAATTAGCCAAAAATTGGTCAATTTTTCATTAAAAAAAAAATTACAAATTTGCAACAAAACTAACCGGTAAGCTTTTTTCTAGACGTCATCCCGAATCGAATGCACTTTGTTTCATCAAAATCGGTCCATATCTTTCGATTTTCGTAAGTCGGCCTGTTTTAATACCTATTTGACTCGACTAAATAGCCAAAATTCATTCGATATATTATGTTGATTTAAATTTAATGAATGTAATTGCCACTAAGTCGGGAGCCAAAATTGTAATGATTTGATAAATTTGGAATAGATCTTTCAATAGCCTTGAGTTGGGCGCCATAATTGTTATCAATCGCTTGACATGAAATATTTAAATAGCCAACGCCTTCGATTCCATGAAGTTTTGATATTCTAAATTCGAAATAGTTTAATAGCCCACAACGTTGGGTGCCATAATTGTCATTAATTGCCACACGTTGGGTTCCATAATTTTCATGAATTATTAGAATATTATTGCAGAATATATCAAATGTTAATACCAAAGATATTGAATTGCGGATAAATAGAAAATGGGAAATAAACATTCGGAAAAAAAATTGAAAACGAAGAATTCCTGGGAAAAATAAATTGTGAATAACTGGACAAAATGCAATAGAAAATTGACAATCTATGCTGGAGAAAACAGTGTCGCATGTATTAGATTTAAAGTACAATTCATTATTGTTTATGAAAGTACGCTTTTAATGACTTGTTTATTTGAAGTGTATTATTGGTGTAACTAGTCGTTTTATTGAAATGTAATGTTTTTAATGTTAACATGTATCAGGAGTCTCTTTCGAGTTGATTTATTGTGAATTGTTCGAATTTGCACTACAACACAAATAAACTATTCGACGAATATTCTCTAACGCATCAAAAACTAGTAAAATGGTTTCAAAAGCGATAAAATTCGTATCTAATTCGTACGATTATAATTCTAGAAATCACGCTAAAATACTCGGTTTCTAATATGTTATAATGTAAAATAGAAAGTTGGCTAGCATACATATTCACTCATATTTCTCTACTGGCAAAATATTTTTTATCGTTTTCTCAATTGTCGCAGTCTCCATTAGTGAACAATGTGATTCAACGAAATACTATATATAGTATGCTTCAGTAAATAGGGAAGTTTCTTCTTGATTTCAATCAAACAAGAATATATTCTTATTAATAGATAATTTGAAGATTTAACAAATATATCTGATAATTTGGATAATGGATGTTATAAGATTTTCACAAGAACATAATTTTTGCTATAAGACATCCACTCCAAACCGTCTCCAGACATCATTAAAAGATTAATATAATAAACAGATACAGCCTTCTCACTGAAATTGTTGTATTTTCATTGTAATGTAGGATCTACAAATTTTGCGTTTTACTTTTACCCGGCTTTGGCTTGTGACTGGGACCCTCGAGCTAAACTTTTCGAGACACTTTGGAGATAGCGACCCAAATGTTGAAAAACACTGATCTAGTGTATTGAGTGTTGACAAAAAAGAGAACTTGATGGAAAAAATTCAAACTACAATCCACTCACTGGAACAATGGTTCATTTCGAATAACTTACAAATAAATCTGAATAAAACGCAGTTATTGAATTTTTCATTCTGGACACAAATAAATCATGTATTCTTCAAAATAATGGTTCCATAGAATCACAACCTGTAGTGAACTTCTTAGGAAGTCATATCAATTCAAGGTTAGATTGGCATTATAACTTGGAAGATTTAGCAAAAATCTCGGAAAACATGCATATGCGCTATGAGAAAACCTACTTTTCTAGATTTCCTCGAGGTGGAAAGAATTTCTCCTCTTGATGATCGAGTAACGTTGCCCCAGATTATTCACACCCAAACGTTTTATCCTGAAAGTGCAGAGTGTGGTGCTTCTGGGTCCAATGAAGAATTCTCGAAGGCTTCAACTAGCAAGTGGCATAATCAAAATTTGAAACAACTCTTCTGAATCAATTGACATCACCATACATTTTCATGTACGTTTGAACAAAATGAATATAGAAATAGACCATAATCAAGATCTTCATTAATAAATTCTTCATCTACGATTATATAGTTCGCCATTTCGTTTAACGGACATTCCACGAAAGAGAAGCTACATAAGAGTTCCTATTTATTTCCATCTGCTGTTGAAGTTGATATGTGCATAGCCGCTTGACTTTGGCTTCTTCGCTGCTTTTGGGTTCTCTTTGTGGCTTCAAAACATCTCGAAAAGAGTCGTCTCTCAATTTTTTCACAACCGTTTCGAGATTCGCTGAAAATAAAAATCACAATTCATGGACTAAAGCAGGTTTTCAGGTATTTTATTCCATATTTCCATTCACTTTTTTTTCATCTTGTTCTTATTCTGTCAGCTGCTGGCCGATCTTCCTCCTTCATTCCTCCAACTATTTGTCTTATGGGCATGTTCTCACCTCTTTTTATTACATGACCTTACCACCTTAGTTTACTTTGTTTTAAAGGATCTATATTTAGTTTTTCTCATCTTCTTTTCCTGTTTTTTCCTCTGCCTCTCTACTTATGTGTTGTTGTCCAGGACTTGTACGCATATTTTGGTGTCGCCTTTACAATATAACTGTTTCTGTTCTTATTCATTTTGGTATTCCTTTTTCACCTAAAAAGTTATACTTTATGCTATAACATGGTCAGATGACCATTTTACTGAAACTGCAAACTGCAAGTCGTCCGGATCTGACTGAATTGATTATGCACTGAAAATTTTAATACGAAACTTAAAAAAGTTGATTTATCGCCCGACCGTTTCATACAATCATACAAACAAGTTCTCGCATGACCCCTATTTATAAAAAGTCCGATATCGAATTGTGTCGTTTATATCTTCTTGAAATATTCAAATTTCGGTCGCGGAGGGTATCCGAATTTGCATATGAACATCTGTGCATGTGTACCAACCCTAAAAGTATAAAAATTATCCCTTTAGTTCGACTCCGTCGAGAAGAATGGCTGGAAATATTACAATTACAGATGGACCCCTTTTTATAGTTTTAATGGATTTATCACCCTTTATTTCAATGTTTAAATTATGAAAAGTATGCGCTGGTGGCTTTGTTTCATCTCGTATGTAGACCAGTCCTCATCAATCAGCCATGGTTTGGATGAAAACACACACACACACACATGCAGCTATTTATGACGCCATTTCTCGCCGACATTTTAGTAAAGGAAAAAAAATATTTTGGGAATAATATTCGTTTCAATATTAATTTTAACTTGAACTAGATTTCAACCTGTAGAAGTTCTTTTTATTCTAATTGATCAAATCTTTAGAATAATTTTCATTATTAATCCTTTTATTTTTTAAATTTGAGATTTAATAATATTTTATTAATCAATGAACTTGAGTTATAATGCATATACTTTGAAAATATAATAATGATAAAATTTTCATAGATTTTTACAACTTAGGAGTAGATAATTTGCAATCAAATATTCCAGGAACTTTGCTAGTTCCAATGAGACTTTTTAGAAAAAGTGGGTGTAATAAAAATCTGAAAATTCATCATATGACATTCTCGAATATGCCCAGTTGATCCAAAATACTTTGAGCATACGGTCGCTTACGGTTATACCGGAAAAAACAGTATTTAAATAGAGCAATCTGTATATTATGATTATGACACATTTCGATAAAGTTGCCATTGGGGATTCTCCCCATGTAGTCATGTAGTTTTTTACGAGACATGTCCATTTTTATCACGAAACAGAGTTCAATTAATAAGCATTTCCGTTCATTTTTTCAATGTTGTGTATTTTAATTCGATTTACACAATTTTTAAGCTATTGCATATAGCTTTTATCGCGGGCTTTGAGCGCGGCGACCGAATCAAGAAATTCCGTAACGAAAAATAATGTAAGACCTAAACACCTAACATGTGTCAAATTAATTAATTAATTTGAAGTTTCTAAAAGTGAGAAATTTCGCTATTTTATACGAATGTTATAACACTCTAGCGCTTTAGACTCCGGGATTTTCACGTGGCCTATTGAAATTAGAAGGTTCGAATCATCTAAAAACATAATTGCATCGACTGCATCTTTGTTGCAAAAATTCAAAAGACTGCCTTTAAATAGTCTTCAGACGACAGCTCAAAGTGTCTTAGATTTCATTAGTAATAGAAATGGCATTTCAATAATGACTTTCAATTGCCAAAGTCTAAATAGTCACAAATACGATTTACAAGATTCAGTTACGAGACAAACAAATGTGTTACTTCTTACCGAAACTTGCATGGAGCATGATAATCCGATTGAAATACCTAATTTCAATTGTATTGTTCAATTCAAACGAGATACTGTTCCAAAAGGTGGGGTAGCTATTTACCAAAATAATAATAATGTTACTAATATTATGACTCCGAATATTGAAATAAATATTGCACACGTTAGCGATGTTAATGTTAGGCGCTCATTTGTTGGAGATATTTGTGCGTGCTTATGCAAACTTAGAAATGGCCTACACATAGTCATGGTAGCAATTTACATTTCTCCGAATCCAAAATTGAACGAGGTAGAGCATTTTATTCATCGCACTTTACTGGAGTACACTGAAGAAGGGTCGAAAATACTTG